>JAUYWH010000015.1:14350512-14384286 GCA_034779795.1 Ctenopoma multispine
GAGAGAGAGAGAGAGAGAGAGAGAGAGAGAGAGAGAGAGAGAGAGAGAGAGAGAGAGAGAGAGAGAGAGAGAGATGGTGTAGAGGCTAGGAGGGGTGTGATTTACAATAACCTTTAGCTGCCGGGGTAAGAGGGGTCATCTCCGTGCTGCAAAGGCTCCTTGAGGCCAAGTCATAAATCTGAGCGTGAAAATTACAGCCTGACTGTTTACGGCCTTCCGAGCAGTTGATAACTGATTCTCCATAAAAAAAAAGGAAGAACAAGAGCTGTGAGTGCAGAGAAGATGCAGAAGTCTTTATCCTGGACTCAGAATCATGAATTGATGCCATTGCAGTGTTTGCTCCTACTGTACCCATATTAAAAACGTCAGGGAGGGGATGGGGGTGTTGTATTATCCCATGAAGACGCCTACTCTCCGTTTTCCACATGTAATTTTCAGTCACACGGTTCTCATTTGGTCCCAATAACATTACAGGCAGCAGAGAGGCTGCACATTACTGTGAAACACCCAAACCAGCATGACTGGAAATGTCAGAGCATCCATCATCTATTACCCACGGAGAGCAGGTGGCTCCAAAGGGAACAAATAGCTCATGTTTGTGTTATTTTCAGGGACAAACCAGCAGCAGGTCGGCTCCAGTGCCGTGACAGCCGCTCACCTTGTCCAGCATGAGGAGATGACAACCCTGTGTCCTTTTCTTCTAGATTAGCTGTGAATAGGATTACTGCCGTGTCTCAGGCTGTGTTTCACTGCCTGTATTTACAGAGTTATCACTTTGCGTATGACTGGTACTATGCGTGACATTAAAAGTTCATGCATGAAGCTAAAACCAGATATTTGATTTTCTTGCTTCAAAACTAATGGTTTTGAGTATTTGAGTATAAAGAAGTAATAACTTCGGAGTTCATGCTGCTGCTCTGCATTGTTGGATGAATTAACACTGCTGAGATGAAAGCCACAGATCATGTGCTTCTGTGCAGTTTTGTAAATCAAAGTCTGGATGCCAGATAAGCATGGTAATTTTAGTTAGGCTGATAATCGACTGAGCAGTTTGGTTCGGCAAAATGCCACTTTTGGGAAATTCATCATTCCAATGGTGGGATTTGGAAAGATTACAGTAGGAAGAGAGAGGGTGGGCTTTAGGAGCATTGATGATTCAATCAGTGATGAACAAAATGCATCAAAGGATCCCGTCCCATGTTCAGTTCTCACTCATATGAAAAGATACAGGTAGGTAAGATCAGGAAAAAGCAAAGTTTCACTGCAGAAGCTTAACAAAGGACTACACAGAAAACCACCAGCATGCAGAGACTGCAGACAAAGACGGAGCTGCAGCAGATCCCCAAGCTTAGACACAGAGATGTGACTCTGTCTCAGTCTGAAACGTAAATGCATCAGACATAAAAAGAGACAATTTGTACTCTCTTGACCCTTTGCCATTTCCTCCCCCTCTCCTGCTCTGTGGCCTGGGCCTTTTGTCTTAAATGGATACTGAAAAGTGATCTCTAATCCTCAGGAAGCCCACTGACCTAAACCTCGTCTTCATTTATCACAGAGCCTGTGAAGGAGAGTGCTCTGAAACCCAAAGATTAAGCCGAAAAATCCTTGAAAACAAGGTACAGCAGGGTAAGAAGATTAAAAAAGAAGAGTGCAAAAGAACCAACAAAACCACGGAAAGAGGCACAGGTCTAAGGAGCTACTGCAACAGGCTTCCACCCGCGGTGCCACCAACATGCACATGTGTCTGTTCCTTATTTCAGCAAGTTAAGACTCAGACATTATCATTTAATACTATTTGACAACAGCAGTGAGAACATAGCATCTCATCATCAAGGTGATCATATAAGGGTAGGTTGTGGTTGACTGTAAAAGATAGTGAGCGATGTAGTTTTAGTGTGTATTCAGTCCTGAACACAGCATTAAAACTAAATGGCTTGTAAATATCAAACAGCATGAATTAACAATGACCGTCTCAGCATTTTGAAGCCACGGTGGCATTTTAGAGCCGCTGTGTGAGCAGCGCACAGGGACAAATTAAAGCGCTACAGCATCACTGCTAATTGGCTGCACAGTTACTGCCTTAAAGGATCAGTCCACCTAGAAGAAATCTATTTTCTTCTTACTGACGGCAACATCTACTGGTGTCTAGCTATGTAGATACTTTGATATGAGTGAGCTGATTTAATAGCTTTAGCTTGACTTAATTCCAGGAAATGGCTATGTTGACTCAGTCTATTAGTGTGTGAAAACCTGCACTTAAAAATAAAATAAAAAATCCTTAGGAACATCGTTCCCAACAGATTTTTTGCTGCAGGAAAAACTGGTACTTAACAAACACTGACAGAACAAACACTGTAGAATGATGACACACTACTGAAATACCCAAAACGTTGAGACATGATCACCGAACAATCAAACGATTTGTCAATGAGGGTCGACAGTGCTGCAAAACACAATCGATGAGAGAAAACTCTTCCAGCCTCCAGAGTCATCATCTTCCAGAACTGCAACCCTGCACATAGTCAATTCCGGACCACGTGACGCATTTTTAATTGGAGCCTGTCTTGCAACCATTTTCAAGGAAGGAATGAGGGTGTTTTCATGATCTTCTATTTGGACTCTGGCCTCAGACAGACCAGATTTTGGTCTAATCAAAAGAGCCATGGTTGTACTTAAACACTTTTCAAGAGGTTCAGACCTTCGAACAAATGTTGCAGGCTCGCATCACCCCTTTAACAACGGAAGACGAGACATAACAAGTTAAAACTAGAATTAAAAGTTAGCTGCAGGAGACAAGATATTTGATTTCAGTTTAGTCCATTTGAAGGTCAAGAAACAATAGAAGAAGACAAGAGCACAGGGAGACATAGCCCACTTCAGTGCGCTACTAAAGCTACAATGTGGAACAAAAACTAACCGGATCAGATGCATACAAACATGGACCTTGGAGTTTCAGATGCAAAAACCAAAACTCTGCTCGCTGCAAAACGTCAGATAAAAGTACAACTAGATACCAGCTAGATCTAATGAACACAAAGCCACGTGATGCTACACATATTGTTTCACTGATGTGTGTGTAACCTAAGTGGTTGTGCAGATACACACACTACTTGGATCTTGAAGTAGACACCACAGAAACGGCTCACATGGTGCAGTAAGTCTGGTAAGGCTTTTCCATTTTCCCCTGTCGTGTCTTTCCCAGTCGTCTGAACCACCTTTGTGCAGGTGCCGTTATCGCTCTCCTCCAGACACTTTGCTCGGCAGCAGATCACAGGATTCCGACATGAATTATACGGAGTTGAATAAAAATAATGGACGTGAGGCCATGAAGATGGTATCCAGGGCACCGTGGGCCCTTGATGAGCCACGGCGGCGGAAGTCTATCATCACCAGACTGTCCAGGACGTCTTGTTGCAGCAGTGTTGGCTTTTAAAGGTCAAACTGCTTGGGATAACAAGGTTTTCATGTCATGTAGCTACTCTTATAAAACACAAGCAAAGCCATTTAAAGGTACATTAACCATATATATATACAGTATGCACACGCTGTTACACACATGCACTGGAGCACTATCATTTCCTCCCACTTTTTCTCTCCCTCTCTCTCTTCAGGTAAACACTGAAAGTCAAATGGCCTCTGGCTCTGTTCAAGATGAATTAGTGTTGAAGGGCTGAGTCTCTGGCATTTTATAAAAAGGTCTGTAGCACGAAGGAGACCACCCGAGAGTCAGTGTGCATTCAGAAAGCAGCATCCAGAGCACACACGCTGAGCAGAACTATTCTCTTTCTTTGTGTGTGAGCGAACAATCGTTTCGTGCGTCTAAACTTCCCATATCTGGAAGTTTCAGGAGCTGCATGTTTACAAACCAGACCAAGCTAATAACCAGCTCCCTCAGTTTCCTCCGGTGCGACGGAGCAGCGGCAGGGGGTGAGAGTCTGGAGGCAGAATGAGGTGATAATGCTGCCTGCTGGCTGGCAGGCAGAGGTGCTGAGATAAGGAAACGTGGTTGGATTTGCAGGTTCTGGGAAATGCAACACAAACAAGTCGCAGGTGATGAACATGCAGTCCACAGCAGCTTGTGCTGACTGCATACATCAACAGGAGCAATGACTCAACGGTGTGATCAGTTTCCTCGTTCGAGCGATAAAGCGGCTGCGACTGGTTCCAGCAGGAGATAAAGACAAAATATGAGGATAATTTTTTTTACGTTTCTAATTCAAAATGAGGTGTTTCTTACACCTGATCCACACTGACTGTACCGGGGCAGGGATGATTGGGAGGAGGGTAGAGAGGTACACTGAAAAGAGGATGTGTTGGCTGCACGCACTACGAGAACTGTCCTTGGCAGGTTAATGTCCCTGAGCTCCTTGGGGGCTCAGTGGCCAGATGTTGTACAGCGCCTGCTTGACTGGGGTTTGGTGCCATTACAGGACACATCTATCACGCTTAGACACAAAGTTCACAAACTGCAAGACACACAACTCCTTTACGTGTACATGACACATTCATGTGGAAAAGTGTTGAAATCGCCCTTTATCATTACTGCATCTGTAATATACCCATACTCGCCCCACCCTGTCCCTATCCTCTGTGTTGTGTGTTGAAATACACAGCTCGCACAGATGAGACAGAAAGTTGATAACCAATACTCGAGTCAGTTCTTTCTCTAAAGTTACAAATTTGCAGGACTCAATGAATGAGCTGCCACTGACTATGGCTTTTGTGTTACTTAAAGCATGTTAATAGATTCAGTCTTTTTATCCTGCTGTGACTTTAATTTAACGATTCTATCAAGATTTACTAAGACGTAGCACCTAAGGGATCATTTTCTGTATCGTTAACACTGAATATTCAGATAAAACGTAGTGAAAATGGATCAAAGTGTGGTTGGTGCATTTGTCTGCAGCTCTCAGAGGAAACATAGCAAACAGCAAAATCCATCCCAACATGTTCTGGCCATTGCAGTGATAAAGCGCACCCAGGAGTTTGTTTTCTGCAGCTCTGGCCAGGGCTCAGACAAGGTTGTATTGGTGCAGAAGGAAGGATTACCTCACAGCAGCCTCTTTCTCTTTCTCTCTCACACACTCACACACACACACACACACTCTTTTCACCTGCCCCACATGCCTACAGAGCACAATCGCTCTCACCGTTGGTTCACATGACTGAGCATCGCAGGGCCGCAGACCGGAGTCACACACTCAGAGGGCAGCAGAAAACAAAAGGTACGAAATTCACTCATGGAATCTTTTGAAGCAGCAAACATGACAGCATGCTGGGAAGATTTTTAACGGACTGTAAATTCTAACCTTTCTGGTAAGAAAGTCATCAGGAAGCTTAATCTACAGTGATACATAGATCTCAAAGAGTAAGACAGAGCAGATGCTAATATAGTCTGTGGAAACGTCATAAAGAAGGTAAATTACCTGCTAGATAGCGTATAACTGCATCCGTGTGCCTGTGGGCTTTACACACCTGTGATGCACAAAGGCAAATATGCCTCCATACTGCAGCATACAGTGAACACAGAGAACTGAATAGAGAGCAGCAAGAAGCACTACGGGGTGCTCCCAGGATCCAAACAAGAGCAGTGGTCCCCAGCGGCATCTTAATGTGGTGGCGGGGTCACACCAAGGGTAAAGGAGGCGTGATCGGCTGCAGGAAGAGCAACACACTGGAAGCCTGCTTCAATAATATGTACAGTAACACAGAGCTCTATGAAAACATGAAGGTTTAAAACCACATTACACCTGTATCAAATCCATCTGCCAACTCTATGAATGTATAGAAAAACCTAATACATACGGTTACATCATACTGCAAAACAACGGCGTAAAGAGAAGCACGAGTCAGTGAGCTGGGTGTGTGCCATGAACCCATTGTTCTAAGAACTGCTATGCTGATCACACCCTGCTCTCACTCGCTACACAAACACATCTGACCTTCTTCAATAACTCAGCAGATGATTAGACACAGATTTATTTCTATTAATATTGACTTTGATGAAACAAAGTGAATTAGCAAGAACGTGCATCTGTGACATAATGAACATCCTGGTTTTTAGGATTATTAATCAGGATTTTTTTGTCTTCAGTGATTTGAGGGAAATGTTATTTTGCCACAAAGTCGTCTGAAGTGAATCTGATAAATTAAACTAACATTCATTTTTTGTCTGCGAAACACATGCTTAAAGCCTGATGCATTTCCGTCCTTTTAAAACATTCACAAAGATGATTTCCGGAGTAATCTGAGGCTGAATCTCCTCCTCTATAGATGCTAATTTAAAACCAATTCCTCCTCCATGATTGCTTGTTAATATTCTTTTCGTTGTTGGCGTATTTCCATATTTTGTGGCACATTATTGCTGCCAGCTGTTGCACACACACAAGTGTCTTTGTGCAAGATACAAACTACTTGTGGTCAACAAGCTTTAGTTTAAATGTGTTTTGGAATTGTGTGAAACTAGAACAACTTTTCTGGATTTCTCAGACTGAGTTATGAAAATGTCCTTGATCACAGCAACAGTTGCATAAAAGGCCACGTAGCCTCAGACTGTTTGTGTAGATTATGTAATATGTATTTGATGCCTGCAACGCGTTTCAAAAAAGCTGGCACAGGGTCACGTTTTCCAGTGTTACATCACCTTTCCTTTTAACAACACTCACTGAAGACACTAATTGTTGAAGATTTGTAGGAGGAATTCTTTCCCTTTCTTGCTTGATGTACGACTTCCGTGTGGACTGCAGGCAGGCCAGTCCGGCATCCGCAGAACCCTGTTTCACTACAAAGCCATGCTGTTATAACACATGCAGAATGTGACGTGGAATTGTCTGGCTGAAATAAGCAGGGACACCCCTGAAAAAGACGTTTTGTTCTGTGCAATAACGCTGCAGAGCAACAACAACTGTTTCTTAAATGTGTTTTGTATTGCAGTACTTTTCAGCTTGGGGTGAAACATTTGTCAGGGAGAAACAACATATAATTCAGAAAACATAAAAAATCTCCATACAACTACATAACACACTACTAACTGCAAGTTACTCTGAGGGCACAACTTTGCTGCGGAAGCCGTCTTTTAGATTCCAAAAGACCAAACAAGAGACAGCAGAAACTGGCCAATCCTGGTGGGTTGCCAGCTCTATCCTCTGCACCAATCTGCTCCCTGCAGCTCTTGGAAGCCGTTACGTTGCCAGATCAAGATGCACCATGTGGAGCGAGCCCTGGTGGGATGAAGCGTTGCCAGATATGTGTCTGAAATCTCGAGGGTTACTGGGGTTGTCAGATACGTGTATGTGTCAGAAATCTCCAGGGTTAGAGGAATGCCAACTCTGCCTCAAACCTCGACGCTTGTTGGGTTGCCAGTTCAATCTCAAATTACAAGAAATACTAGACTAGGCTTTTGTGTGTTGTTGGGTTGCCAGATGTATGCCACAGTAGGTGAAATGTGAGCTCAAAAAGGTGCCACACAGAGAGGTTTGTCCTAGCCTTGCTGAAATGGATGCATTCAAAGCTGCAGAGTTCTGATATTACTGTAACATCACAGTGAACACAACACAATGAGTTGAAGGTTGATGCAGTTGAAAGACCAAAAAAAAGGTTTTGTCAAAGACCCGATAATATTTAAACAGCTTTTGTCACAGCCACTGGGTCCCTGAAAAACAGTGTGTTGTGTAAGAATCATTTAATTAAATTACTACAGAGGCTGGAAACGGCAGTAAATGAAAGACTATTCTATCAAAAATGAAAATGATTCACGTATGTTTGTTCTGTTTATTGACTCTAATTAATCCTCATATGTGCAGAATAAATAAGCTTTTTTTATACAGCAATGTGTTTGAACCTATGGTTGAACTAAGAAAAGAGTTTTATGGCTCTGTGTTATTGTGTGTGTGGGGGGGGGGGCGGCATCTTAATGTACACAATGTGCTGCTGGGTGCAGTTAAGAATCATACTGTTCTTCTGACAAACAGCTGTGAAAAGATGTTATAGACAAACGAAAGGGGAAGAAAAATCCATTATTGTGGAGACTGACTTTGCAGCAGGATGCACCGACCTTGAGCACCTGCATTTTGCTGGAATCTAGAAACTACAGAACTGGTAAGATGCTGTACAATATGCACCTATTTGTTCAGAGCGAATCCTCGTGCTGACCTGCAAATCAGACATCGTGTCAGTCGGCAAAACGTCAACCCACCATCAGTAAAGACACAGCAGTGGGATAATGTGATGTCTGACAGATAAACCTGGGAAGCAGCCACAGCATGTGTCTCAACCGTCGCTCTGCTACCCACACCCTGCTACGCTCCTAATCCACCAATGAGTACTCTGCTGTATTACATAAATCTGTGCCTCAACTCTTTTCACCTTCAGTGTCTCAGCTCAGATTAGTGTGATCTTCTGTAAGCAGGGCTGCAAGTAAAGAATTATTTTAGCATTGATAAAAACTAGTGTGGTCCTCCGCTAAGTATAAACTATTTACCATCATGTACGACAGAGAAAAGCATGGACTCTTCATCTGAGAAGCTGGAACCAGGCTCACACACATCACACATGATTGCTCCAGTTTCATCTTCCACTGACTGACTCTTAGTGAAGATAAGGCAGCAACAACTCAGAAGCTTAAAGTGTCACGGTGCAGGTTTGTTAGGCTGAAACATGAAATCTGTTTGTGAGACGACGCCACAGGACGCTTGAATCAAATCTGATCTCCACTGACCTTTTCTGCCATCAGACAGCAACTGGAAGTGTGGTGAAAAACCCTCAGGATGAAGTTTTGCATTTAGTGTCCACAAGAAAAAGACAAAGACATTAAACAACAAAAATCAGCCGAACCGATCAGTGTTCTGTCCCGAGTGTTTCGGGATGGATTCCTACCTTCCTTCCTCATGTTAATAGATTTTATCTGATGCATGTTTGTGCGTGTGTACACTCACATTAACTCACTTATAATAGAAATAAAAGACTCATATCTGTGTCTGCACTACAGGGAAAAGCAGTTCCCTGGTATATCCTGTCTACAACATCACCATCCAGGCACATCTGCATCCACAGCCACAGGAACATGTCTATGCTAATCAGTGATCTGCTGTGAGCTTGGCTCCAACTCGACAGGGAATCCTAGCCTACAAAAGCTGCTATTTATATCCCTCCCAAGTTCTCCCACTGCCTGTCCCTTTCATTACCGCTGGTGTTGGCTCCCCCAGACAAAAGTGCTTAATTAAAACTGGGATCTTGGCAGCTAATCAACCGGACATATTACCAGCTCTCGTATTGTGTAATCTACCAGACCTCAGTGTTCAGAAGGTTAAGAAGAAAGATTTTTTTCTAGAACTGCTTTGAACCTATAGTATGTGAGGAGGGGCCTCATCAATGATTCATCACCAGCACGTGTCGGCGTCAGCGCTCGGTATAGACAGATTGCTTTGGCTTTAAGATCGACTCCCTTTTAAGTTATAGAAATCAGTTCTCTCCGTTTGCACAGACGTAATCTTCAGCATCTGTGGATTACAATACTGCACAGAGCATCTCTACGATGGAGATTCATACTAGAATGGGATTGAAGGAAATAACAGTTTCATGAAAATGCGTGCTGTAGGAATGATCTCTTCCTATATTTGGCTCCTTTTCAACACACTTGAACATTTCCTTGTATTAAACCCACAGTGCAGAGACTAAATTGTTTTCTGTTCTTCCTGAGAGAGCTACAATCACATGATAATGCTGCAAATGACACGACGGATTAAAGACGGGTGTTTCAGTCCGACACAAGTGTTTAGGAACAAAAAGCCACAATCAGAACGGGAGTAAGCAGCATCTCCTTAATGACACGACTGGATGGAGAGTGGGTTTTGAAATCGAGGCTGCATCAAGGAGGAACATCTCCTCGTTGCTTCCAAAGTGGCAACACACATCACCTTGGAAACAAGTCTCCTCTCTGACCATTGTTACCATAGTAAAGCATGTGAACCGAACACATGTGATGCGCTGCAAAGGTTTGGATTCCGTATTGTGCAGGAGACAAAAGCGATTATTCCCTCCACTGATAGTGATCACAAGCCTCACGATCTCTAACTTCATAAATGATGGCAACGAGGTGACTCAAGCTTCTGTGATTTTTAGCAGATGACTTTGCAAGGTCTTTGAAAACCTCCCTTATCCAGACAGGTATCAAACTTGAACTCCTCAAACTCATCTAAATGATGCACAAACCCTTAAACCAGTTCCACATTGTTGCAGCAGGACTCAGTCTTTTTGGTTTGTCACTCTTAAAATTAGGTGAGTGGATCATACCCAAATCAGCCAAACTCATTACATTTATATGAGGATTAAACATAAGTATTTAGCTCGACTACAGCTGAACGCTAAAGTGAACATGACAATGTTAGGAGGAAGGAGGCTGAACAGAGGATGCAACAGCCCAGACTTCTTTTACTGTACCGACATACGCCTTTATTGGAGGTTTGTTGGTGAGTGGACAAACTCGGGTGTGACACCAGCACCAACAACAGTTTGCATTTAAACCGCCATAAAGAAATGTTCCTCTTTACTAGGTTCAGGATCCAGCTGTGTTAATATCGCTTCAGACCAGGGGTCAGAGAAAAGGACGTCTCGTTTCTCTAAGAAACACATCTCTCCTCCTGTTTTCTGTTAAGGCTGAAATGGCTCAAACAAAGTCATCAAGTCAGTTTCAGTCTCAGCGCCCAGAGAAGCTATTAAGATATTTCATTAAAAACAAATGGTTGAAAATGAATGACGTGAAGCCCGAGGATATTTTGAACTAAGAGCAGATAAACAACACTTCAAACTCTGCCGACTATTACCAGGGAAAACTATTCCTTCTACTCTACTAATGAACTCTTAGTAATAAACACAAAGCAGCACATCAGTTTGCTCCTTGGAAGCTTTTCTTTTTGCCACCCACACACACGGAGTCAGAAGACCTCGATTTAGCACATCTAACAAATCAGATCATCTCACGCTGAAGAACACAACATCTTGGGAGCAAAGGCCACGTGATTAATCTCCAGGAGACACTGAAAAACTAAAGCAGGTTAAGGTTCTTCAGTTTTGACAAAAGGCTGAAATTCTCTTAATTTACCAGCCGACCTTCACCTAACGAACCACACTCACACAAAAGAAGACCTCTGGCTGTCGGCTGAGATAGAAGAAGTCATAGGTTCTTATCCATCTGAATATTTGATGTTATGCATCATCTCTGAATCACCATATTCTAAAAGTGGGCTGCTGCTGAGAAAATGAGGGTTTTCTATATTTAGAGGTGCTAAACAGGAGGAACGTTTTACTGTTCATGATACGTACAGTTCCCATACGTTTCAAAATGATTATTTTGATCTCTCGAGTCATTCGTTCAGTTTTCAGGCAGATTGGCTTCTGCTGCAGACACCCTGAAGTAAAATCAAATGGATTCTACCTTTGGTCACCAGCATGACAGCAGTGAAGGGGAAAGGAGAAAAACAACAGCGAAGGGGGTCCTTGAAGAACTCTCATGCTGCCTCGTTTTTAATGCTGGATCAAACCCTGAGGCTGTTGAGAGGACAATTTCTCCTTGAGAGCGAAGCAGACACCTACAGTAATGATGCTTGTGTGTTATAGTGCTTACCAAGCATTATATGCTGCTAACTGCCTTCAGGTAACAGAAACTGAATCAATGTTTCGCAAACACGCCGAGATCCATAAAATGTACACTGAATGAATAGTTATCCTTTCGACGCTCCACACTAACCAGACGCCGAAGAACGCAGCTGGGAAATACTGTGAGCTACAATCCAATGTGCTGGAGCCTTCACTAGCTAAGTAAAGGTCATGCTCAGCTTCAGGGCATCTACAAAAAGAGGAAGAAGGGATACGAACAGTCATGCATCAACATGATGTTTGGTTCCACAGAGGCTTATTAACAATTAGCAGTGTCACATAACTCTGGTCAATAATGTTATATCCTCAGTCCCTGGAAAGTAATTCAGACATGGGTAACGTAGAGTCACCAATTAATCTGACTGCATGTCTTCGAACTGTGGGAGAAGCAGGGTTATAGCAGGACAATGACTTTAAACATGAAAGTAAATCAACGTATATTTATTTAAAGATGACAAATGACCAGACAGTTACACCGTAGAGGAGGAGTCACTGAGTTCTGGATGGAAAGAGTGACGGCACGTTCCCTTCAGCATTTAAGAACATGTGACTCTGCGTTTAATTTGACAGCAATGCAAAAGTACTTCAGTCAAAGCAAATCACCAGAAGCACTTCCCACCAGGATACAGTAGAAGTAGCTCACTCAAGCAGAACCAAGCCGAGCCTGCAAATCCAATATTCCAATAGCTCCTCCTTTCTAAAGACAAATCCGTTCAAGCTTCACTGGACCTTGCTGCTGCTGCAGTGAAGGTTAAGACACAAATTCTGCACAGCAAACACATAATCAAACTTCTAATAAACAACACAGAGGTTAGAAAGTTTGCAACTTTTCTCAAAGACAAGCTCTCGAAAGCGCCTGCAAATAATCTCCTGGTGAAGCCTCGGAAAGCAAACGAGCCTCTTTTCATCTTTATTCACCAGCGCAGCAGCTACTCAGAGCGAGCACAACAAGCAGATGACTCAGATACTGCATTATGGAAATCTAATTCACTAATTGAAATTCAACTTCATTTCAATTCTTTTAAACCTTTTTTAACCAAGTTGCTTTTTTCCCCCCCTTGTGACACTGCATTTGATCCAAACAAGTGCGCGGTGAGTAAGAGCGGCTTTCACAGCATCTGTTTATTGTCGAATATACAGGGGGCTCATTATGTGGATCTTTCCAGAACAAGTGCTCCCTCGAGCCCCATTTAAACTAGGGACATTCCCAAATTCAGCTTCATGTAGCTGTGTTAATGGACCACGGATTAATGACTGAGAACTTACAAAAGGTTCAGCCACTATTGATTGCAACCCAGCAGTCTCTGCTACAACCCCGGAATTAAATATGACACGAACGATCAAATAAATCAATAAAAACTCAGTGAACAGTAAATAAAATGCAATGTTCATAGTGTGATGTCTGAAAAGGACATTGGTCCTAAAGTCCTAAATCTGAAAGCACTTTTAAGCCATGTCTCAATACTTAACTGTGGGAACGACCATGTCTACCACGTGAGTCATTTCCAGTCACTGCTCGAGCAACTTGACACGTGGCCTGGTTTAAACTTTGGGTGGTGCATTAATTAATGCATGTGGTGAGACAAATCCTATTACTGTTTGTATTGACTGGAATATGCAACTTCAATCTCACCCGCTGAAGCCGGAGCCACGTCGTCTCGTCTCTGTGTACCTGTACAGTATTTAGCAGAGATCACATTAAAGATGACTTTGACTTCTTCCCATTTATCAGATAGATTTTACACTGACTTTGAGACAGCTCACTCTCACATACACTCAGCACGGAGTCTCTCTGGGTGTTTTTGCTCGGTCTCGAGTCTCTGAGACTTTGTGGCTTATCACAAATAAGTGCAAACATCAAAGAGCGAGAGTGAAACTTCAGAGTGTGTGAGCGACTCCTAATACGGCAGACTGGTGCTCCCGCAGATGGAGTTGGAGATGGTAGCAAGTGAAGTTAGGCTTTCATGTCATGTCTCTAAATTACCCCAACAATTACAGCACATATAAATGATAACCATCACTCTCAGGGTGAATATAAAAGGTATGAGGAAGCACTGATTGCTTGAGGGCTCATACAGAGAGAGGAAGCAGAATCAGAGAGGGTTGTTTATGGAGCTGGAGATTTCCTCTAGAGATCAGCTTCACTGGTGTCACGATAAAAACACTTCAAACAACAAATATTTTCACTGCACATCACAAGTGCAGCAGTAGGATCCTCCGACACCAGCGCGCTCTGCTTTGAAGCATTAAATTCTCACCGAGTTCAAATGAACAGCGACAGGATCAAATGAAATTGGTTTGAAGACTTGGAAACAAGACAAAGGTGACGAGAAGCAAAAAGGAATCAAATGACGGTCAGGTTGTGGTAATCCATTGTGCGGCAAATAAAGCAAACAGAAGCACGAAACACAAGCAAACATGAGAGGAGAGACTGACAGCAGAGGCAAGGATGACTGGTGCGATAAAAAGTGACATGTTATTTCCTGTCTGCAGGATAGCATCATGGAGAACAGACAGGAAGTGGATCTCTTTGGGGAATCTCTAAGGAAATTAATAACAAGACAGACGGTCTGCAGGCGAACGCCATACGATAACCTGCCATACATCCAGCTCCTTAATCTCTATTCACATCAATACTATCATACACCTCATCCTAATGGGATGGAGACAGAAAACGCAGAGCAGCAGGAAGTATAGGCGAAATAATGTATACATCAAAAGGGGCTCGCTAGGAGGAAATCGTCCTGTGTAATTGGAGATGGCTGTATGGGACTATAGGTCACGACAACTGCTGCACCTCTCATGAGATTCCACCCAAATTCCACCCAACAATAATCAGATCTCTACATTTCTGTTAGGAACAACATCAAATTCTACATTGTTGGAAATACAGTGTTTTCTTAGTGGAGTACTTTTTCTTTTGTACTTTAAGTAAAATTTAGAGCATGGAGTGTTTTTTTTTTTCGAGGCAAATATTGCCAGCAGGAACTGGAAGCTAAACCACCGTCCCTCGGCTTTGTGAACGGCTGCCACAGCCCCAAACAAAGGGTGGTTTGTTAAAAACTTACAAAAGCTTAAAATGACATCCACTCACTTCTCCCACATTAAGTAACACAGAATCTATGAATAGAAAATACTGTTGATTTCTATTCTCTTTTTCTCGATGCATGTGGAGTGCAGGCTTAAAAGTTTCCCGCTAACACTTAATGCCACAAAATTACACTTCTACCCGTCTTAAACGCTGATTTAAGATGCAAAGAAACTTTCTCCCCTGCAGCTGATGAATGTGAAAACATGCTTCTAGTGTCAACTAAATTATGCACAGTGGAATTCAAATGTCCAAGTGAAGTAACTGTAAGCAAAGCACATTTCTGAGTAGAGAGGGAGCAGAAAATAAGTGAGAAGACAGAGTGGTAACTATAGCATCTCCACAGCTTCCCAAAGATGCTCATCCAATCACTGGACAAAAATTTAATTATCCAGTATCCAGAATTCCCAGTGACCAGCGGCTGGAGCCTGTGGGTTACACGTCCAGCTGTGCTCTCACTTGATGAAGTTATTCAAATAAACTGCTGCACCCCTCATGAGATTACACCCAACAGAGGCTGGTCTGCATGTTAAACAATGGGAGGACTTGTGCAGGGTCAATAGAGCATCTGTGCATTTATCTCCACAGGGCATCACGTAACACAGTTAACCAATTCGTTGAAGATACCAGAGAAACACTCTTATCATATGTACTTTTATTAAGAAGGTTACTTTGCTGAGAAATGAAGGTGGGTGTTCAGTGAAAAAGACATTTATTTTTAAAAGAAGTGGTTTAAGTGTGAGAAAGACATTCTTGGTGCTATGATATTATTATATTATTATATTATTTTGCCTGCCGTGAGCAGAGAACTATTCAGCTAATCTGATAACGTGTCATATATTGGCTCCCACCGAGCGTTCTAATGAAGATTAACAGAGAGCATAAAGATAACGGCGTCACACTGAAGGTTGCCACCAAGGCTTAGAGAAGAATGGTGCCGGAAAAGTGGGTGCAGCGTCCATGACGAGGCGTATGCCAAGCATGAAATCAGCATAACGCAAGGATAAAGTAATCACTGTTTCCACAAAAGTGTGAAATCTCATCAAGGAGGGAATACAGGCAGCAAGAGACTCAGGTGGAAAAAGGGCAGGGATTCAGTGACAGCAGCCTGGAAATGCCTGTGGCAGACATCAGGGCTCAGCGTGACCGTGGGGACCAGTCAAACTGTGCTTTTTAAGAGAAGAATGACAGCCACTTGTTGGCAGGAGAAGAGCGCACCATGCAGCACATTGGGAGGAAGCCACAGGAGTGTGTGAAAGAATGTGAGACAAGTCAGAAAAGAAATGCTTAAATGAGCGAGTGAGGTGAGGCAACAATTTTCATTATTTCCACTGAAGTTATCAAACGATTTCTCTGTGAACCACAGAGCTGCTGTGCCAAGTATGCTGAGAGGGAACCCTTCCAGATAATAATCCAAACCTCCTTCATCATAACTAATCCTTCAAAACTTTGGCCAGGATTTTACATGTGATCACAACAGCCTCACTGGCAGAACTTCCACACTGCTTTCAGTAAAAATAACACGACGTAACACCTGTTGATAGAACGGAAAATGAAGAGAAACGGGCAGCACATTGAAGGACACATTCGGAAATGACTTGTTCCAAAAGAGTTTGTTCTTTTCCATTATCTTGTTGACAGACTATTTGTTCTGTGAGAGAACTGTGGAAGTAGACTAATGGTGAGGAAGAAGAGAAAGAAAGAAAAAGGAGACGCAGCTTTGAATCTATATGAAGGTTTAGTAGCCTCAGTCTATCACTCGTGAACAATCAGACCACAACCCACATGTAGAGCTCTCTCTCACTCACTCTCAGTCCTCAGTTTCCTGCACACACACTCTCCTCCAGCCGTGTGGTACGACAGAATGGTGAAGAGACCACATAAAGAAACTTGGTTCTACATGGAGCAGATCTTTCAGTGACCTAGCAGGATCCCAC
Organism: Ctenopoma multispine; assembly: GCA_034779795.1. Taxonomy (NCBI): domain Eukaryota; kingdom Metazoa; phylum Chordata; class Actinopteri; order Anabantiformes; family Anabantidae; genus Ctenopoma; species Ctenopoma multispine. The sequence goes on from JAUYWH010000015.1 coordinate 14,367,190, forward strand.
AGCCTCGGGTGGATAGCACAAGGCCAGAGTGTGATGCTGCACTTAGTTTGGTGTGAAGAACCTTTTCACACAACAGGAAAAAAGAGCTGAAAAGTGCCAACAACCCTACAAAAGGTCAAAGGTCAACCCGCCACACCCCATCTCTGAGCATCTAGCTTGTGCATTTTCGTGTGATGGGTTCCCCGTGACAGGTTCCTTCCATAAAAACAAAGGTTTTACAGGGTGTTAAGAGCTTTCATGTGAAAGAAGCTTAAGTTGTCAGATGCGCACACTGTGGAGAAAATCCACCTTAAATCTCACTTTTCCAGTGAGTCTTGCCCATCGTCAAACAGTCACAGAAAGTGATTCCACTTGTAAGATCGATTAACTGAAGAAACCCTACGAGTGTAGAGTTGAACTGCCAATCAATTCCTCCCCAATTATTACAAACATTGTTTAATATTTAATAAGATGTCTTTTTCCCAGCGTGCACTCACTCAACCACGTGCAAAACACATTAGGGCACTCACGTGAACATACCTATAAAACTCAAGGAGGCCTGCACATTAATGCCTATACACGCTACATACAGCCCCAGCTAGCAGGGGATTCATGCGCCGAGAGGTTGATGCAACAGACGCCGCTGCAGCGCTTTTAAGAGGGAGCACTCGCATGAACATTAGCATGAATGATCCATTAGACTCTGACAGACAGCAGCATGTCAGAGGGTCTGGATCAGGTTTCTCATTAGCTGAGCACTAATGAGCCAAATATGTCGCATGACGCTAAAGAAATATCGCTCACACATGCAGACATGTTGGGAATTATCCAGGTGCAGAGAGGCCAGAGCTGGTTCATCATACAGTATAAATTCACTGTAACGCCGCCAACACAAATACAGCTTTTTATTAGTATCACAATTATTTTATCATTTGTGAGCAGAGGCAGCAGCAGAAACAGAAAACTGGCCACGAACAGCACAAACTGTCACTTTTTTCACCCCGCCATCAAAGCAACCTCAGAAGTGCCACCGTCCCTGAGACCATCAAGACACAGCCACATAAGGGGACCGTTAAATGAACAAGGATGAACTGATTGGCCAGCTCCCAGCCACTCTCTTTCACAAGTCTTCTCGTTAAAGCTGCTCAGCAGTAACACCTCTGCAGTCTTATTAAAAGCAGACATCTACAGTAGCTGCTGAAACATTCACAGTGTTCGCGATCCACAAATGTTTCACAGCACCTTCAAGAAAAATTTCAGTTGCATTCAACCTTCATTTATGCTGAATAATGGTCATATGGTATCTGTAGCTGACTATGTGTGAGTGTAGAGTCAATAGAAATGATCAGGGGAGAATTATATTTATCTCATACGGTTATGATCTAATGCAAATGATAACAACAACTGGTTCAGTTGCTTCAAAAATATCACACCAACATTTCGTATGTGCTGAATTACTGGTACTGAAGTTCTGCATGTCTGCTTCTGATAAGGCCATAGGACACATGAAGTTCTTAGCATTAGTATACATGCTTTAAGGTAGCAAGACTTTTCCCAGGCCGCATGAAGGCCTCTTGGCTTTGTGACAAACATCTGTGCTGCAGTCAAATCTCAGTGGTAATAATTTGCAGCCTGAGGATCTGTTGTGTTTACTCCAGCACTGGGTGAAAACTGTTAGAATATGTGATATAACCAGTGCCTGCAGTGACATTATCAAACAATATTTGCAAAGATAACTTGAAGGCTGAGGATCAAATCAAACCTAACAGATGCTCCAGAAATCTGATCAACCACACTGGGACAGAATCTTTAATACAAGATCTTCAAATAGATGCTAAAAAACAAAAAACATCACAAAATCTAATCTCAACCTGTTTGTTGCATCACAAAACAAACTTGTAATAATCCATTTCCTTCTACGGTTGACTGAACTGCACGCATGACTGGATGTCTCCTCATTCTCTGCTGCTCCTGCGGTCGCTTACACAAGCCTGTCAGTTTGTTTTTAGCACATGCTTGCTCGCAGCATCGTGGCAGAAAACACCCACATGTTGAGGAACATCCTGAACCTCTACTCCTCCAAACACAAGGTGACTCTCACACTGACAGAGAAGATGTTTTTATCGCTGTAGACGGTGCAGATTCTCTTTCTGGGTTAAAAGTCTGCAGAGAGCTGCTCCTCTCTTTCACCAAAATCCCACTTTACCTTTAAATCTTGTTGCCACTTTTTTTTTTATCCCAGACACCCATGGGTGTGGCAAAGCTGATCCACCAGCTTGAGTGGAGACAAGCTGCAGTCACCGTCTCCATGGCAACCTCAGGGTGAATGCTGAGGTCGTTGTGGGGCGGACAGAGCCCATGTCGTGCGTTAAAGTGATTGCCATGTAGCAGGTGGCGCTCCTTCCTCCAGCGAGGGCTGGAATGGCCACAGGGCCTGGTCAGAGCAATGCATGCTGGGCCGGGCTAGCTGTCAGCTCACATTAGCACAGATCAGAGGTCTGACGCCAGCCTGTTTTGTGTCAGCATCAGGCTTATTACAGCGTGTGAGACAGAAGGCATCTCCTAATGGAAGAGTCCAGGGACTCCCCATTTGACTGTAGCTTCCAAGATACAAAATGCATCAGATTGATTATTGCAATTAGAACTTAACAATCTCTGCATAGGTTTGGAGTTTAATAATAAACTAAATTTCCTGCCAAAGCTTCAAGCTATTTAAGAATATCAAACTCGTCACCACCTCTTCCTCTGCTCCCTCGCAAAATGTCATCATTATTGAACCTTGTCTTTAACCCGAATACTCAAACACCTGCGTGTATTCAGCTGAGAGAAGAACAGGTAGCAGGACAACAAGAACAACTTGACCACACACTTCACCTTCAGCAACCTGAAGTCTGCCAGCGTGGTGCTCAAACAGTGACTCTCAGGATAAACTGCCCACACTACGGACGGAGGAACTCGACAGATGCAGCCTGCGCCGTATAATCGACCTCTGAATACAAAGGGGCTTTTTTAATCAACGGAAAGAGAAGCACTTCTTCTGTACTGTGCCAGCTGCTTTTCAGGTCATTATAATCAAAACTGGGCAAAAGTACATTGGCTACACTTTGGCATAGTTTGGTCACTGACCTGTTTTAAGAGTGCTAATCTTCTAAACTAGCGGGAAATAAAGAGGGCACTGGCAACACATTTAAGAAACTGAAGGTTATCTTCATCAAAGGATTATTATAATTATATCACAATTAGCATATTATGTACAGCAGGGGGCAGGAGTTGGTTTGTCAGCAACTGCTGCTGCTACATGTGGGTCACGCCACATGTGATGCAGGCTCCACACATCTTCAGGATAAATGTATGTAGAAATGCTGCAAGGCATCATATAATGACTGAGCGAGCCTGCACAACATGTTTATATTAGCATAATACTGAAACATCATCATTTGGTTGAGCATTGGTGATTACGATGTTCAGATGTGAACTTGCTTAAGAGAAAGATAGGCAAACTAATCAGTCACTCAGTGCATTTCCATGTTAATTACTGTGCCCCTTGTAAACCAGCTCAGGAACTCCCTAGTGTCCGACTGCGAGTCCTCTTCAGTCTTATTGCCTGCTGCGCCGTTACACACTCATTAAAAATCCTGAATGGCTACATGCTCCCAGCTCACCTGCAGGGCTCTTGGCACAAATCATCTTCTCAGAAAAGAAAAAAAAAAAAAATTTAAAAATGTTCTTGCCTCCACAGTTTGGGCTGGAGCTCAGCTCTAGAGAGTGTGAAACCCACCACAGCGGGAGAGGATGTTTCTACAACCAGATACTGGGTAGGAGGGCTGTTAATATCTCACATAATTAAGTTCTCTGTTGGTTTTCTAAACGCACAGATGCTCGCCGGTAGCACTCGGTGAACAAGACTTGGCCTCGTCGCAGCGGGGAAAGTGTGTTTCTGCTGGATGAACTGATGTGGTTTATCCCACGTGAGCCCACAAGTGGATGTATTGATTTTGGATGGTTTCATTTCAGTGCGTGATGGGAGGGTGTTGAAACACCAGCGTTCAGAATACAGACCCCTGGGCTACGAAACTGCTTCTGTCTGTTTAAAATCCAGTTTTGTGTAAACAGAATATAAAGCACACGTGAGAAGCAGTGAAGAACCTTAAACAGATAAATAGATCCAGACTTACATAAACCATGAATTACATGCAAGTGCCTCCACAACCTCGTCAATTTCACAACCCTGCTACTTTAGAGCCGATGGGTTTGCTTTAACAATCTGCTCCTAGTTTGTGTGACATGCACAGAAAATCAATGGCCATCAATCACTGATCAGCGTTCACAGCATACAGCTATTAAACTGTATTCTATTCATTTAGCACAGATCTGAAGCTAATTGCCACAAAAAGGAAAAAAACATTATCCTGATCATGGCTACATGAGGTCAGAGGTCGCAGAACATCTAATAACCATTCATTGACTTGCTGCCTTAGAGAGGTTTAACTTTCTTGGACATGTCTCGCTAATTAAGTATACGGCCTCATCTGTCTATTGACTGCAGGACAACATGTTTAAATCTGTGGTAAAGGTCACAGAGGAGAGACCACGTAGGACTGGAAAATTATACTGTGACCAAAAAGGCCAGAAATACATGTAGGGAAACAGTAATGGTGAGTAAAAGTTTGTGTTGCCTTTAATGGCTATGTGGCTGTGTAACTTTATAATATAACACTCCAGGATAAAATGAATGTTGCTGGGTTTCTACAGCCTCATCCTACCGTAATCAGCATACACGCACACTGACAAAGCTACACACACAGGCCGAGGGAGTGCAGCAGTAAAAGAGAAGACAGCCGAAGCTGCTGTAATTGAACATAGCATAGATTTTATTGCCACTGCATTATTCACAAAGGCCACTGCAAACTGTACCGCCTCACGTGAACGACTGCAGGGGAAACATAATGTTGCAAAGACAGCGCGGATGAGAGAAACGCTACGGCAATTTTATGTTTATTTTTTTAAAGTCCAGCACAGCAGGCTGTAGAGACGATGAATGAATTACCCAGACAGCCAATTTTAAAAACATAGAGTCATCTGCCCCTGGAAAAGCATATTCTGCCCTTTAATCAAACCTGCACAACGACTGGGGCAGTGAAACAAATCGAGATGTATGTACAACCACAGAGAAGGAGTGGGAGGGGGTCAAGAGACAAAGAGGTAATGATAGAATACAGTAAAGCCCCAAACACACCCCACTTCTCTCATTACCAATCATCTATGGGCTATAAAATTAAACGGCATGGGAGGAGAGTCGTATGGAATAATATCCCAGTTTCAGCACCACGGACAGCGAACAGTCATTGTTCCAGATGGAAAGTCGGATCCAGAAGGGAGCCGAGTCTAAGATAATGTATCTATGGATGAACAACTGTGCGATCTACTAAAGTAAGCATGAGGATAAAACTCCCCTGTTCCATCATGAAATCCTTTCACACTGATTATGATAAAGGCTTAGAGTCATCTTTCACCTGACAGCTACTGTGATGGCCTGGTCTGAATGTCAACGCACCCCATACCCCACAGGAACCAACACCAGGCGAAGCATTTTATTAAAAATCTGAAATACTGGGGAAGAACTTCGAACAACTTCATCGAAACCAAACCAAAACCGTACAACCAGTGGTTTGATTCCGATAATGCATCTTTATCTATTCAGATTAAAGTGGATACTTTCCTGTTACTGCAGTACATCAGGATTACAACCAAAATAAGACTTAAAGGCCCAGATTTCTTCATGCTAAATAAAAAGAGCATGCGCTATTCATCAGCTGAAGGTGGAAAGCCACTTGTGGTGCAAAACAAAGTCCAGTCCACATGCTAAACAAGACGCCAGCTAGACAAAATGCTAATTCAGTCAAGGCTACCTCTACCTCCCTCCACTGGAGAGGATGGGATTTGGTCGACAGCAGTGACAAATATGCTGACGATGTGGCTCTTGCCTGAGCAGAGGCGAACATGCGACTCCGTTCTGTGCATTACAATCTGAAGATGAGAACAGCTTATGGGGCCCGGTGTTGCTGGGAGACTGAAACATTAAGAGATGAATGGAAACGATCGTTGCAGTTCTAGTCCATCGTGTCGAAGCAGGCATCATTTCCAGGGTGATGTACAGACAGAAAGTGACCCGAGCGTCCTGATCGGGTCACTTTGTGTCTGAGTATTAAATCTGAGAGTAATGACACAATGTCAATGGCTGAATGAGTCTCTAGCGACGTGATCAGTGCTGAGCTAGTGCTGGTTTTATTACCAGTCATGATTCACTACTCTATTATCTCTTTCTCTTGTTCTTTTTTGCTGCACAGACGAACCAGCACGGAGCTATTTTAACCCAGTCACATAGCCAATACCTGCCGACGTGTTCCTAATGAGAATCATTTGGGAAAAACAGATCGAACGTTTTCTATCTGTCCTAATAAAATGCAACCTTATTTTCTTCGCTCCACCTCAACTTTAATACCCTCGACCTTCCAGGACTGCTGCAGTTACTCTCTCTGACAAATAAATGCTTAACGAGTCAGCAGTTTGACCAAACACAAAGATTCACCCTGCAAAGGGAAAAAGGATCAATTTATAGCCATGTATTGTGTCATGCCGCACACTAAAAGCTCTCTACCTTTACATTAAAAACTTAAATAAATGTATTTTTATTAAATAATGCCAACGATGATAAGCCCAGCTCTCAGTACTTTTGTTCAAACTGATGGTACTGATCCTTTAGAAGCTAAACACTATAGTTTTTGACAAGCCTTTGGTGTGTTGGCGAGTATTTTAGAACCGTGTCTGTAGGATCAACCATGTAGTTTAGGTTCAGTCTTTACATGGGATTAAATGAAAAATATGTCTACAATTTGAAATGGAAAGTTTTGTAACAGACTTTTAGAAATGCTCTGTTCATGGACATTTTTGCTGGCAACCACTTGTCTGTGTGCGTGTGCCATCAGTTATGCAGGAAATGACGCAATGTTTTCACGGAGAAATCACATTTTTGCCATTTTAGCCATTACTTGATAGTCTGACAGCAGAGAGACACACAGGTAACATGAGGAGAGAGAGAGCGTGATGATTCAAACCTGCGACGATAACAGTGTGCTCCTTTCCCCGTCACATTTAATCTTTAGGGTAACCTTAGCACTTCCTGCCAGACTGTCAGCAAGCTCCAAAAATACACAAACATTTGTAGTCAAGCAAAAATTCTACTTTACTAGAGGTGTAAGAATTTAAGGCCTGTACAGGTCAAACACTTTGCATCCATGCCCAGTTTGTGTTACCGTTCTCCGTGACAACAACTAAAAAGGACTGAGTGAGTTTGAGTTACTTCTTTTGACTGATGACAAATTCCAGGACGAATTAAAACAAGCAGCAGCAGTTAGCTACAAATCGCACACATCACTGGTGCACAAATCGATAGTGTTGTATTTCTTCTCTGTGTCCTGTGTTTACCCACACAAACACACAGCGACACACACACACACACACGCGCGTACACAGGGGCCTCTTGCTTTCGAAAGCTCGCTCTTCCTTTTAATCGGTGTGGAATCCATCAAAGTGGGTCAAACTCCCCTCCCCATTTGCCCTGGCCAGATTTTAAATGCACGAGGGATGATTAAAAAAAGACTAAAGAAAATAGGGCAAACGCCTACAACACACACTCGCACGTATATGCACACAGCTCAGGAGACCGGTGGCAGGAAATAGATACCAAAGGGAGGCGTGTGTGTCTGTGTGTTGGTGAGGACGTCAGGGGCATTTGTAAGCAATTACCGCGTGCCACTGGAACAAATAAAAAGTCAAGCACTTCAGCTTCAATCTGTCGGCCGCGTATCAATTTGCCAGGTTTGTGCTTATTTGCATACAGCCACCATCCCTGAACGCCTGACACAGCGAGGGTGGGGCAGCAGAGGAGGGGGTGGCAGAACGTGTGTGACAGCTGGGGGATAAGCTCGCGCCCACAGCTGGGTGTACGATTGTGTGCGAGTGTACACGTCTTCTCTCTCTCTGAGTTTGTCTTTTTTTGTTTGTTTATTAGAAAAAACTATACACACTATAATTACACGTCGCTGTACATGTTCACGCTGCTATTCAAATCAGAACAGAAATAGCCCCACTGTCCCACCAGAGAGCTGCTCCAGCCTGGAACAGTGGAGACGCCCTCGCAGAGCTCCCACGTGTTTCCCTAGGATTAACCAACCTGCAGCTCTGCTCCTGGCGTCATGTGGTGAGCAGTGTCATCGTATTCAGCTTGACAAAAACACGGGGTGGGGATCTGCATCACGCTGCAAAAATGAGGATTTCCAAGGTGAAGAGTTGAACTGTAGTTGTAAGTAGGAAGTCACAAGGACAGGTATCAAACATCACAAGATGTGCACTCTCTTCATTACGAAAGAATCTGCTGTTCATTTGTTGTTGCATTAATTAACTGATCACTAAAAAGTAGATGACACCCTAAAACATCTATCACCATGTCCCAAAGTCTAAAGTCGCTTAATCTGACGTAAGACTGAGAAAATCTTCACATTTCAGAAGCTGAAACCAGTAAATCAGGCAGGAGAATGAAGCTGCAGCCTACAGGACAAAAACACTAAGGTACACACTGTTGACTGGGAACAAGCTTGGAGTTGAAGCTTATATTCATTAAAGCTGCTGATGTGGTGGCACCTGATCAGTTGTCCTGGAGAGCAGACCCGCCCTGCTCCATGAGCTTGTGAGGGTGTTTGGGTCTGGGTGTGTGTGCAGGAGTCAGCACTGATCTGTTCACTGAATAGGAGAAACTGTACCACTCCTGCACTCAGCTTTAGCATCAGTCTAAGTGTCCCTGCCTGGAGGTTAGCACCGGCCTAAATGAGAAGTAGCACTTTTTAAATCAGCGTGTGCAGCCCCGACGTTCTCCTGGTCTGTTCCATCTGTCAGCAGGAGAACCAAACGTGGTGCAGCTTTAGCGGTTTGATTAAGCGTTGGCCCGGGCTTGGTCGTGCTTACAAACAGAGCACAGCTCAGAGCTCTAAGACGAACTCGACCCCAAACAGCAGCTTTTTAGCCAGATTCCCCCCCGTGGCCATGCTGCTATAAACCTCCCAAATGCAAGTTCACTGAGAGGATCAGTGAATACTTGAAAGTATCAAGGAGAGCAATGAGAGCAGCTCATTTCCTTCCTCTACGCGTTAACAGTGGGCCATAAGGACACTTATGGTCAAAAAGACAGTGGGGGGAGTAAATGTATCTGAACGTCTGTCTGAAAGTTGGCTACTAGATTAAGTGTGACTTTGTTTTGGCACAGAGTAGATAGCAGCCAGCGTTACGTCATTCTTTAGCCAGTTTCTTCAGTTAGCTGTACAGTCTGATCCTCTGGCTGAACCGGCACCTTCTGCAGCTGGAGGCGACAGGATGTACGTGCACGTGGAAAATGAGCGAGAAAGAGACAAAGGGGCCTTTAGGGTAAATACACTGCAGCTGAAGACTAATCACACGCTGCACTAATTTGACAACCAAGGACAAGTACTGGGCAACAATTATATCTCATTTTTCAGGTAGCTCAACCATGACAAACTGTTAGCCGTGGTATTATGGGATGTGAACAATGGGATGAATACAACAACACAGACATAACTCATAAAGTGACACTTCCTACACACTGTCTGACAGTGTCTAGAGTCACAGTTCTAGATTCTACTCAACATTTATACCCAACGAGCTCAAACTATTCATCTCACCAGAATAATTGCCCAGGGACCAGAAACACTGTGTGCACTGTTTCTCCAAGAGACTCTATGAAGTGTTGCATGATGATGACATTACATCACTTGCTGCATTTATAATGAATAGTAGAGGTATCCGACACGTCTCTTGGACTTTATAAAGCAGAACAACAACCATGGCGTCGCTCTGAGCTTAAGAACTTGTGTCACATCAAAGAGGCTCACGGCTGTGAACCCGCTCACATGGTCCAGCGGCTTCACAGCTCTGTCAGCGAGACTTCTCCCATGGGAGGAATGTCACTGGAAGCTTCTCCAACACCAGCGACTGCACATACAAAGGGCAACAGCTACTTAATGGACTGACTGTGACTTGCACAGATGTTCATGGTCGCCACCTTAGGAGCCATCGTGAGGTTGAACTTTGAGGATTTGAGTGAATATTCTGTTGGAATACTATCAGCATACTATCACTAATCACCAGGTCAGTCAAATTTTAAGTTCTTTCCTCTCCTAGTGTCTGTTCTTCATGTTAATGTGCCTCCTCTGTTGCCTCCAAATGTCAAAAAAAGAGAAAAGATATGGGATAGAGAGTGACAGGGACGTACTGTCGCAGCTGTGTGGCAGACAAACAAGCTTCCAGCCTAAGTGAACTCCAACACTTCTGGCTACATGTCTGCAGAGCCGGGAGCTGGATGCAAAAGGAATTAAATAACTTCATCGCCCCAGTGGAGCAGCTGAGGCTTCAAAAGGCATCCTACTTTGCAATTTAATTCTCTTTGCCCCGGCCGATTTATAATTGCAAACTAGCAAGGGCAATCAGATAAAATGAATACGATTAGGAGCTGGTAAACATCCTGACAAGAACCAGGTTTAAAATGGTTGTAGTGAGGAAGCACTCAGTGATGCCTGCTTCTATCAAACCAAGCAGAATAAATCTTCAGCATCTGAAGGGTGATTTATGTCTATTCATCCACAGTTCATTTGTAATGGGGATTTCCTGGGACTATAATCTGTGAGCGAGGAGGCATTTGATTTAGCTACAACAGGTACGAGCCTGCGGGGACTTTTCTTTACTAATGACTTGGACAAGAAAAGACGACGCTGAGGTTTATGATGCCCCAGACTAACAGTCAAGGGGAAAATCTTCAAATGTGATGGACATGAGATGAAGTGATTTAAGAGGATAAGAAATTATCCTGCGCCTCACTGAGCTTTGTAGTTCCTGCCTTGTCTTTGTTGTTGACTGTAAAAACAACGAGTCATCTGAAATGTGCACGAGCAAAATTAAGCTGAGAGAAGAACTCAAAAGAACCGGCCCAGATTGTGATTAGGCTGATGAAGCAGGTGTATTTCCACACAAACATGTAAAACGAAGCTCCCATCAGCACTTAAGCTCACTCCAGAAAAAAATACAGCAACCCACAAACCACTTTCAGCTATGAAATCACACCGACTGCACCTGGATGCAAAAAAAAGTCAACCATCATCACCTTCTTCTCCTTTTTCATACTGCGTAGACAGCCAGCAGGTTCCACACACACAGACGCACACGCACACACACACACACAGACGCACGCGCACACACACAGACGCACACGCACACGCACACACACACACACACACACACACACACACACACACACACACTGCTGCGAGGAATTAAAAAAATGAAACACTTCCATCCACCCACAGTGAAAACTGAAAGTCCTGGCTCGGTTACAAGAGTCATGTGGAATCCACTCGATCAATATCCACTGACACTGGCTTCATTGACATGCATGGGCTCCGGGCCCAGCTGAAATATGCACAGGCATCTTATAGTAATCAATGTAGGGCATAGCTGAGCACAGCTGCCCTTATTTCTCTTTTCCAGAAGAAGAGAGAATTTAGAATTAGAGCACAATTCAAATATAGATACAGTATACAGGGAGCTGAGCATGAATAATTCAACATCATTATACAGAAGCTGGATGAAGATGAACTGTGAATTCCTCAGGATTCCACTGCCACATGTTTTATTAAACGAGCTGCGTGAGGACAGAGAGATCCTTTCTGTTCGGACCTTAAAGTGAGTGCTGCTTTGCTGGATTCAGAGACATGATGACACTGTGAGTGTGTGAGGGGTCTGTGGGCGACGCAGGTAGGAAACACCCAACTCTCCCCGCTCTGTACACGATAACAGCTCGAAATGTGCCACAAGAAAACGCAAAGAGCAGCTGGTGTCTGAGAGGCACAGGGTTCACTTGCCTGGAAGGTGTAAAACCTCGTCCCGTTCGGCGGATGCACCTTCGGGGAGTTGGTCCCCGTACTCATGTCGGAGAAAATCATAATCCCGTGTGTGTGACGGGGAAACAATCCAAACCCGAGTCGGTCCGGTGTTTGTGTTGTAACCAGACAAACGTGGTGCGCTTCACAGGAACTCTGCAACGATCCGAGGCGACGACTCGGATCAGCCGCTGACCCGACGCTGCTCTCCCGGCATCAGAAGGTGAAATGCGCAACTCCCCGAGGTCCAAAAATTAAAAATTAAAAAATCAAGAACGCGATAACAACCGCGACAGCAAGCCACGTCTCGTTTCCCTGTGTGTACACGCAGAGGACTAATCTTCCCTTTCTCCAGATTTCTGTGGAGAGTTGAACACGCAGAGAGACGCAGGAGCCATGTTTCCCGACGCCCGCTGCGAGCAGCTCTGCCAGCGGCTCATGTGGCTCCGTCTGCGCGGGGATCACCGCCTCCCTCCCTCAGTGGCTTCACCAATAATCAGCGAGAGCATCACACGCACGTTTTCCACTGTAAAAAGAAACCAGGTCTTTTCTAACGACAGTTTAATGTGGAGGTAGAAACACTGAAGTGATTTTAAAGATCAGTGCCGTGCGTATTTTCTGAAGTGCACCTTGGTTTTGATTGGAGGAAAAGACGGATGTGTGTTAAATGACCTGTAGAACAAGAGAAGGTATCACCCCCTCCAGCAGCCTGCATGTCTGTTCACTCAGAGGGATGAAGGCGACATTAAAGAGGGACTTTCGTGTCACTCAGGCTGCTGATTCATGTGGTCACATTCAAGTGATCGACGTTGGAATTGTCCATAAAATCAGGTGTGTGTTCTCCACACAACTTTGTTTTAAAGGACAGGTTCACACTTTTTTAAAGTGTGTCTCAACACAACAGCCAGGAGCCCGTCAGAGACTGACCTGAGTCTTTACTTAATGTGACAAAACATAACTTAACAGCAGCAGCAGCAGAAAGTGACCAACGCACACATCTCACTGCTTGGTGACGTCTGGTGGCTGCAGGTGAACATTACACCACCACCCTGGAACTAATGTGAACCCGTCCAGACAAACATCTCTGATGAAGTGTGACCTCTACATACGAACTGTCATCCAACGATACTTCATCTAACTGTGTCTGACAAGCGCCTCCCGCTGGAAACCTCTGCAATCTCGTCCTACTTCCACCATCACATCTCAGGTGGGTGTCCACTCAAACATCTCCTCCCCTTCCCCTGGCTCTTCCACAGACCTGCTGTGTTTCCGTGCTGTGGCCTCACACTTTATATTACTTAGTTTTATCTGCAGTCCCACTCAGGAGTGATACGTTTCACTTCCCATCCAGTTCTCTCTCATCAAGTGGCCTTCTCATGAGAACAATCCACATTTGCTGAACGGTTTAATCCACTTGTCTGTCCAATCAACCAGGAGCCATCTGAACCGGTGCCAGCGTTCAGGTTAATCTTTTGTATCTTGATAAAGTCGATCAAATCTAGTTTAGTCAGTATAGGAACAACCCAAGCAGTTCATCCCCTGGCCTGCTGCTCGGCGAGCTTGATTAAGCGGAGTGGCTTGAACTCACTGCTCGGCCTTCACTCAGGAGGGATTTAGTTCTGGGAGACTTCAAAGTGTTTGCTCTTGACATAGCAGGTTAACAGCATTTCCAGCTGTGTATCCGTGGATACCATTAACCAGCCCGAGCTGAGGTTACGCTGCCGACCTGGGAATACGAAGCAAAAGTAATTCAAACTGCTTCTCAAACTCTCTGCCCTCTGCACTCCACGACATTTACTGAGTACTTAACCTTACATGTGTGATAATAAGGAGATTAAATGCTTTAGAAAGCACCAAGAAATAATTAGCAGGATAAGAAAATAACCTTTTTTCCTTCAGTGTCTTACTGTAACATTAAGCTGGTATCAATCACTCACCAACGGTTTAGTTTATGTCAGATTCATGATGTGTTCCTACACCACAGATTTACTCACTGATGGTGGAGCATCGGTGGAGGTGATGGCTAAGAACAGTTGGTGAATAAGGCCTGAAGTGTCAAACTGTTCCTTTGAATCAGAATAGTGTTCAGAGGAATGACCTTCGGTATAGTTCAGGCTTTTCCAGTTCTCCTCACCTGTGCAGCACGTGCAGGGTCTGTGCCATCAGGGGCCACTGACTCCTCCTGCACATCAGTCACATAAAGGGACGCGTCCAGTGCACCGGTCCCTGACGTCACTGTGCAGATGTGCAGTGGGTGTAGCTTAGTGCTACTAAGTGCTGATTGGCTGGAGCCTCTCAATCCTCTGCGTGTTTTCCTCCGGGCTGATCAGCGCTTCTCTTTGTCCTCCCCCAGATGGAAAATTATATTTGTGAAGTCAAGACAGCAACACTGTTAGAGAATGATGTCTAAATAAAACAGACGACACGGTTAATAGAATTTTTTATCAAAGTGAGTTATTTCAAAAAAGAAATCGTGTTTCGAATAAATTTTTCATCAAAGTGCTTTTCCACATGGTCCCACTGAGGCAGAGAGCGTGTTCACTAACCGACACCTGACACAGAGCGCACCGTGCATGTGTAATGCATAATTTTGTCTATCTCCAGCCCGTAAGAAGAAAAGCACACACGGTCCTGGTTTATCAATCAAAGAGCTCAAACAAATTGATTTTTGGTTTGAAAGTCTGTGTTTGATGGGTCCGTGCTCCTAATCCACGAGGCCAGATAGGAGCAGTGCGATGATACACAAATTGTGATATGAGAGGCATGTGTCTGTTTCAGCAGAACAAAGCTGTTGAGGTAGGAACGTGCGATGCTGCTTTGAGAGGTCTGGTTAGGGACTGATAAGAATTCCTCATTAAACCTCCAGCTGTTGAGCGAACACAACACTTAGCAGTGACCCACAGCAATAAGAGTGGGAGTATGAGGCCACACATAAATGTTAGCAGTGTTGCTGTAACCTGAGGATATGTATAGAAATCACACATTTTCACGTGTGTGTGTCTCTTACGCACGCTGTAAGCTTGTGACAGAACATTTTGCTGCAAGCCCGTTCGGTCAAACAACCGCTTAAACTGCAAATGAGCTGCAAACCAGGAACAGAATGGAGAGACGTTTGCTGCATACAAATTGAGGATTTGACTATTGCAACTTTTTCCTGGAGGGAGGCCGAACCCGTGCGCAGCAGTGACACAGATCAGCATGTAAAATGAACAAATCAAATTAGTGATTACACTTCCTGTGCTACATGAACCACCAGTCATGTAGGAACACTGCGTTTACTATACACTCTACACTTTATTCTGAAGTTTCTACTTAGTGCTATGCTAGAAGCTAAAATGGGCTAATTAGCATTAAACATACTTGAGGTGAAAAATGGTTTTCGCTAAATTCATTTGGACACATGTTGGAGTCATGACCGTCTGTGCAAAAGGTTGAGTCAGTCAGATGCTGAGATAGCAGCAAAAGGCAAATCTGAGTTCCTGGAATCCAAAGTTTTCAAAGTTTCCAAACAAATTCAAGGTGACATGATGTATTTCTTAGACACATTACACATGATATTCACAAAGAAAGTGACAGCACATATGTTTGTGTCATGAGTGATGAAATGAAAGATAATCGTTTCAGACTATCACATGTTCACACCGCTGAAAATAGAAACCCCTCACTGTTTCATCTGCTTGCTGAGGATCACATTTGATTTGCAGCACACGATAAATCAAATCGCTATGAAGGCAGAACTGGGAAAACTCGGAGGGGAACTGATGGCATGTTAGAATTAGCATACTCTATTGTCACCGTGCCCGGCACAAAGTGTCAGACACACACTCCTAACAAGGTGACTAGAGACGAGGCTCTTTGAGGTATTGAAGCTGTGTTGTCTTGTGCTGTAGTAGCTGGAGCTCCCCAAAGAGTTCAACTGTCAGCTGAAGCAAGTCCTCCGAGTGTGGAGTCGGAGTTACGGAGACAGTCAAGGATCCGTGCACGAGCATCAAAAACTGGCTTCCCTTCATCTCCAAACACTGCACAGAAGTAGGATGTTTTTCAGGACAAATCACTTCAGATTTTCACGCCAACATTCCTAAAAGGACGTTTTGTGTCTCTCCCTACATGACAGCACAGTCTTGACTTGAAGGGCCCCTCCAGGCTTTACAACACAGTTTCTTCCATTATAAGACCTGCCGTTGCCTAATTGGGTCTTTCCCTCTTGCCGTACTCTGCACCAAACTCTACTGGATGTTATTAGCATGAAGAACATTATTTCAGATTGTTAATAGCTTAATTTTACTCAATGAGTCATAGAAACTGCTCAATCTGTATAAGCAGAACGCTCATTTCTTCGAGCACACTGCAACAATTGAGGTTTTGATAGCTACTGCTGTTAAGTGTTTTTAAATTGCTTTTGCTCTAACAATCTGGGGCCTGCACCCAAAAAAAGTCTCTTTACTGGCATGTTTTAATATCTGAGAGATTAGCGAGCATCATTCCCACTTGATCTGAAAAGTGTCAGTAAAGGTCACGGGCCCATCCCTGCAAGGAGGCTTCTTGGAAAATGAAGGTCTGAAAGCGGAGCAGCAGTGGAGGCGTATTGATCACGTCAACAGCCATGTGTGGGCAGGCGACTGTAATGGACGTTGGCTCGGTCCCGTCGATGCTGAAACACTGGAGAGCTACAGTCAAGGTTGCAGTGTGACTGTGAATGTGTGTTTAACATCAAACAGTCGATAAGATGTGATTTAAGGAAACAGTAACTTAGTCATTTAACCGTGTTAATAAAGAATACGATTTTCTAATAGTTCTATCCCACGATAAAAGCTCCAACGATGTAGAAATATACACATGCATGAACAAAATGCTCTGCCCTGAGGAGCACACAGCACCGGGGGTGGATGCTTTGGAGTTGTTGCATATGCAGGTTTGAGAAAGCACAGTTCAGGTGGATGAGAGTTTAAGCTACGTGTTTTATAAGCGGCCCCACGTTTTGTCTTCATATTACAGTTTTTCTCAAATGCTAAAACACAAAAGCCAATCCTCTAAACCACATGACCAGTTGTCTAAACACATTTACTAAATCTAGCCATCATTTTCCAACATCATAAACACATTTCACATGAAGACA
>JAUYWH010000015.1:14391470-14404194 GCA_034779795.1 Ctenopoma multispine
GTGTGTGTGTGTGTGTGTGTGTGTGTGTGTGTGTGTGTGTGTGTGTGTGTGTGTGTGTGTGTGTGTGTGTAAAATGAACGACAGTGGAAAGTTATTTACCTGTTGTGGAAACACGAGCACCGAGGCCGTGATCCAGAGGCAGCAAACAGAGAGAGGTGAAAACAGAGAGAAGAACGCGTTACATCACGTACACATTTCAAGCTTTGCTTTAATGAGCACATTAAAAAGGTGTAGAGTGTGGCGGCACAGTTGTGGATGCTCCACTGATCTTCTTTAAGTGACAGCGTTTCTCAGGTTATGAGCTAAACCAGCTGCTCTCGCTGGCGGCGATGTGTCGAGAGGCTTCTAACACCCACACACTCGCCTTCAGGCTGGGGCTAAAACCACCGCCGCTGAGAGACTCTAGGCCCAGATTCCTCCCGCACACACACACACTGAAAGACATGCACACAAAATACACATGCAAACACTTCAAAGCGCTCTCTGCTCCCGTGCAGCTCCTCAAGCCGCTGATTGAGCGATAGCTTTATTTCTCTCATTCATCTGAGCCTCTGCCTCTTTCTCTCCCTCCTCTTATCTCCCTTCCTCTTCTCTCGCTTTTCTTTGAAGCCAGACACGTGAATGAATCTCATGAAGATCCATTTTGTGCTGTGAAAGTGCTGTGATACGACTGAGAGGTTGCTGTGGGCTCTCGAAATAACTGAGGATCAGGCTGTGACTTTCATGACTCCTGTACTCTGGGTGGTTTTTTTTCATGGCCAAAATCTTCCATCCATCGTCTCTCACGGTAAACTTTGCACTCTATTTTCCTAAGACAGTTCTCCTCCTCCTCCTCCTCTTCCTCCTCAGTAAATTTCGGTGTTGTAAGTGCTTGTATGTGATGGTGGACAGGAGCGGCCCGTCCACAGGGGAGAAGAGTGGAGAAATGGAAGGGGATGGAAAGGACAGAGTCACCCAGCGGAAGAAGAGCACAAACCCAATTCACCTCGAAGGGCAAAGACACAGACATGTGGAGCTGCTGTTTGTCACGCAACAAGCCCACCACCTCCTCCTCCTCCTCCTCTTCCTCCTCCTCCTCTCAGTGTGGTTGTTTTGGAAAGACAGTGACCAAATATACTGTACTCTGCAGAATCTGCACAGCATCCAGCATGTTTAAGTCTGTTTATTAACTGTAAAGAAGATGCAGGCAGACTCCTCCTTTCATATTTAGAGCAAATATCATTGATTGATTCTTTAGTTCTCTATTGTAAGTTCAGATAACTTTATCCATCCTAATGAGTTGACCTCTTGACTATTCAACACTTCTCGTGCGGCAGCTGGGGTTCAACTGTCTGGCCTGACAGTAGCTGTTGAGGGTCGAGCATTTTGTGCGCATTGTGCCACTCAGTCAGAGCAGAGACCCTTCAGCTGAAAGGTCACGTCTCTGACAGCTCGCGCTCTTCCCCTCAGAGCTGTGTTTGCAGCGGCTCAAGTTGTTTGAGAGAGAAAGACAAAGGCTACCCAGTGCTTTGTACTCTGCCCTTGTTGAGCAGAGAGATGAGATGTGTCTAAACAGAGATGGTGACATCACTTCTTAGCAGGCGGCTCCAGGGAGACTATGGTGCCTGGTCCAGAGATGTGCACTCACACAATCATAAAATGAGCCACTATATCTGTGTGACTCTGTGTGTGTGTGTGGTGACCAGCACATGCCTCCCACAGTTAGTGCTTAATCAAACAGAGGGAGGTCAACCCACAGGAGAGCAATAGGAGAGCAGTGTGTACCTGTGTGTTTCCTCCGCTGTGCTACTTTTTCTTTGTCTTTCACTGTGTGTGTGCTCCAACAAATGTGTAAAGCAAGAAAATAAAAAATGAAGAAAGAAAAAAGAAAGTAGCACATAGATGTAAAAGTGTGTGTGACCAGAAGGGGAAAGATTTTAAGAAGTGCATGAGAAGTGCAGACAAGCGAGAGAGAGAGAGAGACAGAAGACCTGAGTGAGTGAGTGAGTGAGTGAGTGAGTGAGTGAGTGAGTGAGTGAGTGA
This sequence comes from Ctenopoma multispine, assembly GCA_034779795.1. NCBI lineage: Eukaryota > Metazoa > Chordata > Actinopteri > Anabantiformes > Anabantidae > Ctenopoma > Ctenopoma multispine. The sequence continues at coordinate 14,393,493 of JAUYWH010000015.1, forward strand.
GTGAGTGAGTGAGTGAGTGAGTGAGTGAGGCAGCAGTGTGAGTCTGTGAGAGAGCTAGTGCTGGCGGTAAGGTGAAAAGGATAAAGACAAAGCAGCGTAAGGGAAGAATAAAAGCAGGGGGGGAAGCTGGGTCACGTTGCCTTATGTAATTTAAAGGACAGTGTGGTGTGCTGCATTCGAGAAACTAGTAGTTTGTGCAGATTCAGGCCTTAAAAATAATCAGACAAATGTTACACAAATGGAGCGGAGGAGCAGAGCTCCTGCTAAAGACTTTTTACTATCCTCTAAAAAGAGAAAATCATGTTTGCAGAGCATGTTGGTTATTGCACTAATAAATATCCAGGAGTTTGGACATTTGAAAAAAAAGATTCAGCTTTGATTCTCATTTTTTTTATTACGCAGACCAGTGAATTTACTTTAGTAACAGTAGTAACAGCTGTGCACAAATGCACACACTTCACCCTTGAGACCCCCGCTAGCTCACTCTGGATTCAGAAATATGTGTGATTTATCATCACATTCTGATCAACCAGCAGACTTCAGCAACTAGACTTCAGCGATGTCTGTGAATATAAGTTTCTGTCCATGTGGCCGTGCGTAAAAAAACGCCTGGGAGATCAAACGGGTGAAGTGTTCCCACCCAGCGTTCTGACTTCTGCATGTCAGCGGGAACCAACTTCAGTCAGTTTATATATTTACGTAAACAGCTTATTTCATGCATCTTTTTTTTTTTGGTGAGATTAAGACGTTATTATTAATCATGAGCTTCACAGTTCTGGTCTGTTCCTGTTTTTCCACAAAGACCTGCTAATAAAGAATCCCTCCTATTCTGCCTTAAAATTAGCTCTTGCATCATCAGTGACTTCACACACTGTGGTTAACACACCTTATTACCACACACACACACACCGACAACACTGTCTTTTCACACTGTATTGAGTTAATGTGCCATTAGCTCATTTAGTTTACAACACTTCACCAAGTCACATTTCCCATTAGGTCCAGTGGCTCAGCACATCAGAGATATAAAAGGCACAGTGGATTAACGGACCCATTAGCCTTCAGTATGAGTCATCTCCAACACACACACACACACACACACACACACACACACACACACACACACACAGCAGTGTTTAAGCAGTGAGTACAACAGCTCTGTGCATCATCATGTATGTGCACATCAGACGTTTGCTGGTTTTAAATCTAATAATAATGGTCCTTATGTCAAACTGACCAGATTGAACATTGTATTTTATTAATAAAGTTAGATTTAGTGTCTGTATTTTTCATATGTCAGACAGACAACAGACGCCTGAAAAGGTGTCTCCATTTATTTCGTCTGACAGAGGCAGGGACTGGATGCACATGAAACAGGGGCCACGGCAACACAAATGAAATCCAATGATGGATCAGGTGTGATCACGGGTTAATGAGGACGTGAGCTCCCTGCAGCTGGAAACTAGAAATAAATAAATGTGAAGTTAGACTGGTTAGATCAGACTGTACAGTGTGTGTGTGTGTGTGTGTGTGTGTGTCAAGTGTTTGGGATGCTCCTTTATTGTGTGCACTGCGTCGAGTAAGTGTGTGAAGGTCAAGGACATACTGTGGTTCGCTCCATTCGTGCATCTGTGTCTCTCCGCTTTTCTCGACCGTCCACATAAAACTTGCAGTGTAAACACATTTTAAAAGTGTTACCACTCCGAAGCTGCTCGTCACAGCCAGAGAGAAACAACAGCACAACGTGCAGGAGAACTGAAATACACTACAACGACCGAGCTGTGATTGTGACTAACGTAAGGTAAATATTCACACTCCGTGCCCTGAATATTTATCTCTAGCTGCAGAATGCTTCAGCAGTCAGTCTGTGTGGGTAAATAACTATGAGTGGCTCCATTTTTAAAACAAAAAGTACTGATTAAAGCAGCTTTAAAGAGTTTACTGGGACACTCGACTAAGTCCATCGACACACTTCCTCCATCAAAACAGACGGTCAAACATTTCATCATTTTCTTTCTTACTTCTTGTCAGTGCATCCATCAAACCTCCCGCCATCCGTACACGGCTCCCTTTACGTCTGATCTGTAACCAAGTGTACACCACCCCAGGAGCGTCCCCCGCCTCTCTGGCTCCATCAGTCGACACAACGTCCAACGATTTCTCATTGTGATGATTAGTACAGAGCTTTTAACACAGAAGCCCCGAGTTTAATCAATACCTGTGCTGTAGTACAGAAAAACGGCTTTCATTGTAGTAGCTGCTGCAGTTCTGTGCTTCGAGTAAAAATATATCAACACCATTTGAGAGTTATCAGCGCAGCATGTTTTTTACTGTTTAGCTATAGATAATACTAAACAAATAAACCGTTGCATGATGATCCAGTGAGTAAATGACGTTTTTAAGAAATACTACAGAGTCATATTAGTTCTCATAAAAGCTCTCGGAATGAACTTTGTTACTGTCAAAGACAAACCACAAACCTATAATAAAGAGAGAAGCACAAAACCCAGCAGCTAAAGTTGTAGGAAATGACTAAATGTCCTTCAGAGACTTATAATATAATAATGACTCCCTGATTTATTTCAGGCTTACTTCCACTCCTAAGCTTACCCCTGAGCCCTTTTCCCAACCCATACCCTTGATAATCATCTCCTACATCCCCCTTATGTTCACCATCTCCATGGAAACCCAGTCTCTCTCTCCCCCCCAGCCGTGTTCCCGCCACGTCTTGTGTGTCTGTGGTAACCTATAGGTGCTCTCAGGGAGCTCAGAGCAGTCTCCCAGGAGCCAGCAGAGCATTGAAACAAACAGTGCTCGAGTACATTATAGAAATAAAGACACATGGTTTTAGAAACAGGCCTTTGGATTTAGAGGATTTTCTTTTAAACACTTCAACTCAGAGCAAAGTGTGGGCCTCAAATCTCACTGCTCCACTCTCCGGTTTTCACGATCTCTCGACAGAACTAGTGTGAAAACAGCGTGTTCCTTCTCGACAAAGAACTGAGAGAACTGATGTGGCACGCCAAACCAGAAACTACGGCTATGACCACAGAACACGGTCTAAAAATAAAACACTGTTCAGTTACTTCAGCTCCAGATGTCGCAGACAGCTTACAAATAAAGAATTTCAAGCCTTCAAGATCCAAGAGATGAAATCAGTTCAAAGCAGTTTGTGTGTGGGAAACTGCTATTTTTAGGCAATACGCTCGAGACGTGCGAGATGAGTGAAGTGATGAAAGACAGAACAACAGCTATTATCAGTATGATAATATCACGCCACACTGGGCAGGGTTATGTACCTGTGTATATATATAAACAACTTGAAAATGTTTATTTCTTCTAAAAATACTCCCAGCATCCTTTGCCTTCTCTCCAGTGGCTTTGGACACTTTGATTTGAAGCGATCAGGAGAACCCTGGCAAACACGGGAATGAACTTTGCTTTGAGTATGCAGTAATTAAAGTTCCTTCAGTGCCTGTGAAAGTTGAGGATTTTATAGGACATTTCTAGACAATAAATGAATCAAATATCTTTCCTTCACTTCCATTCTTGGTGAAATGTCCTACCACAGACATTAATTAACAATCATGTTAATTAGAAAATGTTTTGTATTCCTTGAGGTCTAAATGCAGTCTGAAATGTTTTATGCCTCAGACGCCGCCGTCACCAGCCTGCGGCATCCAAATGTTATAGCAGCTGAAAAAGATCAATTATCAATTCTAATTAGTCCACGTAAAAACTCTTCATCCCATTAAAAAAATTAAAATACAAATATGGTGTGAAACTCAGCCAGCATCAGTAGAACAAATCAGGTTACCAGTACAGATCGTGTATCTACAGAACCCTCTTTCCTACACCTGTGGTCCTGATGACAAACTCATAACATCCCTTTAATGGGATGGTGACATTCTCCATCACCTCCACAGCTCCAAAATGTCAAGAGTTGGTAATGTGCTAAATGCTAACACATGTTACAGCTGCAGAGGATGTAACCACAGTGCAGATAGTGACATACTTTACTGATACCCTTTGAGACATTTTTCTGCTGACAGCTGCCAGACAGAACATGTCTGCACTGCTACAGGGTTTCAGTGTCAACACCAGTGCCTGTTTTTCTAATAAAAAAAGATCCAGTATTTTTTTAAATCAACCAACACTGATGCTTCCATCCGTTTTGCTAGCATGGTTAAAAGTGGCAGCGGTATGAGCTCCACACAAAGAGACTTAGTTACATCTACCACTGCATTCTCTCGGCTTCAACATCTGTACAAGTATGTCTCCTGCTGCTCTTTCAAACCTCGACGACGGTGGTGATCATGTGATGCGTGAAAGTCAAGACGGGACAAAACTAGTAAATACTTTACTTTAAATGTTGGTTATCACAAATGAACCCGTGAGCAGAGACACTTTCACATGTTAAGCCTGCCATTCAGGACAATAATAGGACTTTTTAGTCCCAGAGTCATAAGACCAGGCCTTGTGTGTCTCGCGTGACTACATGACTCACTACCCAATCTGCATTGGCCAAACTAACATCTAAAAGATGCTAAATTACTTCTAGGATGCTTTAATCCAACCACAATGTATGTGTCAGGTTAAATAAGTCATCAGGACATGTGCTGTGTTCTAATCTAACCAGTATGCTTTCACCGGCATACTTCACTGCCATCTCCATTGCTTTCCTTGTGTCTGTCTATCTGCCAGCGGCTCACTAGAGGGGGCAGTTGGCTGCGACCTACTTTGAGAAGCAGAACCGGAGCTGTCTGTCATGCAACTCTGCGTCACATTGTCTTACCAGCAAACTGAGAGGATACTGCTGTCTCTCTCCTGCCCTCTTTCTTCAACAACACAGTAGATGCTTCTGTAGCAGATGATATTTTCAGGTTTCAACTGCTACGCTCCCCTCTGGATCTCTTTGCCATAAACAAGACTCTTTCTAAAACGCAAGGAGCTATTACATAATACTACAAGCAGAATTGTCAACCGAGTCCTTCTAGGTAAAAGATGATTCAGGCTCCTTCATGTCCAGAAGCTCCATTAGTGCAGGAAGGTGGCTTTTACCTCCATTACTCTGGAATAAATGGCAGCCGAATTATTCACATTATCAACTAAGTGAATGACGAAACCATTAACTAAACAGGAACTGGCTGGCAGGAACTCAACATTTCTTTTACCTACAGCTGCATTCACAGTGCATTGACGGATTAATTAATGTGTCCATCGAGCTCTAGCTGATCTCATTACTTCTACCGACCAACTACCAAGGGTGGATAGGAAGGATGACAGAATGTAACGTATCAGCGTGAGGTAAACCCAAAGCTAAAACATATGCTGTAATATCCGGTAAGAACAATAAATAAATATATAAATACATATAAACCCATTAGAGAGCACAGCAAGGTCCCTATAGATGAGTTTCCAATCTCTTTGGTTTGTGACCCTTCACAATGAACCACGGCTGACTGCCAAGAAAAAGGATGTGAACCCCTTGGAAATACCTGGTTTTCTGCATTTATTGCACATAAAATGTGACCTTTATCTAATATCTAATGCTTTTTATACAACTCTCTTATATCCTTACTGAACAAACCCATTAAACATTTAAACTGCTGGGGGAAAAGTAAGGGAACCCTTGGGTTTAATTAACTGGTTGAACCTTCTTTGGCCTAAAGCGAGGGCTCCAAGGTAGAATGTTTTCCTGTTGGTATGTTTGCTTTTTATGCCACATATAGGGCTGCATGCTTGTCAACCTTAGTTTCATCAGTCCACAAAACATTTTCACAGTAGTTTCTGTTAAGAGTTCTTCAGAATATTGCTGACTTGAAGCAGCTCTGTAAGAAAGAATCGTCCAAAATTCACACTGGCCATCTTCATGTGTCGGGGGGAAGTTTGATGATCCTGCTAAACATCTCTGCTTTCACTGTCACTGCTGAGTTCAAGCACGATGCTGCAGACATCCTTCGAAGGTGTAACACATACGTCAGGGTAAACACACAACATGGACACACAAAACACAAAATGGAACAGATTCGGCAGCTTGTTGAGAAGTCAATACCCAGGCTTACAGAGAGCGTCATCATCACTTTAATGTTTTCTGTTGCTTGTAAAAACTTTTGGCTATAAAGTCAGTAAAACACTGACCAGAAACAAACATTAACGCTCTACTGCAACATGCAGGTGGGAATTCTTCCTGATAGCTTGTGTGTGGGAGTATGTGCATGGCTGCTGGCAACTTTCTTTGAATGAGCAGCGTCCAGTGTGAATGGGAGACACACGGGAGTACTGGGAAGAGGTTAAAGGCTGAGCTACAGTCTGGATCGGCCCACGTCGAAACACAGTGTGAAAAAAGTCTGACATCACTTTGTTCCTGCAGCATGATCGTCACCATCATTTCTCTCAGTTTTTCTACACTTTTTCTTCTCTTTTCATCTCATCTCTACCTTCCAGCCTTCTAATTCCACCTCACATCTGTTTCCTTTCTTTCCATCGTGTGAAAGTGAGTCATGGAACCATCCCACAAACAAGAGGAAATTATAAATTACCACTGTCACCCTGATGGCCAAATATAGATAAGCAGCGCAGCCTCAGAGATTTGTGTCATAACAACTGCACATCATGTTCAATGACAAAACGAGAACACAATTAGTCATCTTAGTATATTGTGTTCTTAGACAACTGTTTCGGTTGATGTATTGTAGCAGAGAAAAGACAAAGTTATCTGAACTTCAAGGATGAAAAAATAAAAATAGATAAATAAAGACATTTCATTTCAGAAAAGCTGATAAAAGAGTTATTGGAGTTTTAGTTTTATTGGAATTTATGCAGCTTTTTTTCTCAGTATAAGTTCAAAACTACACTTTTATGCTGCAAAATGTCCATTTAACATATTATATTTGTTTTCTCTTATATTTTAAACTGCATTACTTGTTTTATTTTGTAAATGTCATATAAAATATACAGCAGTACACTATATAGTCAAATACAGTAAAACCACGAACATGTCCACCCACCCATATATTCATACACACCCTCCAGCTCCTCCATAACCTTTGAATATAGACTCCATTACTGAGTGACTGAAATTTGACGTTGGCTGCGTGGATTTACAGTGACAGAAATGCTTGTCTATACAATAGTTGCGTCATTTCTTCTGCTACACATTTTAAATCTAATGCCAACAAAATACAAATCACATCATGCATCGAGAAACGTATGAAACCCTCCTGGATTCTTTATAACACAGGTAAAGACTGGCAGAAACACTATCATCCAGAAATGTGTATATACTGTATGATGTGTAGGAACATGGCTGATCATTTGGACAAAATGACTGACATGGAACATACTCACTAATTACTAATCTGTGATAAGTTGCGCATTTGTCTGCATGTCACATGACTAATGTGGTCAGAGATTGCTTCCGATTGGCCAATCAAGATGATAATTAGCTGCATTGGGCATTTCAGCAGCAAACCAGTGCCAGCGGAATAAAACGAGCTACTACTCCTCTATATTCTGTGTGCGTACGGAGAGGAGAGACTAATATGATGCATTCGGTGGAGTTAATGTATAACCTCTGAAGAGAAAAGATTAAATAACATCCAGCTGACTGTTCCCTAAAGTTGTCAGTTATTTAAAGGCAGCCATAGAGCATGAAGCCTGTGATCCTCACATGCTACAGCAGCGCGGTGTCAAACGCAGCTTTGCTGGAAACAATGGAAACATTTTCCTACACAGCGACACAGTCTGAGTAATTCAGTTAGCGGCATGCTGTATGAATAGCTTCAGTCTCTGCAGCACTGCAGCACACACAACATAGCCCACTGTACTATGGACAAATGTGCAGAGGGCTGTTTGATGATAAGCCATTCAGGAGGACACTTTCTAAAAGAGGCCTACGTGTGGAATTCATCCACTGAGAACTAACGGGGGTAAACTGGCTTTGATTGGCTGCACATGTGCTGTTCTTCCAATCTATGAATCAACAAAGAATAAATGTAGTTACCCTTAGTATTTATGTGGCACATGAACCTCTAACTTTCAGTATAACAGGTATAATCTGACACATCATACTGACAGACGTGGTTCCACCTTGGGGGACTCTTGAGGTAAAGCTTCTTTCTACAAATCGCACACAAAGTCTTCACTATTTAATTTGTTTATTTTTCAGAGACAATGTCGATTAATCAACAGTAGAACGTTAATGAGCTACGGTTCATTTCCATCTGTTGTGTCAGAGTTAAAAGACACATTAAAATAAACGATTTAGTACAGAGACAGTTAGGAAGACAACTGAGAACGTATGTTTCAATATATAGCAACACGTCTCTCTGAGCCATAAATGCTTTGCTTAAAGGCATTTCAACAGATACAGAGGTGTCGAACTCAGTCACTTGCACCAAACACATTAGGGACACATTTTCTAACCAAATACATTGGAGAGAACAACATCTCTGTGCTTCATCTGGTTTATTATTTCCACAGCGCTGCTGAGAATTTGGCAGCTCCAGCGCAGCACCACGGCGGAGTGGATGTGGACGTGCCACAGTACATTGATGTGCCCTACTGGATACCTGTGATAGAAGCTGGCCGGGCAGCAGCTGGCAACAAGAGGCGGGAACCATATGACTGCTCTCAGTGCAGGGAACAAAACGAGCAGCTGTGGGAGCGGTGGGTTGGTTGGCCCCGTCTTTAAAGGAAGCCAGGCTGTGATTATCGCAGTGCAACAAGAGGCCACAAAATGCTGTAAACATTACAGGCCAGCTAGCTAACACTTGATGCTAATTAACCACTGCCACCTGCAGCTTACAGCTTAATACCAATGCCAGTGCTAAGTAAGACATCCATCTAGTCTTACATTTCTATATATAGGTTTCATGTACTTATTCCCCTCCTAGAATTCAAGCTTAAACCTCTTGAAGTGATCTTGTTGTCAAGGTTAAGATAAAAGTGCAAACAAGATTATGTTTCATTAACATCATAAACATATTTCCTTAAGTTTCATTTATTTCTGATGACAACTATCTGGATCACTGGGCAGAGCATAGCAGATTAAGAGGGTTAAGGACTTATTAGTTATCTAAAAAGACCCCGTTTTGTTGCATGTACAGTAGCTGGATGATTTTCTGCTTTCACATTCTACAAATATCTGGAGGTGACGTTGCATTTGTCTACATTTCTGAGAATTTTGTTTGTGCGCGCTACCAGAGAGAAAGAGCTTAGACATCGTGTAACTCTACATTCCTGAAATACACAAAGCAGCGTAAATTCTACATTATATCATCATTTCGTCACCTCCATCACTTCCTGTCTTGTATAGCCAAGACACAACCTAATACAATACATAAAGTACATTGCTGTGGCGCTGTTCGTGGGGGGGCCATATGGTCCACAACGACACCTCAGTCACATCAGTGGGCTGGATGTGGGCTCTCTGCAGGGGAACGATATGAAACTGCCATATCTGCCACAGTGAGGAGGAAGTTACAGCACGGTGCTGACAGTTGGGGAAGATGCAGGTATGGAGAGACACAGAGCATCGACTCCTTGGAGAGTTTGAGCAAGTCGTTAAATTTCACCTTCAAAAGTGAAGAATCCTTATTCTTGTCCTTGTCACACAATGCTTGTGTGGAGCAAATCATAAATAGGTCATTTTGTTGATGCTATAAAAAGCTTTACTGTTGAGCCGAGGCTCCTTTGAGATCAGTTCCTCAATAATGCAGCATTAGCAATAAAAGTCATACAGGTCCATTCTCCAGCACACGTACACATACACATTACAGCTGAAGTGGCTCAAATCTGATCAAATCTTTCCTCAAGTGAAGCAGATCTGATTTTTTCACACAAGTGAAAAAAAACTAATTGGACTTTTCTTAAAATAGGCCTGGTCCAATTCATATCCAATCTCATCAGACGTGATGTGGTCACCATGGGAACGGTCAGATCTGAATTAATAAACATAGAGGAGAACAACAACAGAGTGGCCACTACTCAAAAACACTGGATCTGATGAGGGTGGATTATGTACCCAAATCGTTACGCCATTAGTACCTCAGGGTTCGAGTCAGGAACATGACTTCTTTAGTCTTATTTACAGTGCTATTAAAAATTTAAATGATAAGATGCCTATGTTGCTTCCGGAAATAAAACACAGCACAAACTCAACCGCATCAGGTTCAGGTGGAGTTTGGCCACAACATCATGCTCTCTATCTTACTACAAATCTCATTTGTTTTTCTGTTAATAAAACTGAATGTCATTATCAAATTTAATGGCAATCCATCCAATGGCTGTTAAGATATTTCAGTCTGGACCAAAGTGGTGGATGAGTCTTAGCAAAAAGCAATATAAACCACTGAACTCTGCAAAAGAGTCTTCAAATTTCTGCTTGTTGAACCCTCTCAGACTAAAAGTGCTCTGTTTTGGATGCTTACAGTGCTCTGCACCTCATTACTACTCAGTATATACAGCTACAATAGAGACACTACTGACAATAATAAGTATCACTAATTAGAGAAACGTGTAAAGGACAACATGAATGTTCTGCTTTGAAGAGCTGTATTTAGCTGTACGCAGATAACACATGTACTAACAGTAAGTGTGAAGAATTTAATCATAACATCTGCAGATGTCTGAAGATTGAGTCATGGCAACTGGACTTCTTTCTTCCAAGTAGAGACGTTTCGTTCTGCATCCACAGAAC
>JAUYWH010000015.1:14404294-14426089 GCA_034779795.1 Ctenopoma multispine
GTGGATGCAGAACGAAACGTCTCTACTTGGAAGAAAGAAGTCCAGTTGCCATGACTCAATCTTCAGACAACTTTACCATCTGCAGATGTGCAACGCTGGCTAGATTTTACAGATGGGAGCTGTGCTGCAGTGAAGCAAGCAGGGCATCATGCGATCAGGTCTCTGAGGTCCTTGAATAAGATTCTCAGCTGGCGCCAAGAGCCTCATGACATCATGCTCTATTTCTGGCTTTCAAGTGGAGCATTCAGAAGCTAAAAGGTATCCATTAATGGTGGTTTCGACCAGCTGCATGGTGGAAAAACACCAGTCCATACCAGAGACCTCTTCTGAGGAGCTGAGTGCAGCTGCCAAACCCCCCAAAAATCTAATTACTACTTTTTCAACATGCCTTCAGGATATTGTTTCAGCAGTGTCAGTCTAATTCCTCATCAGTCAGCCTACAGTGCTGCTGCAGCGTGGTAAGTTTGGATTATAGTTAAAATAACCGTGTCTGAGCTAGTCGTTATGGGGAAAGTCAGCTCATTCCAGTGATTCAGCGGTAATATTCATGAATGGTGGAGGCAAAATAAACATATGTAGTCGCTTTTGGAGGGAAGATTACATTTCCAGGTCAGCACTGCGAGAAGCACTAAGTATTGGTCGTAACCTCATTTCTCTGTGTTCACTTAAGTGGCTCTCAAGGGACCAGCTCTCAAATTCATTCAGGCAAAGCCAGCAAGCAGCATGAATGTGTGCGAGTCAGTATCTAAATGTGTGGTCCTGTAGACTGTACTTGTGTGTGTCTCAAATCCGATTTTAACATTTCTAAATTTCTTGCCACAGGGTTTTAGACATGCACAAGTACAAGCCAAGTACATCCCATAGTGATGCAAACTAACATACTCACTACACAATCACACCTGCTGGAGCAGGGTGACATCAAAGTGTCTGGTTAATGACAATGCGCAGACAAACACAAATGATTCGTCGTCAGACATTTTAGTGGAAATTTGAAAATGAACTATATTATAGTATTTGTATTTAATTACGTTGTCATCTAATAAAGTTGATTCTGTTCATCTGGGCATAGATCACTCATCCAAGTGACTTCTTCAGTCTCAGCTGACTGCAGATTTCCCCAACCTTATAAACAGTACCTTTGCATAATGACCCAAACTATTGCCACTGACTAACAATGGGTTGTGTGATCAATGATATGCAAATTATCACGACCGCTGATTAATGGCCATGAGTACCATTCACAGTTGGGGATTTGCTGCATACACGGCATTTCAAGACGGTGAAAATGTACTCTTTGGTCTTGGGTTCAGAGATGGTTGTTCCTTTTTCACATGGCCTCCTTGATGGACAGAATGAACCGAATCAACGTTATGGAATTTCACCTTAAAATAAGGTGGTCAGTACACGTAAGTATTTTGGTAAGTAACCAAATCCTGGGGAGTGCAGCTTCATTCACATCCCCAGCTTCCCCCATCAATGATACCGCAGCCCATCAGCAGATTCCTTTACAACAGCAACACCAAATCAAAAGGATTTGCAACTTAAAATTCACATTCAGGTTTCAGTAGATGCTCCTGCTGTTCAGAACATGTGTGTGTGCCAAATGTGGAGAGAGCCTCTTTTGAAAGCGGCGTTTGAAGAATCCTAAATTAAAAATGAATTGCTTGCAAATGCCAACTAAAAGCAGCAGCTTAGCAGTACCAAATATTTCATTCTACAACTGGGTCTGCCATGCTTGAGTAATTACTTGCCATCTGTAGAGTCATCTCAACAATGCCGCCAACGGTATGGCTGGTGCTGCAATGACAAGTGTACTTACAGCTTATATTGAATGGGAATCAGTAGCATCTTTGATCTATGGCACGATAATTGATTCAGCATCCTTGGGGATCGTTACCAAACAGTGAAATCTTTCTAGTCATCAAATTAACATTCAGCTGTATTTTATTCCAAATCACTGAAATTTTGCTTGAGACAAGAGTCTCTTTGCTGTGGCAGCACACATTAGGTGACACCTGTCTCTTTGTCTTTACATCTGCCTACTGTTTAAATTCTCTGTGTGATCCTGCAGCAGACTCACAGAATAACCCTGAGAAGACTTGCAAACAGCTGCTGTCTCCTTGTTTGGCTGATCTACTGTTCCTGCAACTTGCAGACTTCCCAGTACTGCGAAGTCCTACTGTGCTGTTCATTAGAGAGATAATTACATCTGCGGGAGATCCTTCTGCACTGTCTTATCACCTTGGAGTGTCTGATCAGAAGCCCTACGTCATCCGTTTCTTCTGTTTCCCCCACCAACCCACTGTCAGACAACACTCAACAAGCATCCCGCATTTGGCATCGGCAGTAGCTGTGATGATTCATCCAGTGGAGGGCTAGATCTGTCTCCCTAATCAGACCCTAACCTTTCAAGAGTATCGATCAAGCATCTTTGTCAGAGCCATTACAGACACTCGATGCATATGGTGTGCGCCAAGGGCCCATCCCTGATTCTGTCGATCTTGAGAAGATTAAAGACAGAAAAGAATTAAAGGAGGAGAGGAAAAACAAGGCTTTGTGGGTAAATTGAGCAGAAAAATGTGAAGGGCTTTAGTTTGCAAATCAAAACTTGAGAGTCAAGAAGATTGACGCTACTACCTCTCACAGCGTCAGACAAGAAGTAGCCGTGCCAAGGACAAACCCACGTGTAAATGTCTATATATATGATCTATTATGTGCTTGTTAAGAAAAGAGGCGTTGCTACTGGTAAACTCCTGGAAAGTCAACTCTAGCTCATCTTTGCAGTTTACTCATCTCTCCCTGCTATGTATCAACCACACATTTAGCCTGCAGGCAGTGTGAACCGGCACACAAACAATAACAGCAATCATGGAAAATCATGTGCTGCTTTGGCAGAGGAGACCAGCGACCAGCTGATGGGCTGACGCTGTAGCCCATAGGGCCTCCTGGGTGGAGGGAGGTTAGTCCACTCTCCGACAGCACTGGTTTTCACACTGCCCTTGTCAAAGAGCTTTTCAGATCCTTCCTCGATCTACTGGTTTATTATTCACCCCCATGGAGGTCCACAGGGTGGTACGCGCCAATATTACAACACCAACACTGGCTGTAGTTTTAAATAGTATGTGAGGACATGGCTGTGTGCCTCACGGCTGGACCCCTGACAAATGGCTGTGTCCTGTATGATTAATAAACAGCAGGGTGGAGGAGGGGCTCACTGACTTAAAGCGAAGTGCTAATGACCAGACACCAAAGATGTACATGATGCTAACTAACCCTTTAGATAAATCTACTGTGATTAATAATCTTTAATTGAAAGTGCAGGTGCTGTGTGAAGTCAAAGCATGCTTCCAAGCTCAACAGCTCATTTTGTACATATCCAGGAGACACTGCAAGAATTTTCACAGTATCACGGCCATGAATGAGCAAAACCACAGATCAATGAGCTGCCCTGTACAGTAATTTAGTGCAGTCTTAGCTTTCATTACTACATCAGTGCGTGTGTGATCACATTGGCATTGGTTGGTATCTCATTACTGTCTGGCCGGGCAGAGAAAGTAGTCAGATCAACATCAGACTGTTGGTCCTGAGAGTCCAGTAAGTGAGATCTGAATGGAAACAGAGACATTAAAAGTCTACGAGGATTTTGTAAGGTGAACATTATTCTTTTTAAAAAGGGAGATTATGCAGTTTCTTTTAGGCTGTGTGTATATGACTTAAAACTGCTGTAATTGGACTGGATGTATTCATAGGCTATTCAAGTCAGTCTGTGTATTTGGAAAAATAAAAACTGTTTTCATTTCACATTCCTAACCTCACTGACTCTGTTCAATAGTTCATTCATGTGATTTCTATCTTTTACTACATATGAAGGTCAGCTTGGCCTCTGGCGTTTCCTACTAATTAAAGTACACATGAAGCCATATTAGAGAAAGTTTCTAACTTGCAGATCATATCTTAACTGTAAAGCGGCTACGTACAATTAACATATTTCTTCTGGAGTACCTCCTCCTCTAAGAATCTCTATGACTAAAACTCTAGTAAATGTGTTTGTGAAGGACTACAGCTTGGTGCCAGTGACCAGGATCAGAAGAAGTGGAAGCCACTGTGCAGAGCATCAGCAGCAGAGTTCATGAGAACATATTAGAAACACTTAACTAAAGTCTCCTGCGGCCCCTCTGGGCCGAGTACAGTAACACACAGCTGAGTCCCAATGAGAGTACTGCCTGTCTGCCTGTGTCACGATACGAGGGGGCGTTGGGGGATGGAAGGAGGGTCACATGTGCCTTTGCTTGTCTACCCGGTCTAGAGGTCTTTTATCTTTCTCTGAACTGAGTCCGCGGAGCACTAGTGGAGATTCCTGTGTGAGCGGAGTGACTCCAGATTCACCGTAGCAGAGGAAACAAACCAGAATAATGCAAAGACACAGAAAAACACCAGGCGTTCAGATAACAGCGGTGCCCCTCATTTCCCAGAGAGGCTTATAGCTAGAGGCAGGAACAAATTGCTCACCGTGTGCAACGAAACGCATGTTGCATCAGCAGCAGAGAAGAAGCTGAGGGTAAATCCATTGCTCTATTTGCTGGAGACTTTACCCACCTTTTAAATATTTCAGAATGCATCAAATAAGTGCCACGTCAAGCTGAGAATAGTGCTTTCCTTCTTTAGATTACTGTACTGGGTTTTAATTCATTTAAACAGAAAAACATATTTTGATTATAATCTTTAACGATTAAACTGGAAGTGTGTGCTTCCATCCTGTGGAGCTTCAGAGAGATTAACAGGCAAAACTGTAACTTTTGAAACATACAAATCAACAGTGGAGAAAATAATTCCTACAGAAGTGATGTTTTTAAGCTACATACCTAATAACTGAATTGTCCAAGAGACAACTAAATCTGGACCCACAATTTCTGTTCTATGATTAGACTTTTTTGTCTACCTTTAAAGCACGAAATACTGGATTTTTAAAATTTGCTGTTGAATTTGAGGAAACTGTGTTTATCACCAACCTTTTTTACCTGAACTAATGTTAGTTAGTTACGTTTTTTGCCACTGGAATCTTATAACTGCTGAGAATCGAAGTTTTTATGTTTAAAACATTATGGTGGAGTGGTCCTTTAAATGTGGTGTTTAAGTCACAAGCCGAGGTATGTCATGCAGCGATGGGCTTATGACGCATACAATTAGTGGGTGCTGCTGCCATTTTTCTGCTCTGCAGCCAAATGTAAAAAAGGGAAGACAAGGGATGAGGTGAGGTTGAAGGGAAGGTAGAGGGACCCTGCTGAATTGTTATTCATGTAAGTGGAGGGATGTGGCGTTGCCTGGAAGCATCGAACGGGGATGGCAAATGTCGCTCCAGTGTCATGACGAATAGCGGAACCTTGGCCCCTGATGAAGAGAGAAAAACAGAGAAGAAGAGAGCGACACAAGGCAAAGTGCAACATAACAGAAAAAGCAGTGACAGCACAAACACAGAGAAGAGGAAACGGGGGGAAGGAAGGAGGAGAGGGAGAGAAGTTTGAGTTGGGCTAGTGCCTAATCCTGCCAGCGCTTTGGGCTTGAAGAACAGAGGAGTGATATCAGTAAAGACACATTCACAGGCTGCCTATCGCTAAATGAGGTCACTGCTGCCTTTTAAAAACAAGCTCTGCTGCTTCTCTTCTCACTCGTCATCTCCTCTGCAGTCACACACACGGTACGGTGTGTGTGTGTGTGTGTGGGGGGGGGACCTGGAAGCTATCTGTTACCCTCTTTAAGAATCCAATTACATAATTATCTCAGCATTGCCCCACTCTTGTGCTCTAAAAGTGCTCCAAATGACATCTTTATTAGAAGACAGATTAAAAGCTCCATTATAAAAGAAATGCCCAATGCAGTAAAATCATTACAGCCTAATCAAGAGCAAAACATTCAGAAGACAACAACACAAAAGTGATGGCAGCTCCTGTGAAATAAGCTCATTGTTATTGTCCAGAAGCAGGCAGAAGCTGCACGCACAACTCTTATCTGCTGCATATTAAACAGAGGCACAATTTTCCCTCAGCTAAATGTCTCATGTATAATTACCAAGAACCAACAAACCTCTTCATAAAACGTTAGAGTAATGTTGATATCATGCAGGTCAATAAGAAGGCATCACATTAATTAATGAAATCATTTGTGCCAGGATGTCGCCAGGAGGATCCCAATCACCAGAGCGGCATCTCATTTAAGCTGGGTGCTGGGAAAAGCACCAGAACAGTATGTCAGCTCTGTCACTACACAGTGACAACCAATACATCACCACAGCGCCTCTGCTGCCAGTGGACATCAGACAAATTGTCTGATAGTGGAAATGTTATTTCACGTTGGCAGCCCCGGATGGTTTCTCTGGAAATGATGAGGTGGGAATGTTAGGACAGAGTCAGAACTGTTATTCCAACAGAAACGGGGAAAGACAGACATCCGTTCAAATATGGGACAGGAGCAGTGCCGTCTTCTCTCGCTCCCTTTGCTTCAGTGTGGGTTTTTTAAGAATTTAAAAGTACAAAGAGCATTTTGTAGTGTTTAAGTTCTCTCATCTTTGTCTTGTACTCTCAACTGTATATCACGTCAACTGTGCGACTTCTGAGGAAGATAAATGCCCCGAGGCTAAAGTATGAGCTGGAGATCACATAACCCCTGAGTTCAAACCTACAGTCTGAGCTCTGAATTCAAGATGCATCGTGTGCAGAGCAGCCCGATGCAGTCGCTCTCTTTGTTGACTCTTGAAAACATAACAAAGACGCAGCCTCAACATCTCATCACATGGTCTCCAACAACCTGCTCCACACGTCGGAGCCAAGAGGTAGAAGTGTTCAAATCATTCTAAAGGATATGGGGCAGGAAGAAAGCTGAAGCTGAAACGGATTTCTGGCTGCATTAGTTTGAAACACACATCATTTTAACACAAGAGCCTCTTTTAAGCCTTAATTTGTCATCTCGCCAGAGCTAATACAGACACAGTGTGCACCTCGCCTGTGTCTCTGAAACCATGCAGATTACTGTGCTATCGCCGGGCACTGCCTGTGAACAAAGTCCTCCTCTCTCCACCAGCAAACCTCCAGAGTCTTCTGGAAAGAGAGCGGTCAGAGCGTGTGACTAGAATTACTGACACACTTTTGGAAAGTGCTAATCTCCGCTTTGAGTTTTCTTCCTCTGCATTGTGCTAAAACATGAGCAAAGCACAAAGAATTCAAGTGAAAGATTTCCATGGTGTCGTATTGCACTGCAAACAAAAGCATGTGTGCAGAGCCCCACAACCAACATGACTCAAAGTCTAAATAAATACAGACACACACACAGTGTTTAAACGCACTTTGCATTTGTACAAATCAATCAATCAATCAACTGTTGATGAGACAGTTAAATTCATATACAATGCAAAAGCACATTCTTATAACTGTGTTATGGTTGAATCACTCAGGTGGAAAGTTTAGTAATACAGCAGCTGAAGACGCAGAGTTTGTGCCGTGTTCATTTAAGGGGAAGAATTTCACACTGCTTCTGTGACTCTGTGGTGGAAAACACACCAAACTCATCCATTATTTAATACAAAAAATGTGTTGAAACTGGCCTGGACACAAAGTCACATCACCAGTTTAATTTCAGCCACAGATCTCAGTTGTCACCCTGATGATCGTTTCTAACTCCGTAGAGCACCCAAATTCTGAAGGTATTTCCCAAATGCTCCTAGACTCTTCTAGGCGGTCAGAATCTAATACAGTCCAATTTGATTTCATTTTATTTCATGTCGTGTCAAAAATGTAAAAATGACTCTACTGAGCTAAAAACAGACGCCATGTACTACTGCAAAGTATGTAACACATGAGAAGCTAAACTTTCTTGTACACACAGTTTCTACACCAATAAAGACCACAGAATAAAAACAGGCGTCGCTTACCTGTGGCAGGGCGGAGCTGAGCTGGCGCTGCAGGGAGTCACGGTCGTAGATTACGTCCTGAAGATGCTGCTGGGCCAGTCCGAGACTCTCCTGGGTTTCCCTCAGCGTGTCCAGCAGCCGGTCTCTCTCGTCCAGCATGTTGACCATCAACTGCTCAAAGTGGGAGTCCGGGTCCGAGGCGCTGCCCTGAGAGCCGCGCTGGCTCAGCGCCGTGTCCTCACTGATGGTGGGCATCACCTCGCACATCATCTTGGCTCTGTCAGAACAGAGGAAGATCAGAGATTAGACAGAGTTTTAAAACTGCATGAAGACAGCAGTGTAACTAGTGAAATCAGGGTATATACAGAAATCTTGGGGCTGAATTTAATACTTTTTAATACCTTCTTCAATACCTCCTGGATATTTTTTAAAACCAACATGACATTGAACTGCAACTGTTTTAATCGACAACAGAGTACAACACAATTTGAAAAGTCAACTGAATAGATTTAGAGACACTGTGACTTGAAAATATAATATTTAACTGATGCTATCAGCAAGATATTTTTTGGAGAACGGGGGCTAATCCAAATCTGATGATGTACCCGGTTTAGTGTCTAGACACCACAGAACCTCCACACGCAGTGTTGGTTTCGCACAGTGTTGCAAACTTAAGTTCAGCCAGTCAGTACAGTGATGTTTATTCACAATGAATGAGTAATGAAAAAGATGCAACTGCCTAAAAATATCAAACACCTTCCCAGATTCAGTTACTGACTAAACCTGTGTTTGTTACGCTGCAGCTTCCTGGAGGGGACTGATGGTCACCTGGAGATCTGCTGTCGAGGCAGCCGTGGTGTTTGGTTTGGAGAGTAACGGTGGCAGCAGCACAGAAAGCAGAGAGGAGCAAGTTATGCACAGATTTGAGCAACAATAACCTCATGAGACAAAGGCTGTCACAGATTTTAGAGTCGGCTAAAATAATTCTTCAGGTGCTGCAGTTGGTCTCCACTGACTGTAAGACCTCCGGACACGATGGGAAACACCCGCTCTCACCTGATCTAAGCTCTGGATTACTGGATCAATAACAGGAGTGAGATTTCACTGTGCAGACTATTTTACAGAATAAATGATGTGATTTATCAGAAAGGTGACTGCAGTATTTAACTAAACTGTTTAGTGACAGATTCCTTCCACATCACTAAAATAACATCTGCGCTGATGTTTCCCCTAACACTGTATTATATTAACAGCACCAGATCACAGCAGAAGTCGTTTCAGGTTCAGGTTCCTGTAGACCAGGTCTGTGCCCTGTTCTTTCATTGAACGAACAGCCTCGTGATATTTATCTTCTGTCATTTGTGTCACGCGCGGCGGAGTTCCGCCCAACACGTGCGCGCGCACGCCGGCGGTCAGAGCGCGCGCGTTGGAAAATAAGTCTCGTCAAACACCTTTAAATAATAGTTCGGTTGTTCTGTTGACTGCAGTCCTGAAAAGAAACACCGTAAGTGTTTATGTCGAAGCTTGAATACTGAAAAGTGGCTTTAACCCCCCCGCTGCCCCCCTCCTGTTTTCCAGGTGAACTTCATTAGCGACCCCGGATGGAAAACTGCTCCTGAGTTCCGACTAGTGCAGTGTTCACCTCCATCCGTGTGATACAATACAAAGCGAACAGACCTGAGCCCGTCTTGAACCGCCGGGTCCTCCGCCCACCTGTCTGTGAATCACCACCTACCCATGAAGACCGTTTCTTTGGTTTTCTGAGCGTCAGCAGCGGCAGGTGGTTCAGCGCAAACTGTCTGAGACGACGTGCGACCACCGAATATGACGTCAGCATCACAGACGTCGTCTAATTAAAACGAACGAGTCTCATCCCACGTTAAATAAAGTTACGCGAAGATCTATGTGATTTACTTCCATTTAATACTTTTTAAAACCCCACGGACACACTGTGGATTTCTGTGTTTTTAATGCTGCGTACATATTTCCTACATGAGTCTGTGTGATAGTAGTTTACTAAATGAAAGCCAGAGAAACATATTGTCACAGAAGCAACATAAATATCATAAATATCCAGGCTATTAAAATAATAATTAGTGTTATGTCAGTGTACTACATGTGTGAATATCCACCTCTGTTTGCATTGCTGTGTGTGTGGGTGTAGCTGGGCCTGGGCCTGACACAGTTGGAGCTCGGCTCGTCACCACGGCGTTTCAAAGCTGCAGAGACGTCTTGGGAGGCTGGGCGTTCTGCCCTAGATTTCACGCTTGTGCTGTTTAATGGGCCAACCCAGATCAAGTTGCATAATACACCATATCTATGCTATGGTGGATACGGGACGCCATATTCCAACTTCCCCCGAGGGGCTTCAGAAGGCCTCAGGAATCATCCTAGCTGATGTTTGCATCATCACGTGTGTGTGTGTCATGCGATGACGCAATAAGCCACAGAAAACAATTGGTTACAGAGATTTAAACAGGCTGGGTAAACAAAATCCATGACAGTTAAATGTAGGATGCTCAGGGGAGGATCTACCCCCAACCATCCCATTGCAACTGCACCGTGTAAAGAACAAAATGTGTTTGTAAGTTGTTCAAATTACTGAAAACCACTGATACAAACAAGACAGAAATACACAATCCCAGAGTTTAAACGCTTGTGTTGAAGCGTTTGCTCTTCGCTCAGCTGAAACCTTTAAACACTGTTGTATGTGTTTCATGTTGGATTTACCGTGTAAGCCGCTGTCTTGGGCCGTTCTTAGCCTACTGCAGATGCACAGCAAATATACTGTAACTTCCACTCGTTCTAAAATTGTTATTTACAGTATTTATTGTGTCATATTCATTATACTGCTTGTCACCAGTACTTGTTTTGTGACATTGTATGAAACGAGCTTCTTCAGGACATTTGGTATAAGTGACTAATGAGCTAACAGTTTGTTAAACTTTCTGTGTCTACACATGTAAAATACAAGAATGTCTATGAAAATGTGAGTTTCAGAGTTACCTGAAGCTAGGCTAGCCATTCCTCCTGCTTTCAGTTTTGGTTTTAAGCTAGGATAATCATATCTTAGACCAACGTCTGCACTGTACGCAGAGATACAATCAAATCTTCTCATCACATTCCTCTACGGAAATGAACAGTAATTTATGAAGTATTTTCAGTCATAAAATAGTATACAGTTATTTAGCAAGTCCTTCACTAAATTCTGACCATTTCTTTTTTCAGTTTTCATCCATAATATGTAAATCAGTTGCTCAATTTTCAGGAACAATCATTCAAACGTCGAGCAAAACCCTAAATACGTACAAGTTAATTATAATTTCAAAGCCCATAATGCACCACAGCACCGTAAATAATCATTTATGACCCAGGCCAGGGTTATTTTGTGAAATGCCATCATCCTGTTGCCAGACTCTGTCCCCTTTGTGTGGGTTATAATGGCATGTCTGTGTCTCAGCATGTTCTGGCAGTAAACTGAGGTGTCCCATACCTTCTCCAGGCACCTGGCCAGAATCCCGCCAGTTCACCATTCAGCCACCATCCACTGGCGTTTAGACCTGAGAGACCAGGCCCGCATGCTGCCTGGCTGGACACGCTGCACATGCCAGCCTTTGCTTGGAGAGACACCGGTGGTGCATTTTAAGTAGAGGGTAGTGGATTTATTCCTGACTGTGGTCTAAACCATTTAAGTTGTGTGCAGAGAGGTGAAAAGGTGAATTCACATCCACATCAAACTGGCATCAGGTAGTAGAATGTATAAATGCTAATCGTATTGGTTTATTTGAGAAACAGTGAAAGGAATAAACTCACTGAAAGTTCCATGTGTGAATTTTGGTTACCTAGTTCACCTGGTTTGTCCATCTCCCTAATGTGTTGACTTTAGTTAATGAACTATGACTATGGTAGCTGCTGTTGTTCATTTAGAAATATTAACTCTGACATTTGACCTTTACATTTGAGCTTTTACATTTCTCACAGCACCTTGATTACGCTCAACAACCTGACACGCCTGGTTAATGGTGCCTTATTCCTCCTATCAACTGTGCAGAAAGCAAAGTGTATTGAGGATGCTTTTCTGCTTCATGGCACACACAACTCTCTTTAGTCCTGTTCTTGCAATTTACGCTTTGAGCTCACTGTGACGTCCCCTTAAATCATTTCTACTGTCTATGAAAAATCAATAGATACGGAGGGAAAGTGCACTGACTGATCTGATTTTCTCTGTGCCGTTAGATGTATAATGCAGCCTTCCTGAGAACCAGGAAGCAAATCATGTCAATCAATTAAACATTAAATGGTATAATTCAAGCACCAAATTTTCAACCAAATGCTGTTAACAGAACACATGTTTTAGCAGCGTGGCATCAGTTTATCTCTTGTGTAGTACAGGAAGGCAGCAGGTGACAGGTAAGAGCTGGTGTGATCCTCTTGGACAGACAAACACTAATCACTCAAAGTGGACAGTGTGAATAATGTGTCTGAGAGCCCTTGTAGCCAACTGAGACACAGATGTTGTCTAGCCTGCGCTCACTAGCAAAGCCAAGACTACTTCCTCACAACTGATTAGCCCATGTGAACACCATCGAAACAGATATTGTCTCTACAGATATTCACAGAGCCTGAAACACACCAGCTGCTGATGAGAGCGACGTTCTACGCACATTTCCTCTGCAATGCAACATCACGGCACATTATGATAATGTACACCAGGAAATCTGCCCTTAAAATTCAACTAGCATGTCAGACTTTGGCTTAGCATAATGCCTGTCTAACACAACTACGAGCTGGTGTTTAAACCAATAGATCGAAGAATGTTGTATAAACAAGATGGTGGTTAAGTGACTGAATTTAGTGTGGATGGTTAGAGATGTTAAATGAGGGGCTAAAATGATGCAGGAGCCACGGGAGGGAGGAACAGCAACATGCTCAATTGAACACATTGTAGGCCACAGATGCAATAAGAAATGCACACAGACAGGCAGGGATCATTGGGCTTTTCTCTCCATGCCATATGCCAATCAATGAATAATTCAGAGTGGCAGAAGTGAGCTTTTCTTCCAAATCACTGCAATAAATCCAGAGCCCATTCTTTCTCCCCAGCAGCCTCAGCCAAGCTCAGACACCTGACTCCAGACTAGCAGGCAGTTACTAGCAGACTAGCACTGATCCCAAAACCATAGCCAATTCCTGACATGATAAAACAATGACAATATCTGGTCTAACACAACGAAAAGTCAAATTCAGTCCTGCATGGTCCTTTTGACATGTCACTACAGCCCAGTCTCCCTAAGAGTCATTACAAATCTCCAATATTATGGGGTTATGAGGTGGTGCATACTAAGTCAGAGTCTAAAGGTTAAAACATTGTCTTCTTATCTTATCATTTTCCACATTTGAACTGACGCAGAAGTACACTCACTCTGATGCTGTACTCAAAAATCATCTCAGATATTCAGTTAAACAAAAGGAACAAATTTGAGACCAAAAACTCCTTTTGGTGAAAGCATACTGAAATCTGAACCACACCGTAACACTGGCAAACAGCACTGCAGGGTTCTGCACCTGCTGCAATGTGCTACTGAGATTATTGTATTTCTGTCAAAATCTAAGATTGTAGAAACTGATTGTATTTGTCTATGAATTCTGAATCACTGATTCAAGTCAGTGAAACAAGGAAAAGACAGCAAACCCCTGGTACTTACCCTCAGTAGAGCTGAAGCAGGCAGTAAGTGAAGTATCTATATGGGACAGACGTAAACGTAGGACCACTCCATTCTGAGAACAATTCAGCAAGCTGCAGCTAATTTCCTGAATGTCGTCCGTTAATCTCGTTAATGAGAACAATTGTGTGAGTAGATAAGGAGCAGCACACGAAACAGATGCATGTTCCTGAGCTGTATACGACCACGCGAGGCACATTCAGCACTATTCACCACCTGGGAAACATCAAAAGAGACGGCGGGAGCGCGTGTAGAGGACTGAGCACGACACTCTGTGGCTTTGGAGATAAGCTGTACTGTACGCTTGTCGAGCTGACTTTGTAGAGGCTAAAATAAAACATTATTTAATAGTGTGTTTAACGCTTTGTTATCATCAAGCACGGTGACGGTCAATTACAAATGACAAATACACAACAACATAAGCCCAAAAAAGCCCATAAAGAACCTGCTCTTTTATTAAATATGATGTCAAGTTTGTTGGGCTCGGTTCTGCACAACATGAATAAGAGAGTACAACAAAATCGTCTTGATGATAATGCACTTCTCATGCATCGGTAGAAGAAGTACTAGGCTGATTACACATGTCACTTTGCAGCCGCCAGGGGAGCTGACTACCTGGAGAAACTCCACTTTTAAATAATGTCTGTGTTTGTTTTCCTGGCATGCTGCTGAGCACAAAGTGCATCTACAGGCTGCGTTGATGAGCTCGGAGGCTGAGGGAAACACTGCTGCACGCTGCTCGTACCCACTTTGGCATCCCTATCAGTCCGACAGGTGGGTAAAGAGTGACACAGCATTTTTTATGAATGGAACGGTCCAGATTGGCTGGTACACTCACAGTGCTGAGAAATCCCATTCATATGGCTCCCTGCACCAGAGAGACTTCAGACAACCACGAGACAGCCTTCCAAGGAAACAACAATTCAAGTCTATTCAATTTAATCACTGCCACAGGAGCATATAATAGCACTCAAGCTGGAGTACACAGCGCACGCCACTAACTCATCTCCAACACGGCAAGACTGCACCAAGCTGATCAGAGAACTGCAGTACTGTGATATCCAAGGGAACATAATGTGGAAGAATGATACAAATCGGGCGTGTTCTCACAGCTAGATGTTAGCCGATAACCAGTGTCTCACGTAATTGGTTTACGTGGCTGCTGCCACCACAGAGGACACTACATGCTGGGGAGTACAGTTCTACTCAGATTTACTTACATATATGTATATATCTATAATATATTTTGGCTCATTGCATAGAGAAAGTGTAGGTACCATTGTGAGAGGCTCGTACTCTGTGACAAAAACACGCATGCATCCTCCACTAGCCCCATGCACACCTCATCTCTCGTGTTGGAGTCTCCAGCATTTTATTCGCTGCTTCACCTTCATCCGCTAGGAGCCAAAAAGAGACTACGAATATGCCAGAGGACACAAACGTGTCTCAAAATGAATCAAATGTTGCTCAGAGATGTTCATGAGTCACAAAACAAGGAACTGAGTCAAGTGTTGAGTCTTAGAAAACGTTATTCAGAGGTCACATGTAAGAAAACATATTATTAATCTCAATGTAACTTAATATTTGCACATGAGTATGTGTAAGTATAATGTCCTGCCGTCAATTCAACCAGGGATCAGTTCAATATGTTTATAATGTCTAATTTAATTTAGCAGAATCACAAACGCTGCAATGTGTATGTGTGGAGAGGAGAAAGAGACACCGGGGGAAGAGAAGAGAAAATATAAAGAAACATTCAGGTGCAGACCAGACAAGGTGCCACCCATGTTTTTGTGCCCACTGCTGGATTTCACAGCAATCTGAGAACAGAATGTGTCCCGGTGTCACTGGGAGCACGCTGCCAGGCCGTACTGCCAATTTATCTCTGTTATACCCTGTCAATAACATCCCATCTGCAGCACGCTACACATGTACAGTCACCTTTGTGGATCGAAGATCTGCTGACAACTGTTGCTTTTGTCCTTGGATGTTAAATCCTAAAGACAAACGGCAGAAAAGTCACAGACATCATCTGCACGTGTAAAGTGCCTGCTGCCAGGAAGTGACTTCACTCCACCACTACCTGGCTACGCTATGAGCATCTGTGCCGGCGTTCTGATGTGTGTGTGATTGTGTGTGTTCACTGGTGTGTGGCCGACTGAAAGTAAGTCTGCATGCACATGAAAGGATGAAAGGACGGCGTGTGGCCTTTAACATCGCCCACGATGCCCTGCAGCAAGGTCATGCAAACCGTCAATCGATAGAGGCTGAATGAGAGCACGGATGGAGGCGAAGAAGAAAAGCAATGACTCTCAGGTTGTAAGTGATCGTCCAACATCTCAGCTGCATTTTACTTTCCCCACTAGAAGCTTTGTCAAGATGCTCTGAACAATCACACAGAGATAAAAGCTTCTGCCACAGGTGGACACCTCAGTGCAATAAAAGCTTCATCGTATTAGGCAGTGGAGTGTATGTGTATCACTGGGGAGTCACACTCTTTGATGCAAAATTATGTCACACTGCGTGTGTGTGTGAGATGTGGATGCAAATCTTAACACGCTCCTTCACTGTCATGGCTGCAGACGTTAACATTCATTTGCGAGATCAGAGGCAGATCACAGACCTGCCTACAGCACCAACGACTTCTCATTCATTCATTCATTCCCATCAGCAACAGTGATGGAGGGATGCCAGAGACAGGGAGGCTGTTTCATGCTCTCTCCCTCCTTGCATCTCTATAATAACCGGTACTAATACTGTTGATAGGAGGGGCAGCTGGCCCCCTCCCCCGGCAGCTCTTCTTCTTGCTGTCATGAAACGCCTCCTTAAATCTGCTGTAACATCTCCTCGTTCTCTGAAATGATAATTGGGGAGAATCCTTAGCTATTGTCTAAAGTGCATTACATCATGCCAGCCTCTCAGTCTGCATCCCGCCCCCCTTTAACTCTCTCCCCCACCCTGTCTCTCCACTCTGACAGCCGGTGTCGTGCTTCTTCTTTTTTTTTCCTCCTGCAATGTCAACCACACACGACTCATCTGTCCACAGCAGCAGCGTCCTCCACCTCCAGCATCAGCCCTCAGTCCGGGGGGGTGAGGATGTGAGGAGGACGCTGCAGAAAATCACCTTGAGCCTGCAGGAATAGGGCAATATAGGTCACCGCAAGACCGGCGGCGGCAGCGTGAGCATACTCACAGTTTGTCGGTTCGCTCTCAGCGGAGGCTGTGGCCGCGGATCGGTGACAGCTGCAGTGTCTGTGAGCTAAAGCATCAAGCTTCCTCAGAGCAAACGAGCAGCGTCGCCGAGGATCCGATCGTGAAGGTGCGGCTGATCCCCGCCGCTGGCATCGTCCAAAACCCCCCAAAGAGCAGCAACGATCTCCAGATTAGCCGCGTCGGGTGATGACATCTGATTTCCGGGGCTGCACACACCGGTTAAGAAACGATGGCATGTTACAAATAGTGCTGTGATAAGCGGAGCTGAAAAAGACCATTGTTGGAGCTGACGGAGGGGTGGGTGGGGGTGTGCGGGGTCTTAAAGTTACAGATGTGCATTTCTTCCTCCTCGCTTCAGTACTAATGGTAATAATCACGATCAAACTACTTCTGCAACGTTTCTTCAATTTGAAGCAGAAAAATAATGAAATCAAAAAGTAACTCACACAATCAGCAAACCTCCACTGTTCAGAACAAAGACATGTACAATTACTTCATGTCCACAAACCAACGATTACACTACATTAATGTCATTTTTTAAGAAGTGTCAGCCTGTGTGTTCACCTCCTCCTGTCTCACAGATGGTCTCTGCCAGCTTCTAAGTGGAACTCTGATTGTTCTGAGGAGTCGCTGACATTTGCAGAGAAATCCCTTCCACTCACCTGACTCCCACATGTTTGAAATTCACACACGAACACTGAAAATCACTGACACAGTTTGAATTAACATAGTACTGATGCAATAATGAGGCAGAAAACCACCTGAGACCATGGGCCTAACTCAACAGTAGGCTTCTATAGAACATAACACTGGGTCAAAACCATCATCAGTGGACGTTAACCCAGTGCTGGGTCAGTTCTATGCATAGACTCCTGTTTGAGGGAGATCTTAAAGCCACACCACGAAGTGAGAATAAAGAAAACTATATTAAACATACGACATGGTTAAAATTATTCCAAAGCATGAACAAAAAATTTAAAAAAAGAAAAAGGGGAAAACACTAGGCGATAGTAGAGAGGACGAACTCCGTTTAACAAGCAGGACCAGGCTCAGGGTGGACGGCCATCTGCCTCGACCGGCAGGAGACCGGCAATCAGCGAGTAACAGACAAACGCTGGGCAGGCTGGGGGGGCCACTAACTGCACACTGGAAACATTCAGCTTTAAGGCTTCTTCTCTTGCTTATGTGTGTCCAGAGCAGCACTGGTCATGCTGTGAGTATAATATATGCAGACGCACATTTTCATGTATAAACATTGCTCATGATAACAGCTGTTTTTGAACAGAATTGTCACCTCGCAGTGGACGTTTAGCACCTGCACCTTCCTCTTCCAGACGAATAACAGTTGGATTAAGCACTAAAGACAATACGTTTCCCCTTGGCAGGTATTGAGTGTGTTTTTAAATTTCCTAATTTGTTGTTTGGTTTAAAGAAATGCTGAGAAGGCCGCGCCGCTGCTCAATCTGATGATAATCACTGACAAAAAGATTCACCATGAATCACTCTGTCTTTTCTGACTTTCCCTAAGTGTCACCAACTGATGAGGGAAAATATACAATTCTGTTTGAATGATCCAAATTTATCCTAGAAAAACATCAATATTCTGACACATACTGTGAAATACTAAGAAAACAAAGGAGTCGACTCCACTGATTTTCAACTTCAACTTCAGCTCCTTTCAGACCTTTTGCATAATGTTTCCTTTTCCTAAATCAACAACTGAAATAATAAAGCAATCTAAGAGCTGCTCTTCCCTCTCTCACAGCCGTCCTCCATCTTTCTGGACAGAGGTTGATGTCACTGTCCATGGTGCTGAAACCTGTCCGCGTGATAAATCCTACTGTACAACTTCAAGCCAGTGGGTTCTGTTTTACAGAATGATTATTTGTGGATAAATGCTTTTTGTGGCTGTTACATTGCTAATAACATAATTATAATTGTCTGTTTATAATACAGCAGCTACTCTTATAACATCTCACCATCTATATTGACCTGCAGTCTGTGCCTCGTATCACTCAGTGGTTCCATGTTGATTTCCCCGGAGGAGTCAGTTTCTGCATATAAATGCCTGTAATGTGGTCAGGTGGTGAAAACCTTCTCGTATTGATTGCTTTGTCTTATAGATAGCTGCACGTGCAAAGCTTAAACCTGGAATTGGAACAACGGACATTTTGACTGCATCATCTCTTGAAATGATTCTAAAAGTAGAGACAGTTAAAAAGCATTGATCAAATCAGTAACACACTCAAGAGAAAGCTATAAAAAGAGACCTTGACGAAGGAAAGAGGCCGGTGACGCTGCTCCAAGTGCAGCCCTTCCACTCGTAGCTTGACGTGTCACATGTGTGAATGGAGCGAGTCACCCTCCCCACTTTCATTGTGCGAATGCAGCGTTCATGTGAGTCTAAAGTCAAAATCTAAGCAAGCTCACAGGCTCTGCAGTTGAGCTCCTCGCAGGCCAATTAAAACTCATTCAGAAATGCTGATGCAGATGTTTGCCCAGGATGATGGAGGGACTTTGTGCACTCGTTAATATTAATGAATAAATGTTCATCACATATAATACGTGTTATTATTAAGCCTGACGTTTTCCATATCTGTTAATATGTTTTTAAGACTTTCATATTTGAAAGCCAGTCATCTGGGATTCAGGGGCTAAAAATGCCATTCCCTAAAAAACACACACACTTGACATACAGTATATCAGCTGCAGGCTGTTCAAAGAACTGCCAGAGCTGCCAGAGGTCTGCTATCTTTGTACCTTTCTTGAACTTGTGTTTTTAAGGTCAAGCTGGAATCATAAATGAAGCAGGCAGGACAACCTCACTGATAACACAGATGAGCTCGGGCTGCGGTGTGAGATGCATTAGAGAGGCACAACTGAGAGGGATTACACATGTCTGGAATCCTGTAAATCTTTTTATCTGACAGGCCCAACACCTGAGAAAGTTTCAGCACTTTAACACACATTTCCTCTGTCTGTCAGCATGGCAGCCTCTGACTCATTTGAACTCCTGTGTCTTTAAGGGCCCCTCCTTCCCCCCATCCCACTCTGCTCTGATTGGCCAACTTGTGGAGGTCTTCCTGTGGGCCGAAGTATGCTGAGACCATCGTCCATCAACAACCTAGCTGAAAATCCTGCTGCATACTGGGGAAGGTTGTGAAAACAGGCGTCCATAAAGTGAACAAAAACATAGCTTGAAGTCATTTTAGTGAAAACTAAACAACAACCAGCCACTTTGATTTTCTACTTTTTTTCCTTTGGCATCTACTTTATCTTATCTGTCTTTTTAGAGACGTAGGAACAATCCGACCCATTTGATGTTATACAAAAGATCCTCAGGAGAATCGGCTTAGACCACAATGAAGTCATTTTCATTCACGGCCAAAAAACACATTCGATTCTGCCTGAAAGAACTAGTGCTAGCCGTGAGCAGAGTGGTGGTATGACATACTTTGTGGATGTATGAGCCCAAAACTGATGGGGAGAAATGGATTTCCACAACTCTTGACATCAAACGGTTTACCATTTTCTTCTGAGAATACAGTGAACTGGTCAGACTGAAACCTGAACATTTTACTTCCAGCCAGCACGCAAACACATGTTCACCTCAAGCCTTAATGAAAACAAAATTAACAAAAGTATATACAACAGAAAATGCACAATATAACTCTTTTAAAAGCTCTGTGTAGTGAAAAGCTGACTTTATTTGACATCAGTATAATGTCATTAGAGGTAACAACAGCTACTCAAATTAGTTTAACTTATTTTTACTTAATTTTCTTGTGTTTTATCTATTTGCATGTGTTTTGTAAGCTGCAGTACATTGTGCTAATCAGCAGCATCTTCTAGTTAGACTCTCGCTGCCTGGTGAATCCTCTTTCAAAGTCTGTCCCCCCAGGCTTTGTGTTAAAAAAATTTGTAGTCAAGTTTAAAAAATTGGTGACACTTACAGCTGCAGAAGACATTATAAAACTATTTTCAGAGGCTGAAAATACTTCTCCCTTTGACAAGTACCTTGCCTGTGATATATAGGTGCCCCTTTTAATCTGCCAATCTAATATAACATCACACACTGCTGGAATTCAGATATTAACCAAAAGTTGCCGACAGTGCTTCTTTGATATTTCATCTTCCACATGCTTGCTGAAAACAAATGACATTACAGCTGCCAGTGATTCATGCAGCATTAAGACTTGGCCTGTGCTCATATTACAAATATTACACCAACACCATATGCTCTCATTTCTTGATGGTTTGTACAATTAATCTCATTAGCTATTAATCGAAACATTACAGCTTAGTTATGGTCCACATTTACTACACTCTGTGAGAGCAGCTAAGAATAAATGGCTCGCTGACTTAGCACTTTTCAGGAAAAATATTCAGCGAAAAGTTGTTTTTGCATGTGCATGTGAAGTGAATGTGGAATATGTTTCAGTTCTGACAGTAAGTGACTGAAATAATGTAAAAGAACAAGATGTGTGACTGGCTGAGGGCAATGAATGAATATTAAAATAAAGCTGCTCAGATTTGGCAAAAAAGCGACAAGTTGTACACGTTTCTCTGCAGAAAGAAAAAATCCAACGCAGGCGGAGAGCTGCCAGCCTATGTTAACTAAACTGACACCTCAGCTATGAAACAGCAGCATTAGACGGAGACCACACATTTTACATAGACCGGTAGAGCTCAGCCGTAAAAAATCTCTGTTCATAATAGGTTTAAAGGCATGCTAAGCGCTTGCATGAAAACTTTGGTTTTTCATTTTCTAGGCCTGTGCATCTGCTTTGCATTAGCATCTGACTGTGTGGTGGAGCAGCATATGATTTTATAGTAAATGACAGTAAAGTATAGTAAGGAATAAAATCTTGCATGCAGACACATATATGAATGTGTGTGTATATATACATATACATATATATACATATATATATATATATGTATATAGATACACACACA
>JAUYWH010000015.1:14426189-14437625 GCA_034779795.1 Ctenopoma multispine
ATATATATTCAGAATGCAACTGGCAGTGTCTTGGTAGAATAACCACCACTTACTCAGTATTGTCACCTTTAACCACATTTAAACTTTTTAAATAACATGCAAATAACAAAATAATGTTACATCCACAAAATAAATTTTAAAAGTGTATTGTTATAATATTTGACCCTAAAGTGGGCAATTATGTTAAATTTAGAATCTGGCTACATACAAATACCTCACATACTATAGTTTAACAGCTTGACTGGACAATATCTACTGTCAGTCAGAGTCAACAGCTATGCTAGCAGCTCTGTAAGACATGCAATGCTCATAATGAGAGACCAGTTCAACACATCTGATGGCATAGACAAGATCCTCAGGAGAATCAGCTCAGACCACAATGAAGCCACGTGTCAGAGGTCGGTGTCAGAGCACCGAGGCCGTGTATGCTGCTCTCATCATGCCTCTCACTGACCAAAAACATCAAGCGCAGCTGCTGTAGCCATTAAGTATTAATCAAATGTGTTCCTCTGCAATTTGAAATCCAATTGACTTTTTGTAGAGCGGTGGCAGGGAAAGGGAAGAGGCTAGTAGGACAGACAGAGCACAGCGGAGCTTTGAGGCGACAGCAAACCCTGGTGTGATGCAGTGTTTGCTGGGAGCAATTACAGTCTTATATGCCACCACATTTCTGTTCAAGCTCTTATCTATTTTTAATGCTGCTGGGCTTTCCACATTGATACGCTTCGCTCATGCAGTGAAGTTACTGTTCAAATCTCGACTGCGTGAAAGGAGACGCTGTGAAACATGCTGGGTTGTATATCAAATTGACAAACTGCTGCTGCGGCATTCGTCAGGTGGGATACATTGTGAGAAATGGTGCCACAGCTGAATCAGTACACACAAAAGAAATCCAATCATACATCATAGAATAACCTCATCAAAAGTAAAAACACTTGTTGAATATGAAATAGAATTTGTATTACCTAAAGCTAACCACAGACATTTATATAGTTTATAACATCTTCTCCAATGTCTTCCTTATGACATCAAGAATATTTTGTTAGTGTAGTTTAATAAAAGTTGAAAAAAAAAAACTATGTGCAATTTGATTGTTCTTATTTAAACACAAATCCTGGATCAATCAGTTTTCTTTGTTCTTGTGTTAAACTATGCTGACTCTGCACGTTCTAGAGTGGTTGACAGGGCATTAATTAAAGCCTAAAGGTAAATGTAGAATAATTAGATATTTATTAACTTAATTCAGGTTGCGTTGTTAAACATACCGAATGAACTGCCATTCTAAAACTAGAAAGCACTGAAGAAAAAGAAAACAAAGTTAACTGTGTTAATTTCGGTGCGCAGATTTATCCTTTAAATAATTTCCTAATGTAAAAAAACAAACAAATGCACTGATTTAACACCAATCCTTAAGACATGCAAGAGCAGCCAGTAAATACCTGACAGTCTCTTAGCAACACCGGCACAGGTAGACCCTAGATCTGTGTGTAATTGTAACATATCATGTGGCAACCCTGGAATAGATACTGTGATGTTGGATCAATGAGAGAGCATGAATCCCCTTAAAGAGCTAACAAAGAGAGGAATGTGTCATGATATTGGTTCTCAACTATGATGCATTACCTGTGTTCTTCCACCCAAGACATTAGTGGTTAGAAATGATTCACTGAGCGCAGGGACAGTTTCTCCAATGGTCGTCTTTACCGTCTTATCTACAGGTGCATTATCTCGAGCAAATGGCCTCAGGCACTTATTTATTACCGTAAGTCACAGATGAATTCTGCAGGGATGTTTTTGCTCTGTGCTTTGCTTCGCCTCTGCTGCTGTGTGTCACATCACTGGCGAAGAGCAGGACTGCCTACACTATCTGTGTGTCTCACATCCGTCTGCTGAGAAGAGCAGCGTTGGGATCTGCAGCTTTTCCTCTTTGCCTTGTAGGACATAGTAAGGATGTTCCTCTAAGGTTTGCTCATAAAAGGCTACAGAAATGCCTGTGGCAGCGTCAGCTCCGCATAA
Organism: Ctenopoma multispine; assembly: GCA_034779795.1. NCBI lineage: Eukaryota > Metazoa > Chordata > Actinopteri > Anabantiformes > Anabantidae > Ctenopoma > Ctenopoma multispine. The sequence continues at coordinate 14,428,206 of JAUYWH010000015.1, forward strand.
GGGCCCCTGTTAACCCAACTTCCCTCAGCTGACTCACTTGCCCCCTGGTGGGGGCCCACATCCGCTCTGACTTTGACATGAATGACACTAAAGCAAAATCTACAGAATTGGAGGAGAACACTGTCTCTCTCCTTTATGTATCAAGGAGATAACTCCTGTTGCATCTGGTCCTGATTGGTCGAGCAGGGTCCCAGTTGCCAGGCAACCATTCAGTGGTGTATGGGGCCTAGCTGACAGACAGCTGCTAATGAAGCTGGGGCTGCAGGTAGAGGGAGCGTGCTGGAGGAAAGGGCTGTCCGACCTCCTTTCTCATGGCTCACATGTCCTGCTACACTCAGGTGTATGTACGTACACGCACCCTGCCTCACACACACATACACACACACTCCACTGTACACATGCATGTGTACACACACTAATTACCTTCCTTTCTGTGTGTGAACAATCCACCCACGGGGGCCACAGGCAGCTGCTGTAATGCAGTCATGTCCTATGCAGCCCCCACTTCGTATACCATCACCATCCTCCTCCTCATCACCCAGTGACTAATATTTACATAGGGAAGGAAGGAATGGCATGCGTAATCACTGCACGTGTTCAGGAGGTTTCAGAGGGAGCAAGTTGAGTCTCTTTTTCACTCCACCACTGTGTGTGTGAGTTTTTGGAAAATTGAGGATTCAGAGGTGTAAAGACACAGATGGCTCCGACGCGACAACCATCGAGCTGCGTGTTGATTGCCGAGCATGAGTCACGCTCAGGTCACATACAGATTCTGCACAGCGACTGTCCTGCTCAGGCTTCTTGGTCGTGCTGGAGATTAAATGGGAATTGTAGCTACACGTGAAGACTTTCATTTCCACGCTTTACAGTATGTAAAATCACAAACACTGGCAAAGAGGGAAACTAACTTACTGTGCTGTAGGTCTTGGGACATTTCATGCATGTAATGTTACCATGCTTGTGTACTACTGTACTTAACCAGCTCTTTATCGTCTGTGTCAGTGCTCTGGATATTGCTATTGCACATTTTAAGGACGCCTCATACTGTAAAATACACAGCTCATGAGCTCTTAATGTAGCCTCAGTTTCCCTCTTCAGAGCGCTTCAGCAGCCACTTTGCTGCTGAGCCCCCAGTGATTCGCTGCCTCGTCTACTTGTGGCTCTAATGGAGCAAAGCTTAAATATCTCACTGTGTTCTCACTTTTCCAGAAAGAATTGTCTGGTTAGCTGGCAAGTTCTCATCAATAAACATCAAAAGAACAAGCATAATGAAGAAGGAGTGTGTTGCCTATAACATGCATCTGGCTGCTTCAGGGTGCTCGGTTTGTGCTGCATGAACAAAAACCGGTTCGGGCTGTCCAGCAATGGACGCCCAGGATCAGCACATCTCTTAATGTCTGACATCCTCCATATACAATGAATCTTGTTATGTGGGATAAACAAGATTGCAGGTCTCTGGGTAGATAAGGTCCCACTTCTCTCTCAAGGTCTTTCAGCACTCTCTCCAGGCATCTGCTGATTGATGACGCCCAATAAAGCCTTTATGAGGCGACTGTCAGAGGGCTTTGTACTCTCACCTGCAGTGATTCCTATGTTTCAGTGGAAGGATGTCCCACCTGTCCGGTTTGTCATGGGAATATAACTATAGCAAGTGTAGTCTGAGTAGCTGGAGGTATTTTATCTTGCTCTCCTTTGCCGCATACTGTCTTTAATACACCACAATAATTAGCTCCTAAATAATCTTTTAGTAATAACATCACTGACATTACATTTTACACTGCCCAGGAATGCTTACCTAACTGACAGATAATGACTTTCCAACAGATGTTTCAAATGAGTGGACCCCCTCCTATTGTCGTCTGAACAATACATTATTTCCTCCTGAATGCTGTGTGCTCTCTTTTTCAAAAGCAAAGTGTCTTGAGTCTGCTGAGAGGCCAGATAGACGGCAGACATAAATAATTCAAGTGGTAGCAAGGGCAGGATACACACAGGGTCCTGAGAGACTGGAACCAGCAAACCTCACCAGTGGTAGACTGGTTATTTAGGTTAGGACGAAGCTTCAATGTCATCCTCTGACTCCTCTGGGAGGTTTGGATGTAGCATGGTTCTCATGTTTTGAAATAATACTGAGGAGAGTGTCTGGAGTTTATTTATGGAATGAGAGCTGTGGCTACAGTTGAGGCTGGTACAGGCTGGGTACGAGAGTGGTGATGTTGCTGCTAATGTTTTGATGAGAAACTTCCAGCTGCTGAAATGAAGTGAATTTATTTGTCTGGAGGGACTGGTGAGAATAGTTTTAAATGAAGGTGGGTCAAGACATGAAAAAGTTAAGCTGACCTGACAGAGAAACAACAAAGAAACACAAGCAAAAAGGAGCAACGGAGCGATAAATGAATCACTGAATTAATTACTGAGTTGATAATTATGACTCATCTAGCATTCCTCGAATCGACTGCCAAGGAGCTTCCATTCCCCACCAACAGACTCAAAATGCACATCCCTCCCCCACCATCAGCAGCACTGGGCAGTATATATTTAGACTATCAGCAAAAGTACGAATAACACGCCTAAGCAGGCTCTTTCAGTCTTCTGGAGAGTGGAAAAGTTTAGAATGAAATAGAAAGGCTAATTAGCCAAAGCATTCAGGCATGAAATGAGGGGTTAAGTCCAATGTTTGACTTAGTACATGCATGCAAAACCACTGTTGACATGTAATCAAAAGATCTCACTGCACTGAGTGATCAGCAGTGGCGGTAAGGAAACAAGCAAGTCAGCGCTTACATGTACTGAGAGTTCTTGAGGGTCGGTTTACCCAAATTACAAAACCATACTGTAATTCATCCCCACTGATATCTGCCCATTTTGTACCTAGGAGTAGAGGTGCTGCTCCTTCTCGTCAAAAGGTGCCAGTTGATGTGGGTCGGGCATTTCATCAGGATGCTTCCTGGGGGCTTCCTATTAGAGGTACACCAGGCACATCCAACTGGTAGGAGACCACAGGCAGACCCGGAAAACGCTGGAGAGATTATATATCCTATGTGGCCTTGAAACATTTGGGAATCCCCTGGAGGAGCTGGAAAGAGAGAGGAACATGTGGATTACTTTGCAGCCGCCACAACCTGATCCTGGAAGAGAGGCAGAAAATGAATGGATGGGTGGATAAAGTTTATAAGCGCTGGGCAGCAGAGCAGCTATCAAACAGTGGTTAGTGATATTTTACTTGTAATGTACATTCAATGTAATGTTCAAATTTCATTTAATTAGTCTCATTTCATTTCACTTTTATTAAGGGTGTTTTACAGTTTTATGAAGAACATGATACAAGTGATCAACTAAAACTCTTTAGCTGTATTATATTAGTTTACATACTACAACTGTGATTCTCTTTTTCAGACATCTTTAGGGCTGTGTTCACTGTCTGTGCCAAGAATCTGACACAAACCCTGGACTTGTGTTATCAGTCACTTCCCAATCTAAATCCCAGTGTCTGGCATCAGCCTGGTCTGACTCCACAGAAGAATCTCTGAGTTTCATTCAATAAGGAAAATCAACTTTGACTTGCAGTTCCCATCGCAGTCAACTAGAACTAACTGTATGACTTTGTACCCATCGTTTAAACATGGCTGCAGGTGGTTTGCATCTAAAACTCAAGATGTTCAGATGCTGAATATATTTGACAGCATTAAAGGACTTAACAATCACAATCCACATATCCAGCTGGGTGCAATAATTCCAAAGAAATATATCATTAAAGAGAAGATCTACGTCTCCTTTCCCCTTTTTATGGTAACAATCCACGCCATCGCCAGCTGACAACTCAGTTTCAGCTCCATTTGGGTTCTGGAGATACTGTTTCTCAGACCCACGTCCTAAGAGAGTTAAAGGAGATTCGACCTTCAGAGGTAGAAGGTCGCCTAAATGCATTTTAAAGCCCTGAACATTTCTCACTTAATCATGGCAGGTCAGACTGCATCGACCCAGGGCTCACTCCAGTGGATTTACACCCTGGGGTATTGGCTTGTGCCTCCCACCCAGTCCCACACGATTGGACCACATAATTGTGGCATGATTGTAGCTCAGCAAGTGAAAACACGCAGTGCAGGGAGTGAGGTGGAATCGACTTCCTCCTCATTAACAGCAGAACAACGTATGGAGAAGCAAAGGTCAGCTGCAGTGGCCAAGCTGAATGTCAATAAGATACTGGTGTACTCAGAGTGAAGCCTGTTGAACTCCTCATGCAGCATGTCTGATGGGGTTTCCTCAGAGGGCATCTAGGGAAGACGATCCCATCCAATCAGGAAGAACAAAACTGCAGCAGAATTTTCACTAGTGTGTACAGTAGAAAGAGTGACGTTAGCAGATCTATGTGCTCACCTTCAGACGGTTGAGTCCTCATTTCAATATTTCTTTCATGCTTTGCTGCCCCATGGTTTATTCATGACTTCCTTCTGGTTGGGCCATCCTCACAGGAAAGCCCTGGAGGTGAATCAATAGAGGCTAAGAAAGTCTTCTTCTCTCTGTTCTGTGGATGACTTCTTCTACCATGCATGTCAGCTACCAGAATATCTCTTAACTCTATGTGTTCCCCATATAACCAATAAAACAGTACACAACTACCATCTCTAACTTTGTCGAGGTAGAAGTGACTTAAGTCACTAGAATTCTGAAGGTATTTCCTGAATCCTCACAGACTCTTCTCGGTGGTCGGAATCAAAAAACTATCTGTTTCAGTCCTGGAAAAGATGAATGTTAGTCCATTTCTCAGGGATGAGAATTTCTTCTGCACACAAACAAAGATGGTGGCAGGAAATGACATCATCATTCAAGGAAGGAAAATACTTTCACTCTTATTATCTATAATTTTATCAGTAGTGGGAGAAATACTCAAATAATTTACTTAAGAAAAAGTAGCTATACCACAGCTAGATCGAATAGACAGCAATATTAAAGATTAAATAAAAGTATTTTCCTTCAAATACTACTGACTAACTGCATTCTGTAACGTTAGCAAAACAATGTCACTTCCTGTCCCCACCTTACACTAAATCAGGTCCTGTTTCAGTAAGTGCTGCTAAACATTAGTTCCATATATAGAATGTGAGTAGAGAACATATGGAAACTTTTTAGCCACAGTTAATTAATAAATGCTTTAATTAAAGAGAAGAAACTTTATTTCTATGACCCAGAGAAAAAGTTGAATTTTGTCTGATAAATGCAGTTTCTGGTACAACAAATGTTTTGTGGATCCCCAGGAGGTGAACATACACTCCCGACTTTATAAGTATCCCCAGTGCAATTCTGTGTAATCGGCTGCTGTCAATGTGCGTCATGGCAAACTTACTTGATGCTTAAATTTATTCAGCCTCAAAAATGCTGACTTCAGGAAAGAAGAGTGAGCAAAGGCAGTTTCATCTTTTTGTGAGCAAGACTGAAGAAGGTTTAAAATACAAAACATCATCTATCTGAAAACAGTGAGGTGATCAAACCCATTCATTCTAACTATAGCTCACATAAAGTATTGATTGTAGATGTGTCTCACCATCTCTTAGGCAGACAATGTGTGATTTATTTTTCCAGACTGATGCTCCAGCACGATGAAGAAGGACCAGCAGACGGGCAGAGCAGAGGGAGGTGGAGTTCAAACAGCTGTTATTGATCTGAGGCGATGGAGTTGGTGACAGCTCGTCAACGCGTGAGACCAATTTGAGTTGAGCGGCAAAGACACTTTAATTAAGAATTTGTACGTGTGCTTGCGAGTGTGAGGGGAGTTATATGATGCTTGTAGGAGGCTGCTCCCCTCACTTCTATAATTATTTGGATAGTATTCTGTGGCATCATTTGATTTCTTGTAATGACTGGAATTGAAACCTATACTCACACATGCAGAAAACTCCATCTGTCCTACTGTTCTGTCTTGTCTTGGTGGAATTTATCTCCCACACATCTACCTACTAACCAAAATATTAGAACTGATCACGTTACGTTCTCACATTCGGTTATAGTCACATATTGACACTCAAAGCTGCTCTCTTTCCTCTCACATCCCACTCCTCCATTCATAGAAACCAAAAATTACAATGGCACTGTTGGACCTCTCATTTAACGGGAACAAACACCACAAAAAAGGACATGATCACTGCAAAAAGGGACACATACAATTACATTACAAGTGATTTGTATCTGTTTTTGGTGTAGGATCAATGTGAACTCATGTATTTCTAGCTTTGCCTGTTTGTAACTTTAGCAACACATCCTGTGTTAATCTGTATTATAATGTGGTTTATCCACACAAATGCAACGATTGCAGTTCGAACACAACACAAAGGGTAAATGAGTTCTCCGGCTGATTAATTGATAGCACTTGTAAATGTTTGCGAAGGTGAAGTGTTGGACTTTGACAGAGTGTAATTGGTGTTTTGTTGCAGTGAGCTTCACCATAGAGACTGTGATTTAATCTCTGTTATGAAGTGTGTGTTTGATAATGGAGCTCTCTGGCTTTTATGAGCTCGGTCCTCTACAGCTCAAACATATTTCATATACAATCTTTGCCGTGTCCCATCCAAATAAAACATAATTCAACCTCTCTTGCCCGTCGATGTAATCACGATAAGGTGCTGCAGTGGGAATATAAAGGAAATAAGTGCAGCCTAAGTTACAGACTGTGTTCAAACAGCAATTATTTGTCTCGTATCACTTTAATATGTGGTTGGATGTCACTTAATCTGCACTGTCTGCCCCACACTTTAATGTACTCAAACAAGGAAAAGCATTTTCTGTTCCCACATAGTTTAATTACCTGAGGAGCAGAGAGGAAACATGCTGATAAGACTGAATGAGAGAGTTTTTAGTTAAGCTCTTACTGAGCGAGGCAGCGCAGTGTGGTAACAGGCACGAGGATCCATTCAAAAAGATCTCTGACAGACAAGAAATAGGTCACAAGAGAGGGAAGCGGAGATTACTCATAATGTACACTGTTAAAGGAGCAGAACGCAGTTTCTCAATGCAGGAATTATAAGATCATCATTTTGCTCAGGAAAGATTCAGAAATCTTATGAATGAATGAATTGTCCTTCATTAGGCTATTAGGATTTTATTATAACAGCTTTTTAACATAATGTTAATTTATAAAATGAACTTAATGCAACTGGACATGTCTGTGCACTCATAAACAGCTAAGCTTAGGGTCACTGAAAAGATATTTCCTTGAGAAATATCCAAGAAAATAATGAAATTATTAGGAAACTGGGTTTTGCTTATTGTCGAGTTTTCTCCAGTGTCCTCGCAGTTTTTCTGAGACCAAACTTTAACCAAATCCAGCAGAGAAAACAAAGAAACATTTGTCAGAGTGCTTCGGATCCAGTGTTTCGTTCTCTCCTTGGTTATGCAAGTGATTTGTTTATTTCAGATCTTTTTCCCCAAACGTTAACTCAACACTTACGTCTTCTTACCTGCAGCAGGTGACCAGACTCTTCTTGCAGCATGATTATCTTATGGGACATGTCTTGTTTGCTACTGGATTTATTTACAAGGCACATGAGCCCATTTTCCACAAGTCACGCTCAGCAGTTCAGATGTGCAAAGAGCCTAGAGAAGATCAGAGACGGATGACAGATGTCAAGCCGTGCTTTTGTTTGTACAACTGCAGTTTAGCAAGATCACATTGATATTTGTGGTACATATTAATAAATGATGCACATGATATAAAGAATGTAGAAATTCTGATTTAGCCTGGATGATATAGATCGTTGATTCAGAACCAACACACATTTTACAATGGGCAACCCAGACATCCGCTGGGCAGGGAGGAGGTGTCTCCTAGCAACTGGTTCTTAAATAAAGCATTTGGTCAACCAGCTTTTTCTGGAGCAGGAACACTGGCACAGCACTGTGGTGGTTCAGATGAACTGACAAAAGGAGGATTTAATCCCTAAAAAAAGAAAGAAAGAAAGAAAGAAAGTTAAAAATGTACATTTGTAGACACACATCACTCAGGGAGCTAAACATAAATCCGGACAGACTGGACACATGATGGCACTGAATGACTTATCTCTCACTTATGATTGTTGGCAATGAGTGCAAATGGTGTCGGTGACTGCATTGCAGCCCCGTCAAATTAATGCAGCACAGTAAAACAAAACACTTCATCATGTCGGACATAAATTCCCTGGCTAGACGGATTTACATTGATTGAGCACATTAAGATGAGCTGAACACACCCCTTCAGGAAATAAAGTGCCACAGTCACTATCACCCATCAGACTCCCATCACAGCTGTATCCCTGACGCCCCGGCCTATCAGACAGGTTTTTCGACAAGCTGTCCAGGAATGTGTGGAGCCTGTGAGAACTGAGGGGAATGCAAAGTCAGGGGCTTTTGTTTACAGGCACCACAGATGATGGGACGCATGCAGAAGAGAAAAGGTTCTGCAAACTTTGCAAAGCACAAGGCCGATTTACCATATCCAGTGTATTCTAAGAATAATTTTACTAACATGTCACAATGTCCTGTAGCTTTGTGTGCACCCAACATTTTATCAAAATAAAGGCACTGCCTCCCGCTACCACTCTACATATTCAAATCCTTATTGGTAAGAAAATTTAAATATGCAGTTTCCCTTGTATTTTGGGCTAAAACAAGTATTTTAGATATGAGAACTTTAGTTAAGGACTTTAATCTGAATGAAACAGTTCAGTTGAAAGAAATTGAAATAATCGTGTTACCTATAGTTTATTATGTAGAATAGATAAAAAAAAAAATAATCTACACTTTTCAGAGTAACACTATATATTTAAAAGAATAACTATTAAACACTCCTTTAAGGAAGTGTTTTCAACTGAAACCACCCAAATGGATGTTTACATGTGATCCAAACCTGGTCTTTAACTCACTAGCAGCTGGTTACAACCATCTAGTGATAAAATAGCAGAACTACAGTGATTGATCATTAATACTATATCTGTGTCACAAACTGGGTTTCTGCCAGAGGTTACATTTGGTTTTCATGATCTCCTGATAAGAGAAAAAAAGACAGAGCAAATGAACGATCAGATAAGCAACTGCTATATGTGTTGATTTAAGAGTAAACATTCACTATGTATTTAATTAAATGGTTTAACAAGAACAACAGAAATACCAGTATTAGAGTTAGTTTATAATGATAATAATAATGATGATAACAACTTGACGTACATAGCAACTTTTAAAATACACCTACAGAATATTTTCCAGTGATAATAAAGTCATAATGAAAACTATTAGCAGTGCTATGAGCTGCAGCACATTAATAACTGAAGTCAGTACATGAGAAGATAATTGTGTAAATAACAATAAAAAGATAAGTCTAGAAAAGTTCCTGGGGAAACTTTGAAGGTGCCTGCCACCTTGCGCCCGTGAACCTTAAGCCCATAACGCCAATGA
>JAUYWH010000015.1:14439993-14455059 GCA_034779795.1 Ctenopoma multispine
CGCATTCTCGTTGACGGAAGAATAAGATATAAATAAAGAAGCCAGTTTAGAGGTGGATAACAATATGTGCCTCCATTTTCAATGGCAGGCACCAATAAGATTATGTTGTGTGCTCTAACTTTGTAAATAGCCTATAAGTTATATATTTTGAGTGGTTTGTATTTGGAGCTTTCCTGGTAAAATTTAAATAAATTAAAATAATAAAATAAAACACCACTGTGGATTATCTGTATAAAACTTTCAACTCTAAAAATAAGAAAACAAAATTGAAGAAGTAAAATAATCCATCAACACAGGTGTCTCAGGTTAGTTTACGTCTTTTGGTTGCTTGGTTACCGTGAGCATTCTTCTTCTGCGCTGGAGGACTCGACTCAGACGCCTCCAGTAGACGGCGCCAAAGGATTTGCTATCAGACTGGTCTGTTACGAGGCAGAACTGTGTGTAATTATGATGATATTTTAAGAACAAACACATTCAAATATCCCATTTATTATAATTATGGAAAAAAAGTGGAACAGTTTAAGAGAAGGAGCCAGATGAAGCCTTGAATTTCACTTATATGTTGAACGTCGCCCGGACTTCCGTAAAAAGAAACGAAGAAGAACTCAATTCGGTGGGCGGGACGAACAAACAGTGGTTGGCGACGATAACAAACTATAACGTTTAACGTTATGCGATTAACGACAGTGGATACGACGCAAAAGCTTCGGCATAAACATGAGTTCATTTGCAGGTCGAATGAAGGAGTATCCTACAATTTCTCTGGACCGGTTCGATAGGGAGAATCTACATGCCCGGGCATATTTCCTCTCCCACTGCCACAAAGGTGAGCTCGGCAGCTAGCTAGATGATGGGCTAACGTTAGCATCTCTATCAGCTGTACGCAGTAGATTGGTTCCGTTAGTTAAAATATATATTTAGATTTTGTCTGTGATTCTTCTGTCAGTTTGTAATTCGTGAAGGATTGTAGCGGAAGGTTTCCTCCCTGTTTATCCGCCTTACTTCAGTGTTATCGCTCCCAACAGATCACATGAAGGGACTGAAGGGACCTCTGCTAAAGAGAAAACTGCAGTTCAGGTGAATTTTAACTTATTTGCTGAACATGACATGGAAACTGTGCATTACCTCAGTTTACCATCACAGCTGACAGTGACACATGGAAGCTCGTTTCTGCCAGAAAAAGAATAAATATGATGGGGAATAAAACAGGTTCATGGTACAGTAAGATATACTAACTAAAAACAATCTCAAATCTCTTTGTTGCAGTCGTACGGTCAGGCTGTACTGTTCTTTCGTGACCAAAGAGCTTCTGCTGAACAATCGGAAGTACTCGTTCTGGGAGGACTACATTGTAAGTCCCCTCTGTTACTCTCAACATGATACAGACAATGTCACTGACAGCTACCGATAGTATGGCAATTACATATATAAAACAAGATTTAAATAAAAGATCATTTCTGTAGCTCTCATTGAGACTTCTGCACCTGCCTTTTTGAGTCAAGTGCTCCAGACGTCTCAGGTGTGAAGAGGTGTGCTTTCTTCAGCTCATGGAAAGTAACTTCATGTTTAGTTCTTCACTACGTTTGGATGCTGTTAGCTATGCCATTAAACTACTCGTTAGTAGTGTTGTAATACACACACATATAAATTATATTACTGCTTTGCTCTCAAAATGAGATACAGTGGGTATATGTAAAATAAAAATATGTCAGGTTCTAAATTAAAATAGTTAGTAATATAAGATTTTTTGTGCTGTCGTACTGAAACAGTTGTAGTACATGGTATTCATCTTTTAACACATGCACATTCTTCCAACCTTCAGCTGAAATTTCCTCCTTTAGATCTGACTTCAAAGCTCCCAGTTCAGACTGTGAGGCCTAGATGAAACCAGGTGTCTCCAATTATAGATGAATGATGTCAAACTTCCCTTGCTGAAGTTTGTTTGTGATATATTTTTTTCCAAAGATCAAAGTGTGAGTCTTTCTAATGATTCATATTGATAATAAATAATATTGCTTCCCTGAAATGCTGTGGTATTTACACAACATTTAATTTACTTAAAATCTTTAGTGTCTCACATGATTAAATATAATAAAATCTTTTTTTCTACAAATGTTTCAGATTTGACCGATTCATTTAGACTTTCAGTTGGTTAAAGAGTCAGTTTAAACCTAGAGAAAATAATCATTGTATCCGGCAGGTTAACTGTGTTCTGGTATTTTGAGTTTATTTTCAGTGTCTGTGTCATGATGACTCATCTCCTTAGGTTCCACTGGAGCTGGAGAGCCCCACTCAGATTTCCCTTGTGGATGAGGCATCAGGAGAGGTAAACATAATTTCTTCAAACTGTGATCAAAGTTTAGATTGGCAGCTGTCAGTGAGTCATTACAGCAGCCTGTAGGTTATTATTATGAGTCTTTCTTTAACTGGTTATTGCTCATTTTTTTCTAAAAAGAAGTAGGTAGTCGTGCAAGTGTTAAAGTTGTGTGTCCGTTTATTGTGTGTGTGACAGAAAGAAGAGATTGTGGTGACGTTGCTTCCTGCAGGTCATTGTCCCGGCTCTGTGATGTAAGTCAAACCAATCAGATGTACATGTCTTTACTGTGTTTTGCTGTAAAGAAGCATATAAACAAACCACTGGCAGAACTATTAGTAACATCTTTTGTGTGTTGGACTCAAACAACAGCATTTTATTTTTGTTCCTTTAAACTGGAGCACTGACCACTTGAACCTGTTTGTTAGTCTCATTGCCCTGAATGCACAGTAATAATTGTGGACCGGTGATGATTTGATTAGTTAGTAACTTCTAAAAAGTACTGAATATAAATATGATATTCTGTATACTTACATACACACAACTGCTAAGTGATATGAAATCTAATAAAAAGGGCAAAGCAGGAAATTGGTTCTGTTTGTGTTTGTAGGTTCTTGTTTGAGGGCTCCAAAGGAAATGTGTTGTATACAGGAGACTTCAGGTTGGCAGCTGGAGACGCATCCAGAATAGAGCATCTACATTCTGGAAGCAGGTTGGTCACTGAACATCTTCACTATCTTCTGTCTCATCACCAGTCCCAGAAATAATGAAGTATGTGGCGTTGTTGAGTTTACTTTCATGTTCAAAATGAAAGGCTTACATTTTCATATTTGGGCAACTGGGAATATAATTTTTCCAAATAGCTGCAGATTACTTAAATGAATAGAATATTTTTCATCTTGTTCTGTGTGATGCCTTTATTCTGCTCTTCTTCTGGTGACAGCGTGGTCTTGACTTCATTTGGTCTTTTTACTTTGCGTGTGCACACTTCCTAAAATTCACACCATGGTTTCATATTTCACAGGGTAAAGGATATTCAGAGTGTGTATCTAGACTCTACTTTCTACGACCCACGTTTCTATCAAATACCCACTCGGGTGAGCTATTTTTATTTTATCTGTTTCAAGATCTACTCAGTCAAATTCCTGGAATATGAAGAGTTTTTAAGGCGTATTCCAGATGGGGATAAGACAAGACATATAGAACTTACACTTTATCCTTTCAGTTATATTAGCATAAACACTCACTGTAAGGCAGATTATTAGGTACACATAGTGAAAACTAATCAGGTTTAAAAGAACAGTTCTGCAATAAATCCTTTACAAAAATTGTCAATAATGAATAATGTAAAATATTATATATACATGTGTTTCTAATATTTTGTTCACCCCACATATATGAATCAGACTAAAGAACAGAAACACCTACCCCAATATCAGAAGCAGCAGGTTCAGTAAGGTGGTCCAGTCGTTCCGCTCTCCGTCACTGTTTTCCAACTTTGTCTGTGGCACCCTGAGGTGTTTCCAGCCCACATGAGATGTAGAATATCTCCAGGATGTTGTGGGTCCACCCTGGCATCTCATCTGGACGCAGAACAAATAGAGAATCATGCTTCTGAAATTTTTCCACCAGTGTGTGTCGCTCGTGCTAAATGTGCTTAAATAGTCATTTTTGATATGTGTGTGTGTGTGTGTGCATGTGCGCGTGGGTGCGCGTGTGTGTGCGTGTGGTGTGTGCGCAGGAGGTCTGTCTGAGCGGTATCTCAGAACTTGTTGGAAACTGGATCAGTCTGAGTTCACATCATGTCGTGTGGCTCAACTGTAAAGCAGCGTATGGATATGAATACTTGTTTACCAACCTGGGAGAAGAGTTCAACACACAGGTAACAGACAAAAGCTTCATAGAGGCAGTTACAGTACTTTAATCTGCAGTATGCATCATTTGTACTTTTCCTCATGGTCATAACGCGGTATTTAAATTACAGAAGTAGCAGAGACGAATTATAAAAATTATCTGTATACCAGATAAGATTCAAATAAATTCCTGTGTACATACACAAATTCATGAGAAAACACAAGTTTTAAAAGTTTTACACTCGTTTTTCTTTTGCAGATTCATGTCAACAGTATGTCGATGTTCAAGAAGATGCCAGAAATCCTGAGCTATGTGACAACTGACCGCAGGACACAGATTCATGCCTGTCGACACCCAAAGGTCCGACTGCAGTCTCACACTCACACACACACACACACACACACACACACACACCCACACCCACACCCACACCCAGGGTTCTATGCAGAAACTGTTAACTTTTATTGGCTGTTTTATTAAAAGTAACAAAGACTTAAAGGTGAAACGTTATACTACTGTCTGATTGTTATGTTTTTGTTTGTGTGTAGGATGATGAGTATTTCCAAGGCAACAGGCTGCCGTGTGGGTGCACGGCCGTAGACGGGACTCCTCTACGCATCATCAGTATCAAACCGTCCACCATGTGGTTTGGAGAGAGAACCAAAAAAACCAACGTTATAATAAAGTGAGAGCAGTTTCAGATATTCTGTCATATTTAGTTGGATAATATGATGAAAAAGAGGTTATGGTTTGTTTTATGTGGCTAAATATGAATTAATACGTCTTTATGGCTTTTTGTTCTTCTAGAACTGGAGCGAGTTCCTTCAGAGCCTGTTTCAGCTTCCACTCCTCCTTCTCTGAGGTACTTTGATTAATAGAAATAAAGGTTTTATTTCTTTACCAGCTCATTCACACTCAAAGTTTCTCTTCTTTTTCAGATTAAAGACTTCCTGTCGTACCTTCAGCCGGTCAACATCTACCCCAGTGTTATCCCTATCGGTCGGACACTGACTGAGGTGACACAGCTGTGAGTGAAGTTTTATTCAAGTCATTTATTCTACAAACTTTTCTGTGGTGGAAGTTTTTATTCTCTCAGTCTCATTAGCAGAATCAGTGTCAGGATGAAAGGGCAGAGTTTACAGTCCTCCTTAATGGGGCTTATGAGGTTTACACGCCTAAAGCTAAGACTTTACAACAATGAAAAGATTAATTATTTCAGAAATGTAATCAGTTTCTTCGTATTTGTTATCAATATTTATTAATAAGCTGTTCAAACACACTAACAGACTCTGTTTGATCAGGTTAAAGCTGATGTGCAGGAATCAATCTGGTCAGTCAGCGTTCATTTACAAACCTCTGGGGGTCCTCAAACGCAGCAGAGTGGAGCGACCTACATACGGTAACACACGCACACCTGACAGGTGCAAAGCACTGCAGCACAAACTAACTGCCGCTGTGGCTGCCATGCGTGTTTACAGGTCACCATATGGTGCATGAACGTTGCTGCACATACAGTCACTTAATGCATCTGTTAAACACCTCAAGCGACTAGTAGCACAGTTCACTGAAATGTCCTGCAGATGATTTTTTAGTTATATATAGTTACAGACCAATTGCAAACATTTTTTAAAGGCCTCTGATGAACGACACTCATCAAATGAATGGTGGTTGAGAGGTGCAGTGAGGAAGAGCTGGCAGCTGATCGGGTCGGGACGGCATCGAGTCAACTCAGCCTTTGCTACTCCTGGTTATGTTCAGCAGCTTTAAACAGATTCATTCAGCGCACTGAGAAAATGAGCATGATTCGTATAAATCAGATTGACTACTCAGAAATAACGTGTTTCTTTCTGCTCTCTGTCCAGATGCAGACGAGGATGATGAGCTGTTCGATGGGTTGGACCTGGCACCACTGAGGAAGAAGTTGGGGCTGAGCCACGATGTGAAAAAAGGTGAATAAATATTTAAAGTGACAATAATTAAAAACTTTCCCACAGTGACTGAAGTAATGATAATGTGGAAGGGATCACTTGTAGTGTTGTAGCTTATCGTGTGTCGGCCACCGTCTCATTTTACTAAACTTCTTGATTTGTTGATTTGTAGAGAAAATTCAGAGTCCTGAAAAAACAGCGCCCCCTGTTTCTTTGGAGGAGCCTTTATCTGTGACAGTCACTGACACGCAGTCTGTGGCACACAACTACATGGACTGCAGTGAGTCCAATGATGAAGAGGAGGAGGAGGAGGAGGAGGAGGGAAAGGAAGAAGTGATAAAAGACGAAGAGAAGAAAGAACCTGAGGAAAAGATGGATGAACAAAGCGAAGAGAGCTGCAATGCTCCGAAATGGGAAGACTTCTTCACCACGCAGATGCTGACTGACAGTCAGAACAGCCAATCGCATTCGTGCTGCTCCATCACCACCTCCTCCAGGATGAGCGGGTCACAGACGCCAGAACTGTTCAGTGATGATGAAGAAACTCCTGACAACAAGGAGAACTTCAGTCTGAGCCTGTCCGCCTCTCTGTCCAATCATTCCTCTCAGAACATGGACTCGTGTTTACCTGACACACTGATCCTGCCACCAGAGCGTGGAGACGTACGGACCAGTATGTCGCCTCAGAAGGAGGAGAGCGACGGTCTGATCCTCTCACCAAAAACGGAGCAGCTGTCAGGCTCTCAGACTTCATCAGATTTTGATATTCCCTGCACACCAGAGTCGACGGTGCCACGGCCTGAGGAACTCTTACAACTGTACAGGAAGTTGGCTTCAGGAGAGGACGTGGCCATCTGAGGAGAGTCGGGGAGGATCAGTGAATGCTGCACTGTGGACAGATGTGGATATGGGAAGAATCAAAGAAATGAGAAACGTGTCCACGTGAGACTCCTGTGACCAACTAACCAACATCGAGAAGTTTAGTTCCTCTGATCGTCTTGTACCAGTAACCGACAGAGAATATCTGCAGCTCAGTAAATCACTAAACTCAGACACTAGTCGTCTTCACTTGAACATGTGAAACGTCTGTGCTGTCAAAGAGTCACAGTTTGAACTAATACTAAATCATTTAAAGACGCCGTACATACAGATCATTCCTCTACAGCTTCAGTCTAACCTCCTAACCACACAGACCTCAGTGTGCAACACGCACACACAGACACGCACGCACACACACACAGCGCACTTTAAGCTAACGTAATGCACCTGTGCACATCACAGCTCACATTCCCTGTTTGCTGACAGTTTGTGGTTTATCCTGCTCATACGAACATGTCACAATAAAATATTTAAGTTCATCTGAGCATTTTTATTATTACTTGTTAAAACTGATTAACTTGTTTCAGATGGTTTATTCAGCGTGACTTACACTTCCAGAGGATCTCTGATGTTCACCACAGATAAATAAAAAGTGTTAAAGTTTTCTTCAGTATATAAATAAAGCACTAATTCAAACAGGAAGTGCAGCAGTACAGTTAAAGAAACTGTTCTTACCTGTGGCTGCTGCCATTAAAACCACATTTGATTAACGTTTTGGGGGTCACCGGGTTGACATGTTTCCACCTATCAGATTAGAAAAGAACATCAGATTTCACTTGGAGTTGATAAAAAGATTAAATATGGAAGGACAAGCAGCTCTTTCTGTGTGTTTGGATTAGTTTGAAAGTATGAGGACATGACTCCAGAAGATGTTTCCACATGAGGTTAAATCAAAGATATTCTGTTATATTTAATATGAGCTGGTATCACTGCAGAGCTGAAAGACAGGTCGCTCCGCTCACGTGTACTTGGCTGTTATTTCTTTCCCGTTTTACTGACGTCATCTCACAGCAGGACCCCCTCACTGTGTGTCCAGACAAGAGTCTGCAGGTTTTCCAAAACACACTGAAGCACAGATGAGTTCAGGTGAGGTTGGTTGGTTGGTTGAAGAACCATGTCACCCAGCACAGCGGTGTGGCTCCAACATTAGGCAGTGACACAACATGCAGTTCACCAACAAGGGCCAGATGAAACCTGCAGCATGAGTGGAGGCTGACATCTGCCTCAATACAGCACACGCGTCTGCAACCGGCTGTAACTGGCTCCAGTCATGTCACTCCTTACAGACGACTGGCTCCACTGGTGCTGCAGCTGCTGTTTCTCATCGGAGACTTGGTGAGATCTTAATGACAACAGAGGACCTGGAGGACTTCTTTTTCTCCCTCGTTCATCTGTAGCACCTTTGAGGGACAGATGGTAAATAAGGTAAATAAACAGAAACACACACACACACACACCCTGCAACATGCACGAACCTGTCTCTTCATTAAAATACAGTCCGCACCCCACAGCGGCTTCCTGAGGGACGTCAGGTCTCTTTCTGTCTCTGTGGAGGTCACTTTAATTAACACACACACGTATATTAAATACACTTGTTGCAGTAGTAGTACTACATACTGAACACACACAGTACTGCTATACATACAGTCATGTTGAGGTCATGACGATACATCAAACACACCATCAATACACAGTGATCAGTGTTTCCTGTCCCATGCTCTCATGACCCTGGAGACTCAACAGGAAATTGAGGCTGTGTGTGTGTGTGTGTGTGTGTGTGTGGAGGATAACACGTGGATGGATGAAACATGGAAACGTTGAGAGCAGGACGAGACTGAACGAACCTGCTTTAAGACGACGACGTTTTCCTCAAACGCTGCATTAGATATTTCACCTGACAATGAGACAACAGATTAAAAGTCAGTGGGATTCATCATTTCTAAAAGTAATAAAAAGCCTCATATTCTGTTGTCGTAACGGGAAAATCCTTTTGTAACTGCATCAGATTATTGTTAAAACTACTATTACAAAAACTCTACAGTGTCCAGCAGTAAGATCTGTGAGCACGAGACGAGAAAGTCAAACTACTGTCTAATAGAATATTATCAAATGTTCGAACATACTGTGACAGCTGTGTATTTTTATAATGTGTAAGACTGTGTGTGTCTGTGTGTGTGTTACCTCGTAGTGATCCTATCTGAACTTGAGGAATGCTGCTCAGGTCTGAGGGCAAACCCACATACACACCTCCGTAGTTCCTGTCACACAAAGTAAGTCTCACATTGTAAGTTGTTATTCTTCTCATAAATATTAGTGCGGTGGAATCTGCTGAAGTGTCTCGTGTGATCAGTGTGAGTGTGAAACCGTGGAGCCTGTAGTGTCTCAGTGTCTGTTCTTACTGAACTAACTCAGCACAGTTCACTACAAGCTCATCTTCACGTTTAATCTGAGAGTCAGAAACGAACGACTCACTTGCGGTTGTCGTCTTCTGGCACCTGCTCGTCTGATCTGTCAAAACACAAACACACTAAGACTCAATGAGCAGAGTTACCTGCTGACATCAGGAAGGTCGACCGTGTTTGAGGCTTTTCTGTGTCCGTGGTGAAAGTGTAAATGAACTCACACGTTTGATGAAGACTCAGCGCGACCTGAGGCCACAAACACACACATGAATCACATCAGTCGTCACTTTGACTCATTTCCTGTTGAGTAAATGTTTCTGTTAACACCTGGGTACAGTTACACTAATCTTTTCAAGACGAATGAACAACTAGACACCAGTGATGAGACATTTGCTTCAGTTCAGATCAGTACGTATCAGGTATGAGAGTAAACACGCACAAAGTTTCACCTCCTCTGCTTCTGATGTGGTTCTCACCTCCAGTGCTTCTGCTGTTGTTGGGGTTTGTTTGTGAGGAAGTTCCACATCCCATCTCTCGCCTGACTCCAACGCCTCAGAAAAAAGGAAAGAAAAAGAGAAAAGTGATTGAGAGAAAAAGGAAAAAACAGAGGATAGAAACGTCTCTTTTCTTCCCCTGCTCTGGTTCTATCTACTTTACCTCTCAGCACAGAGGAAGGATTAAAGTAACGCCTAGGAAAAAAAGAGGAGCTGGAAGGGAAGGAGGAGACAAAGAAAGAAGAGAGAGAGAGAGAGAGAGAGAGAGGGAGAAGCAAAGAGAGCCCCCCCCCCGCTGAGAGACCGCAGCCTCTCGTGCTTTAAAATCTCTGCACAATTTGAAGGAAGTAGATCAAAGTCAGATGCCATCAGTTTAATTAGTGCATTTCCGACCAATTTCAGCTGAAGTGGGATTAGAGAAAAGTGAGGAGGGAGGGGGGGGGCATTTCTTTTAAAGGTGCAGTACAGCTGGAAACACCTGTATCACACGTACAACTGCTCATCATGCAGAACTGGCCACTCCTTTATCATTGCTCATGTCTGTGATGGTTAGAACTTATTTACAGTTGGCCTGATTTGCCTTCATAAAGCCTGGGAAGCTGCGTCATGTAAACTCAGATTTATCTCCCAGGATGGTCTGTGTTCACCAAGAGAGGAGGTGAGAGCAGGGGGAGAGACTCCTAATAAGAGAGACACCCCTCAAAACTCAAGTTTTTAGATTATTTCCTAAGACTGATCAAAAGAGGACTTTCAATACAAAAATGTCCACATTCATTATAATGAACTTAGTACTTACTTAGCACAAAGCATTATGGGAAGTGTAGTAAGTGAGTATCTCCTAAACACGCTGAATCGTTTCTGAAAAATTTGCGCTGTTTGAAACTGCAGTTCTTCATGGAGACCACAGAGGGGCAGTGTTGTCACACATTTCTCTCTGCACACGTCAATTAAAAAAAAGACCAGAAATATCAGATTTTAAATAATACTGTTGCTGCCATTTCTCTAACACACACTGAGAAACAGAGAGAAACGTGAGGCTTCAAACGCAGCTTCTGTAGGAAACCGATAAAACTAAATCAGTGTCAGTCTGTGTTTGATTAGTTTAAATTCATTCCCATCAGACTGCATCTTCACCAGGGGAGAATTTCATGAGCAGTCATGAAAGTCACTGTACTCACTGGTTTCATGTTCTGGTTGAAAAAGGCAAAAGACGTCAAAAAAACAGTTCTGTTGAAAATTGAGCCGAACTTCCGGACACCAGGTGACTCTTAATGAGCCTTAATCACAATCAGTCACACTGGTATGGAAGCTCATCAGTGCCAAAACTAATCGACCTTTAGGAAGGCTAGAAACGACAACACGTGAGTGATACGTGAACCTCTTAAATTAAAAGTAAAATCTTTTTATAAACTCTTCTGTTTGACTTTCTTTGATAGTAAAATGTGACTTACCGGACATGCTGCTTATGTTATAATTAAAAAAGAACTTTGTGGATTTGGTCGGATTTCTCATCACTTTGTTTTTACCAAATACCTTTTACTACTGAGGCTTATCTCAATATAATTATTATAGTAATAAATAAAATAAAAGTTTTAGAATTTAGGTTAGCAGATCAGATAAAACCAACAACACAATTAACACAAAGCAATTTTTCATATATGGAATTTTTAATGCAACATTTCCTTCGAAGACCAGACTTACTGAGCCCAGACAGTTTACTTCAGTTCATGTCTGAAGTGTAATTCAGTAAGTGGACTCACCGTGGTGTTTTACAACGCTATGAAACATGAAACAGAAGAAATGCAAAAGCTATGCTGAGGTCTGATGTTTCAGTTGTGACTGAAGCTTCACTGCAGTTACAACATGGCACATGGGATTTTAAAGGAACAGCGTTTAATCAAACAGTAGAAAAACCTGATATTTGGCAAAAATAAAGTTTGAATGAAGGGAAAAATCTGCAGAAGGCCTCTGAGTTTCTGTCCCGTAGACAGTGTGTGAGCTGCAGACTGATGGTGAGCATGATGAGTTCACTGACCCCGTGTTAAAACAGGAATCTGTTGTTTAGTCACTGGAGCTGCTGTGAACGTGACGCACGTCTGTGTATTTACAGGTACCGAACGAGCTGCGGTTGAAGGTTCAGCTTAATGATGTAATATTATTTGATAATGTGACATGAGAAACATTTATATTGGTAGACGTGTCACTCTTGCTATTGTTCTTCATCGTACTGCTACGTTTGTTCTTTAAAGTACAGCTCCCACAATGCTTTGCAGGATGTAAGTACAGCATAATGCATCAGTAAGTTATGTTACTGTGGTCTACAACTCAGCCTATATTTGTTGAAGCCGTATTGACTATTAGCAGTTGCTGTTTACAGTCTGCCCATTGATGCACAGACAGCTGTCACTGGATTACTGCGATACAGAAGTTAACTTGCTCATTGTCGGGCAGGTTCTGCAGTTATGGGGCGTCTTTATTTCCTGTGATTTATTTAGATGGATAAACAGACTTTTTAGGCAATGGATATCTGGATAATGATATCCTCAGCCAATGTGTGTCACAGTGAATAACTGAAATTATGTGCAGTCATAACTGCAACAAGAAATAACGTGTCAGCATGTGTCTTTGTTAGTTCCACTCTGTTACCATCATTTTTATGTCTTAAATACTACACTTTCAAAAACAGTATTCAGTCCCTGTAAGTGCTCATTTTAAAGTGCTCCTCCTCACATATAAAATTACTGTCTGGCTCCACCACACTTAATGAATCTCATCATTCCCGGCACTCCCTCACATGCTGCAACATCTCAGCAAGAAGGATTTCTCATTATTCCAAGAGAAATCCCTCTGGGAGTCTTCTCCTCCTGTGACTTCTTTAAATACAATAAACCCCCAGCTGCCATTTGAGGAAGGCCAACCCAGATTAAAACCATTCTTATTCCTGTGGGAGTAAAGTGCAGGGAAAGTGTCAGTCGAGTTGCACTTTGTGTTGATATTGTTGTTACAACGCTCTGTTGTAACTCTCCTGAGGTTCATCACGGCCTTTTCCCTTAGATCCTAAATTCTTGTGTGGAATTCTTCCTGCTCTTAGAGGCTATGGTTTAGCCTCAGTAGTCATTTAACTTCTTAGGAGATTTTGAGAATCACTTCGTTAATAATAAGGCTTCAAGAGAACTGGTGTAAGGCTCAGTTAAAGCAGCACTGATAGCAATATTTTCTTACACTGAAAATGCTGCAGTGAATTTGCTCACAGAGGTTAAGTAAATATGTGCAAAGTTTTTGTGTCAAGTTCAACTTTGCTGAACCCTGTTGACCAATATGTGTCTGGACGTTGATGAGCCAGTGTGTCCAAAGTGGAGGAAGCTATCATTCTCTAGCTTATTAGCTGTTATGCACAATCTACTGCACAAACTGATGATACAAATAAGTCTGTTGAATAAAATGTGTTGTCATCTATCTACCTTAGCTGTTGTAATTTACGGATGGCTAACTTTTCAACTCAGCTTTCACAATTATGCGTTTGAGTACGAAAAGTGTGAACTGGAATGTGACTGTGAGCTTAACACCACAATAATTAGCTAGCTTAGCCATGACTAGCAAGCATTTGCATTGTTCCTGGTTGCTAGCATGTTGCCTGTTAGCTCAGCAGCTACATTTCTCACATGTAGACTTTAATACAGTGAATAATTAGATTTGTCGTAGTAGCAAAAGCACAGTTGATGCTAATAACATGAACTATGGCTCTGTTCTATTCAAGTGACCTGCCAGTTGTGACATTATTTAACTACTGTGATTCCTTACAAATAAGATAAATAAATGAATCCTGAACCTTAAGCAGCTAAATAGAACTCAGCCATCATTTTCTGTATGTATGTATGAGTATATATGCTTTTGCTAATGTGACAAACCAAAATGTCTTCAGTGGAAAAGCCCTGCAGGTAATAACTGGAACCCTAAGCGTCCAGCGTTGTGCACATATGAACTTTGGCGTGCAGCTTTCTACTGTGACCAAGGCTTTACCAAGGCTTCCAAACACCTCCTAAGAAATCTCAGTTGCACCACATGTTTTTTGTTCTTAGTTTCTTGCAGGTCGAGAGTTCAGTGCTGCCCAGGGACGCTCTAGCAATTGTTGCTGCTGGAATCAAACCTGCAACTATCCACTGGCTGTCTGAGCACCAGGATGCTTCAGGCGATCAGGTGTTGGACCACCGCCACAAGGCCGAGTCCAACAGCTACTCCTGTCCACGTGGGCCTGGTGAGGGTTCCACCTCCGTTCAGCTTTAATGTGTAGTTGCATGTAGGGGTGGGGTTATCTGGGGAGCTACCCGCCGTTGGGGTGACACGTCGTAATAAGAAGTCGTGTTTCAAGGCGGAGTACTTATCAGGACCATACGGGACGTTCAGTGTCTCTGTCAAAACTTTGTGACCGGGATAGGACACCTGTCAATCAAAGAAATCAGAGACCAGAAGAAATAGAAGTTAATGTCACATGTAGCTGTAATAACCACAATTGTGCCACTAGAGGTCACTGGATCATTGTTTGTGTGTTTACTGTGAAGGTGTAGTTTCCAGGCAGCAGCAGTCTGTAGTATTCTCCATGTCGGTCAGTTCTGAACGGACACATATTACTGCGACCTTTGACCTCCACCACTGCGTTCTGCACTGGCACACCAGAGGCATCGAACACACGACCTTTGACCCCTGAACATAAACAGACACACATGCACATAGATAGCATCAGGTGATTGTAAAGTTCAGTTTGAGATAAATAGAAGAATGGGCAGAGAAACACAGAGATAAAAACCCAGACTGTACTAACCCAGGTGGACCTGCTGGATGTAGGCCAGCAGAGCCTTCCTGTTCTCTGTCCACATAGCAGGAAGTTGTGAGGCTGGAGGAAACTTGCAGCAGGACACCTCTAGAGTCAACTCTAAACACTGACCCCACACGTAGTTATAGTCCTGCATCCCACCTGCAAACAAACACACACACACCTTCAGATTCAAACAGCGCAGACTTGCTGAGGAGTAACAGACACTCCTGCACGTTGTGGTGGAAATTTAGAATATACAGACTATAAGTATGGTGGAAACCTTGATTTTCTGTGAAGAATGTTTCCTTTCTTATTAGCTTAGTTGGTATTTATATGCTTTGTCTTCTCCTACGTTCATCCTGACCCATGTACTTATATCATC
>JAUYWH010000015.1:14459236-14474882 GCA_034779795.1 Ctenopoma multispine
CACACACACACACACACACACACACACACACACACACACACACACACACACACACACACACACACACACACAGTGCATGAACACATGTGTTGTTACTCTACTACAGCCGTATGAAGAGTTTTAACCTCTAAGACTCTAAATCTGATTATTATCTGCTGGTGTAGGCCAGTAAGACACTTTTGATGTGTCCCTATTGTGTTCTCAAGGAGGATTTGACTGAGTTCTTCTCTATAATTCTGTAGTGTCTTTTTGATTTGGTCCAACATAAATAAATAAAACTGACCTGAACATAGTAATAAACAGGCTTCTTTTCATTAGTGACTCACATTGCAGAGTGTTATCACGCCTTGGGGGTGTGCGTGCTTGTCTACGTTTCCATAAAGCACAATCCTTTGTGCTTCACACCCTGCATTAAAATTGTACGGAACATTGTGGAGGAAAATAAACCCGACAAAGGATTACAGGTTGGTGTGATGTTAGCATTTAGTGTATCTCCAAGCTACGAGGTACAACAGGCTGAATACAAACTACACACCCTCCATCACCACGTGTCGCTGACAGTCCATTAAAACTAGTTAAATACTTAGTTCAGTAACTAAAAAACTTCACCAGCACAATCGCATCAAGGTGAAACTTTAAAAAGGCATCCTCAAAAAATGTCTTTCAGTCTTCTCCACTTCGACTGAAACTGTCTCCAGGGCTCAGTCCTCTCTGTCCCGCTGCCACTACAGACGTGTCTGAACCAGCTGTGTTCACCCCCACCAGCTGACGGAGCTGCCTATCTAAACACATGAAGCAAGCTGCATGACATGCTGTTGAAAAATGCTGTTCCTGTGTGTTTAGCTCCTATTTATGCTAGAAATGTTAATAGTTAGCTGAGCAGTTGAAAGGTAACTCATTTAATGGCTGAAATAGCTGTGGTGCTACACGGTGAAAATCAACAGCAAAACAACAGACACCTTTACAGAATAATGTTAAATAACCAGTGATATCCTGTTCAAAGTGACGGGACTGACTTCATCAGAGTGTTTAGGGTCTACAGCTGGTCCCTGGTCCACAGCTGCAGCTCTCCAGGGACTCACAGTTGCTAGGTATGGCCACTTAAGAGTGATCCTATCAAATCCCTGAGCAATCTGAGCAACTTTGTTTTTTCTCTTGGCCTTTTGTTAAACTCCTCCCTTTTACCTCTAAATGCTCCCTCGGGTCACTAGTTAACAGTCATTCAGTATTCCCAGCTCGAGGGCTGTCAACAAAACACACCCGCCTTACTCATACCACCTGGTTTCACCTGGTCCTCTTCTACTGTACATGCAAAATTCATATCAAGGATCAATTTCTAGTTGTGTCAGTAAAACATTTCTCACTTCCACAATCAGGAAGAGACCAACATTACCTCCTGCTGGAGTCATGTTTGAGTCCACTTCATGAATGTAAGTATTCAGTGCTCTTCTTGGTCTCTGCCTGCCCCCGAGGGACATATCTGGCTCTTTAGCTGCTAAAAGCTCTGCTGTGTTCACCGGCTGACTGCGTATGTGCTGTTGGCTGCTGAGCAGATAGTGGACAGTGGCTTTTTTTAGAGCTTGTTTGATGAGAACAGGCTGAACAAAAAAAAAACGCACCTTCCCTGGATGTACTGGCAGTCTGTGTCCGCCTGATCGAAGCCATCAGGGTTCATCGTCGGGAGGATGTGGATGCGGGTGCTGTTCAGTAACTGCAGCGACCAGGTTTCGCTGTTGCGGTAGCCACGCACCATGTCGTCGATCAGCTGGAGCAGCAGCACCCGTCCAAGAACCTGCACAGACACACAGTCGTTTCCATCACTTTATAAGACTTTAAACTGACTTTAATGCCTGGAGATTTTCTCTAACCATAACCACGACTTGTCTCACCTGAACCCCACATTTACCCTAAAATTGAACAATTCACATTACAGACATTTGCAATGTCTGAACTAGTTGCCAGTTGCGTGTGACGTTGTCCTCTAAACCGTAACGCTGTTCTCCCAAGATGCCTCTGGGACATGATTCCAAAGTTACACTGTGCAGAAACAGATCCAGGCACGCAGTGGTAGAGATGCCATTCGACTTATTTCAAGGTAGTGTAACAGCAAAATAATTTTGAAGCTGTTATTTTAGTGTCAAATTCAATTTTTTAGGGGTTGATTTGATGAAAAGCTAAATGAAGTCTGGTGCTTTGGAGTGACTATTACTGAACTTCCATCACTTCTGTTCAGTATCATCCTTACATTTCGTCATTTATAGAAAGCATCAGCTTTTCCCTGACGTGACATCTCAACATGAGACAGCGGGGGAGGGAGTGAGGCCGTGAGTCAGCAAGGCATCGAAACGCAACCCTGGGGATGAGTAAGAGACTTTTTTTTTTATTCTGAGACAGCTGGCTGATTGTATGGTGGGGTGAACAAAAAAAAACAGTTTGTGAATGAATGAGAGCCTCTGGAGGGAAAATGAGAGAAGGGTGGGAAAGGAGAAATGGTATGTGTGTACAAAGCTGTTACACACACACGAACGCAGACACACATGTCAGGACTAGCTGTGCCTCCAGCTATCACTCCATTTTCCTCCATCATTCACTTTAACCGTCTTCATCTTTTCTCCCTGCTGCCATCACACTACAACACCCACCTGTTTGTAGTTAGTAGCTTAAAGGAACAGAGTGGTGATACTCGACATTTCACCCATTGTGAGTAGATCCCATGAAAAGACCAAAATGAACAAAGAATGTATTCTTCTAACTATTGTGTAGGGATATCAGTCTGTCCTCTGCTATAGAGCTCTGCTGTTATACGACAAGTGCACCAATCAGCCACACAGAGGAGACACATTCCTTAACCATCGTAAACAAAAACACACAACAGTCACATTCATTCATTCAGCAGCAGCAGCGTATGTCTTCACGTTAAGAACCTAAGACTTCAGGTTAAAAATAATCACTGTTGTGGTTTAGTTATTCATACAGAAGCCTTTCAGTTTTTTTATTTTTAGGGTGAAGCGTGTGAGAAGCCGCTGTCAGGATTCATCACAGTGTGAGTATTTCCCTGAAGAGCATGTCTGCTACAGAAGAGTTTATCACAAGTCGTTTCCCAGTGAGAGGGACGCCAACTGTTGAGTTGATGTTGAAACAGATGTCACTCCGAAGCAGAGTTTCTTGGACAAACCACTGACTCACCTTCGAATATCAGTGTGTGGTCGATACCAAGGACTGAGAGAAGAGCAAATAATACTAATAGATACTTTATTGATCCCCTTTGAGGCGCGAAGGGTAAAGGCATCAGTGACATGTAGCCTGCTGGGACTGGGAATCGAACCGCTCACTCTTTGGTTGGAAGACAACTGCTCTACCCACTCGTGCCGTCCAACAACAACATGCAGCAGGTGAAACGGGTCTAAACCAGGTTCGGAGGTATCAACACGGACCGATTGCCAGCGGAAGGATGGAGCTGGTTTCTCTCTAAAATCAACAAGGTTTAGATAACAAGATGAAAAGGGTCAAGTGCTGTTTATGTTGTTGTGCATTAGCAGATGTAAGCTAAAGCTCTGCTGCAGTACGTTAAGGTGGACTTCAACCAACGTCCTCAGAAACCATAATAGTTCCCGAGTGGGAGACAGTGGAGCCTGTGTACAGTTTGCAGCTGGAAAACCCAGGAAGCTCTGAACTTTCCCTCACTCCCACATGTACACAGACACAGATATAATTCATTTTACAAAACAAGCAGACAAGTGATGAAAAGTGGTGGGTGTGAGTTACAGTTTGAACTCACTGGGTTCTTCTTCCAGTTTGTCACTCCTCACATAAACCATAATTTGTACTTTGACAGTCGTTTCAGAAAGTATTCATGTGCCGTAGGTCCATTTTTGCATATCACTGACTCTACACTCAGTGACCCACAATGACAAAGTGAAATTGCCTGAAAACTTTCTGAAGCTATTACTGCGAGATGAAAAGCCTGATGATAACCAGAGTTATTAAAGTTCCTGCAGGGAACGGGGACGTCTGAATACAATTTCATGACATTCCAGCCACAAGCATGGCCAAAAATGCACAGTAACAGAGGAGAGATATGCTCAAAGGGTTAATATCTATATAAAGACGCAGATATTATCACAACCAGGCTCCTGAGTGAATGTGAGGGTGGTGGAGCAGATGTTACAGAAAGGTCAAATCTGTGAGACAGATTTCTGTTTGATTTGACTTTACTGAACATACTCAGGATCAGAAAATATTAGCAGACAAACGCTAAAGTTCACAGAAGCAGCAGCACACAGCCTGAATTTCTGCTCCAGGTGGAAATGAATTCTGTCAGAACGAGACCAGCGTTTGCGTGTTTGCTCGTCTGGCGCTGATGACAGCTACATCCTCGGTCTCTCCCTCTCAGTGTTGGCGCCTCTGTCACGCAGCCGATGTTGTTTGCTTCCTACACTTTCCCACCGAGGGCAAGACGCATAAACGACGTGTGTGTAGTCCTGTACGTGCCGATTCATGTGCAAACAGCTGTGGCCATGAAAACAGTACATGCAACAGGAATGTATGCACCTCAGTCACACACGATGAGGGTTTCTCCTACAACTACTGAGCACACATGTGCTTTCACCACGTATAACGCTGTGTGTTAAGTCCATCACCTCTGTGCTGCAGGATTCAGCCTCGAGGAGACCGTGTCGGGAACAAGACCTAGTATAGAAACAAGTTGGCTGTCTGCCTCTTCAAACTGTCAGGGAGCCAGTTTGAGCTCTGACACTGTCACCAAATGACAGGTTCTTCATTTTCACAGCAGGGAGTTTGACTGTCAGAGGAAATAAACTCCAGTCACACAGAAAGGTGTTTCTGGGAACTTTTTACCTAAAGATACACAACAGATAATGATCTCTACATGACACCTTTCCGACTTTTCCACCAACAGAACTTTCCTGCTGTGTGTGTGTGTGTGTGTGTGTGTGTGTGTGTGTGTGTGTGTGTGTGTGTGTGTGTGTGTGTGTGTGTGTGTGTGTGGACTCAGTGAAAAGGTCTTTTTCTACAAGTTTCCTTGGAGGCGACACACTCCGCTGATTCTGTTTGCTAACTATGTGTGCGTCCAGGCATGACTTGTCTATTTGAGGACATTTCCGTTGACTTTCACACACACAGACACAGACACACACACACACACACACACACACACACACACACACACACACACGCACGCACACACACGCGCACACACACATGCGCGCGATCAACCATCAACTGTCACCGTGACAACGAGACACTGGCCAGAGGTTGGAAAAAGTTTCCTTTACACAGTTTTTAATGGAGACAGCTGAGATGTATGTGAATAACTCACAGGAGAAAAACTGTCTTTCACATCTCATAACATATGATTTAACACTAATATAAGTGAGTCTACTGCAGAGACTGT
Organism: Ctenopoma multispine; assembly: GCA_034779795.1. Lineage (NCBI taxonomy): Eukaryota > Metazoa > Chordata > Actinopteri > Anabantiformes > Anabantidae > Ctenopoma > Ctenopoma multispine. The sequence continues at coordinate 14,464,650 of JAUYWH010000015.1, forward strand.
GACGGGTCCCAGTGCTTGAGTGCAAATACAAATCTAACTTATGACTTTGCCCAGTTAAGGTGTAAACAGTGAAACTAATGTGAATTTATTATTCTGTTTTGGGTCACTGTGGAACATTGTTTGAGCTTCTGTTCGGCTCAACAACAGCGACCTTACACCTGAGTCTGATTTATCTGTCCTTTCTGCAGCAGCTGTGTGGGATAAACGAGCGTTCGTCCTGCTTTGTGTAAAAGTCTTTTGTGTCTTTGTGTCTTTCCTGCTGGTTACTGATGCCGCTGCGTCTGCTGAATTCAGAAAACCACAGATTTGTTTTATAATGTAATGTCCACTGTTTTAATATTGAGTCAGCGTGCTGTCTGTTTGAGCTGAGAATAATACAGATCGCCACACACACACACACAGTCTGTGTGTGTGGAGTGTGTTTGACTCTGAATGGCTTTTGTTGATCTCTTAAGTCTCCTTTTATTCCTGCTTCCTGTCAGCTGGGAGGAGTCCTGTCCTGTGTGTGTGTGTGTGTGTGTGTGTGTGTGTGTGTGTGTGTGTGTGTGTGTGTGTGTTGTCTCACCTCATTTCCATGCATGTTAGCCACATATTTGAACTCTGGGATGCCAACGGTGTGGTGGTGAGGACTGAGACCCAGGGTCAACACCCACAGCTGCTGACCTGGGGGCGTAAACACCGTTTTCACATTGATACAAGTCACTTTTTGTGCAGATCATTTCATCGCTTGTAGCAAACGTTTCCATGTAAACTGTGATGATTAGAAATGTCAGGACTGCAGAGGAATGTGGTCAAACTGTCCTCACAATGATGGTTCCCAACTAACTTTGTCCACACAAACAGAGAAGCATGTACACACAGAACAGTAAGTCATAGTAAAGTGAGAATGAGTCATCACAGCAACAACTGACACACACACACAAGCGTTGGATGCAGGCCAGCTGGTGTCCAAGATTAGCTCAGATTAGGTCTGTGTGCTTGTGTGTTTGTGTGTTTGTGTGTGATTAGACAGATTAAACTGCAGCAGATTAAATTAACCTGAGTTTACACTCCTGTTATATGATCACACAAATGCCAGCAGACCCACACTCAGTCAGTGTCAGGGCTGCTGGAGTGACAGACACCTGATAGTTTATCACTCAGACACTCACAGAGTGTACGTAAAGTCACCTGTAATCTGCTGCTCCATGTCAAATTCAAACACAGAAGATTCACATGCAGGACAAAAACTATTTGTTTAGCAAAATCTGTACTGAGCTGTATTTGGTGAGGGAGAGTCACAGAGAGAGTTTTTATAAAAGATCAACAAAACTGACACAATGAAAAAGAGCTGATACCTTTAACGGACTGGCCAATGCTGTACAGGTGTGTGATGTCAGGGTTGGAGGCGTTAATCTGGAGGAGGTACTGCTCCATCTCACGGTTGTTGTGGTAACGAAACTCCAGCATCGAGGCGGGGGTGAGGATGAGGAACAGGAGGAGGAGGAGTAGGAGGAGTGATGACATCACTGCAGTGCAAACTGTGGATTTAGATTCAAAAAACAACAACAAACGTAATTTCTCAACAGCAGGTTGTACACAGAAATCCTAACAGATGAAATATCACCTGCAACTACAAACAGCATTTCAGCAAAAGTTCAAACCAACCATCTCCATCTTTATGCAGATGACACACAGCTGTATGTTCCAGTGCAGTGGTTTGCTTCACTGAATCCAGAAATGTCTGACATCACATTAGACAAAACCACATTGTTTAGCTAAATGTGGAGGAACTTTTATTACTCGCTAGACGTTCCTCAGGGATTTGTTTTCCTGAAACATCGAGTAAGTTTCTTTGTGGTGACTCGAGTCAGCTCTAAGGCGTCATCAGCACCACCTGCACCGGTCACATTGACAGGTACACATACCTGAGGTGTAGTTCGTTTTGCTCACACTGAAGAAGCATTCATGCAGACACGTCTGTCTCTGTGTTCAACCACGTGACTTTTTGTAAACTAATAATAATGTATATTAACACCATGAGCTAAGAGGAACTAGGAATCAAACCATGACAACTATCAGATGAGGCACAGCTGCTTCGATTTGGTTTAGTTTGTTTGTTTCACTTGAATTTTATCTGCACATTTTCACCGAAAGGAATCATGATTCAGTTTGATTCAAGAAGACAAAGACACTGACCAGTGGCATCGTGGGAGAGTTTCAAGGTGAAAGTCACTGCAGACCAAACTTGATTATATCCAAAGAAACATGGAAACATACTCCGTGGACTGACGAGACAAACGTTTGATTAAAGGAACATCGGAGCAGCAGTCAGACATGGTGGTGGTAGTGTGATGGTCTGGGTCTGCTTCGCTGCCTGCTGGACGACTTGAACCATGAAATTCTCTACCACAAAATCCAGGCATCAGTTTGTGACCTCAAACTCAAACACACTTTGTTTCTGCAGCACGATCCAAATGATCCAAAACACACCAGCAAGTCCACCTCTGAATGGCTTTTAAAAAAATGGTCTAGTCAAAAGCCTGGACTTAAATCTGACTGAGATGCTGTGTCATGACCTTAAACAGGCCGTTCACGCTCCAGTGTGGCTGAATTCAAACTATTCTGTGTAGAAGAGTGAACAACATCGCTCCACAGGGATGTGAAACACTCGACTGCAGGAGCCATCACCTTTTTACATATAGGACCAGGCATCTTTTCCTCTTAATCAATGAAATCCTCATTTTAAAAAAGCATTTTGTGTTTACTCCGGTGAGCTTTGTGTAATATTAACATTAACTGTGACTAATATAAAAATATAAAGTCAGTGAGGGACAAACACACAACCACATCACATCAACGCTGCAGCAACAGTATTAAAATGATGTCGTGTTTTTCTACATTTTACATGATGACCCAGTATTTTACAGAGACTTGAACGTTACACTGCCCCCCCCCCCCCCGTGTCTAAATACCGGCCGCTGATGAGCCGCTGACAGCCGCTCGGAGGTCTCACCTGTCCGCCGTGTGTCGCTCCGTGCGTCGCGTCCGGCTCCTGCAGAGGAGAGAGCGGGTGGAGAGGAGTCTGAATCCGCCTGTCCCTCCGCTCGCTGCACGTTAGTTATCCACCAGCGGGCCTCCCCGGAGGGGCGGAGTCTAGGGAGGGAACTCACGCTGAGCGGGTTTATGAATGAAACGGTGACGACACCGTGGTTCACTTCATTTCTCCTTCCTGTCAGAAAGTGTCAGGTGTGTGTGTGTGTTAATCATTCCACTTTAAATTAATACATTAGCAAAGATAACATGCTATTGGAAGACAGAACTAATGTTTCTGCCTCTTTATGTTTCTGTAAACGTTCCTTTAAAAAAACTACAACAGTCATTTACAGTATGAACGGTGTCTACACATTCATTCTGATGAATTAGATGCTATAAAATCTGCTTTTCTTTCACAAACATGTCTGACTGGTGGTGTACATGTGTGAATATGCTGTATAGATCTATACACACATATATATATATAATAAACAATAATGCTCGTTTTAATGATGGCAGCTGCTGTGGACACATATTCAAACATATATCTCACTCAAGCCCAACCAGTTGTAACCCTCTGTGAACACATAGACGTGATTTCTTTTCAGAGAATTAAGGATAAGAGACTCGTGGTGGATGGAGAAGGTGTCGCGCTGACTCCAGGTTAGTTTTGTAGTGATTTGGCTCCATCTGCTGGCCGCAGCTCTAAACTACAACACAACAGGTCTCACTGCACATGAGAATGAAAAAATGAGTAAGTGGATTCTGATTCTGACGTGTAATGATGATGATGACGTAGTGGTCCTGTATACGGACCTATTTCCTGTATGGACTGGTTCCTTGTTTTTATTTGAGGTGGTTGGTTTTGGCCCCTGGCTGCAGCTGTAAATGAATAAATACATTATCAGGAGAAGATAAAGATTATTTAAATATATTTTAGTGGTTGCGTTCACAGACGAAGATCCTGTTAATACAAAACTGTACAGAACATGAAGTTTCTAACATTAACAGAACCGGAGAAATGTTCTGCTTTGGTTGGATCAAAGCTGAACTGAATGTTCTGGCTTCTCTCTGCGTCAGATGTACCTTCATCCTTCTCCAGCTTATGCTCACACTAAAGTGAACTGACAGTGCTGAAAGTGTCGTACGTCGAGGTGATAATGTCGGGGTAATTGTGGCTTCAGGGGAGGGAGCAGCTGGATGATTGACAGCTCATTTAAACAGACACGGTCAAGGAGATGAGAGGCGAGGTTCAGAAACAGGAAGTTAATGAAGCTGCGGGGATGAACGACAGGTACACTCATCTGTGTCCGTGTAATTGAAATCTCATTTGGTGGAACACGGTGATGCTGATTCACCGCTTTTCTGTGAAACTAGAGGCTTCAAATGACCCGAGAGCAAAGAAAGAGCTTCTCTTTAAAACTTTAAAGCCAACTCCACAGACAAACAAATGGTCTGATACAGACAAAAAGTGGCACTATAAAAAAAATAACCTCTTTAGCAGTATTTGGCTGACAGCTGCGTCACAGCCCTGACAAGAAGGACGTCCAGCTTCCTTATTTTACGTTTGTACAAATAAACACTACTGTCATTGTGATCATGCACAGCTCTACACTCTGTATTGTTTTAACAAGGTGAAATATTCATTTTTTTCTTAAGGAGCATGTATTTAGAACAAGTGAAAAAACAAGTACAAACAAGTTCAACCAGGTGATAAACCTAATACACATAATAAACTATTCAAGTTTGACAAATGATTGATTTATTCTTTTTTTTGCCACCGTGACTTTTCATACCTGCGTCTGTGTCTGCTGCCCGAAAAATGCCATTAGAGGTCTAAACTATTCAGCATGCAAGCCAAGTGGCTTCACTGCAGTGAAAATGGTTTATCTTAAAGGAACCACAAATGAAACAGGGAGAAATCATAACTGTCACAAATGATCGAGTGTAAAAAGAGAAAGAGCAGCTGCAGAGAAAATGATGCTGACGGCTTGAGCCTGTGAGTAACACACAGACTCAGACAGATGTGTAAAATAAAGTGGTTTCTATGTTTCACATAACTCGCACAACTACGAAGCTGATAGAGGAAGTTGAGCATTTCTTGCATTTCGATTGCTCCGTCTCTCTCTGTGTTTCTGCGATGCAGAGAGAGAAGACGGAGAAGAGAACCGAGGCACGTTGAGAGACAGACTTTTACAGAAAGTTAATCCGTTTGAGATAAGACTCTATAAGTCTTCAAGCAGCAGAGGAAATCGGAAATCCAGACCGTCGTTTCAATAATCTGCAGCACAGACACACTCATCTCCATTCCCATCGTGCACCTGGCCTCTGAAATATTATCATAATCCGTCCTGCCTACAGATTTTCAGCCGTAGTTTTGCAAGTATGCGCGGTGCAGCTGGTGTCGCTGCTGACATTTCTATTTAATGATGCAGCTGAGAATCACAGAGGCAAAGTGTGACCTACCTGTCTGCAAAAAACACCAGCTAAGATTATACCTACACCTACTGCACACTCAAGAAAAGTAACATACCCCCATCGTACAGACTCAACGTGCAGAGTACACGTCCCTCTCAGTGTCCTCCACCTGTCTGAGAACCAAAGCCGAGCTGAGAGAAGCTCTGAGGTGATCTGAGTCACCAGGGCTGAAAAACCACATGCTACCAACATCTTTGGAAAAAAGACACTACACCTGCTAACAAAAGGTAAAGTAGTGAAATGGCTTATTAGAACACCAGGATTCAAATGCAGCGCTTTCAAACGCTTCAGTTCATCTTTATTTGCAGATGCAACAAACAAACAGGCAGCGTGCATGCAGACAATCAGACAGGCAACGGTGTTTGGAACAGGCAGGTGGAGCAGCAACAGGCAAACAAAGAAAAGGTAAGAAGGATGAACCACAACGGCTGGAAACCGTCCTGCACCTGTACCTTCATACAATAATCAACACAAAACACAACCGACACAAACGGACCTGAGTGATATACGAAACCTTAGAGACAAAGAATAGACTTCTGAGTCATACATAGTTACAGTATTTATACCACGAGCAACAAGACAAAACCACACAGGAGTGGCCACATGTTTGTTTTATTACATGAGAACAGTATAATTTGTGCCTATTAAGCTGTTTGTCCTCTAACTTACTGCAGATCACCGTCCACCCTGAGTCTGGTTCTGCTGGAGGTTTTCTACTAATTCTATATGTAGTTATGTTCTGTACGGTCTTAAACCTTAAACACTATAAGGTTGTTGGTTGTGGTTTGGCGCTATATTAATTATCTGAAGTAAATTGAATGTAGGATGATTTGGCCCTTTGTGTGACGGATCCCTGCTGTGTCACATATTAAAGATTTAAGATTAAAAAAACTTTATGAATCTGCTGTCTGCTCAAAAAGAAAGGAACAAAGCACAACCAGAACAGAACCAACACAAATTCAGAAGTTTTTCTTTTTTATACAGCACTTTGTGTCACTTTTATCATTATAAGTTTATTCATATTCTTTTCCTGTTTTCTCTTTGCATGTTGTTGCTGTATAAACTATTTTTGGAAACTTCTTCTTCTTCTTTTTCATTTTACATGTGATACCCTTGAGCCTCAAAAATCAGTTCTGAAAAATGAAGAAAGGCTGGTTAACAGGAAATTTTATGACACCTTTTACTGTTATGAGAAGAATCATATAGAACCGGTTACAAAGTAAGAGAAGATCAGATAAGATCAGACTTCGTTGATCCCACAGCTGAGAAATATGCAGCTCAGGTACAGATAGCACAGGAATACAAAGAGTATACCAAGAATATAAAATCAAGAAATACAAAATAAGATAAGATAATACACTATATACAACAGTAAAACAGCTGGTTTGTTTGTTTTAAGTTTATTTAAGTATAGTATAGTAAAGTTGTTTTGCAGAAGCGGGTTAGAAAAATAAATTATTACTGTCTATGCAGCAGTGAAACAACAGGACCAACTTTAGGAAAGCCATAAAAAACCCTTTTTATAAAAGACTAGACTGACAAGAATAGATCAAACAGAACTGGGTTTTCTCGTGTATCTAACATAAGACACATTATTTAACAAAAGCGTGACGATGAATTTAACGTTAAACTAAGATAAATCAGACAAACCAGTTTTACTTAACTTGACTGAATGTAACCATGTGCCGTTGTTGGACGATGTTTATGTGATGATCATGCAGTGAACGTGTTGCAGGTTGATGTAAAATGACAATTAATTAAATCTCCTACGGATCGACAGGAGAAATAATCAGAGGCGCAGCGTTTCTGCCGCCATCAGTGGCACCAGGACTGAAGAACGGGTAGAGTTTCTCCGTGAAAGAGCAGCCAGTAAATGAGTAGAGAAGAGCTGCGGCGTCTACATCATAGAAGGACACGAGGCCCTGCTCGTAATCTACAAACACCTTCACTGTCTCGGGATGATAATCCACAGAGAGTGGTGCAGGATGTCTATCAAGGGCGAAGTAGGTTGTTCCATTCTTCAGACAAATAGTCCAGTAGCCATTTTCAGGGTTTAGTTTAATTTGTCCCTTCCTGTCGACTGACTGTTTGGCCACTCCCAAAGTCCACTCAGTCTTCCCTTTAACCTGAACATCATAGTGAAACTTTCCACAAGAGAAACTCTGCTTTCCTACGACATAAATATCTGGTTCGAATCTTTCTGAAGCGTCTGGGAGTTTCTTCCACTCGTCACAACACTGCACTCGTTTCCCGTCATCAGACAGGATGAGGGCAGGATGCGCTGTATCAGGATCCAAAGTTACATCCACCGCATTCTGCTGGGCCATTTCCAGCTCGGCTTCACGCAGATTCATCATTTCCCTTGTGACTGTCTCTGTCAGCTGATCCACAGCTCTCACCAAAGCTGTCCTCAACACTCTTTCGTATGACGCTGGACAAATGCTGACCTCCGTCCAGTCTTTGGTTGGTGGATCAGCATTCAGGGACGGAAAGTTCCGGAGGAAATAGAGTGGGTCTTTTGAGCGTGAGAGCTGCTCCACCTTATCGAGCCTCGTCCCCAGCTCAGACATTTCCAGCAGCAGGTCGTGAATAAATCCTTCGGCTTGTTTCTCAGTCGCTTGTTGCCTCTCTTCAATCATCCCAAAGAGTTCAGCCTGGGCTACGTCTACGGACTGTTTCAGAGAAGCGAAGACCTGAACGCCGTGTGCTGCCTGTCTCTCTGCAGCTTCCTTGCTTAGCTTTAATGAGCGCATGATCTCCAGGACTTTCAGCTGTCTCTCCTGGATCATCTGCTGAAGATCAGCCTCATTTTTCTCGACATCTGTCTTCATTTCCTCATATTCCTCTTTCAGAGAAACCACATGGTGGAACCTGTGGCTTGACTTAACGCAGGACTGACATATGGGCGTTTGCTCGTTCTTGCAGTAGAGCTCCAGTGGTCTGTCGTGCTTACTGCACGTGTTGTCTGCCACCTTTTCCAAAGCATCGGACAGGTGGATTTTCAGGCCGGACAGCGACTGATGAAGCTTCATGTAGGTTATAAAGCAGAAAGTTACCAGGATTAATGTTAACAGAAAGCAGAACTTATTTTTGGCCCTTTTAGGACCAGCGGGAACGTCGCAGGAAATTTGTCCTGGTTTCACAACGTCCTGTTCTGCGCCGCCGTTGACTTTCCTTCCAGACGACTGTCTGAACTGAACAGCCATCTCAGATATGAAAGTATTGATCCCGAGCTTAAATTTTCTGTCCACATACTCCTTACACATGGGGCACCTGCGCTGACCGTTAAAATTCAAGTGCTGTGTGATGCAATCTTTGCAAAAGTTGTGTCCACATGGTAGAGTGACCGGATCAGTGAACACATCCAGGCAGATGCAGCACAGAAGCTTCTCTTCAGTCAACAGGTAATTGGCAAATGACATGTTCATACTCTGTAATTACAGAGAATTAGAAACCTGAGTATCAGCACAACACTTTCCTAACAACACAGCAACATTACACAAGACACAACACGCACTACAATGTCTCTGTAAAAGTGCTGCTCCAGACTTTACAAACCTAGAATGGCAAATCCAACACGTTTCTGCTGCTTGTTTAACTCTAACAAACCATGGTGTAGCTAAAGTGGCTAAAAAGCTGTTCTTGCTGGTCACAGCTCTGTGAATCATACCCTCACAGAGAAGTGGTTCTTAGTTCTATACCAGCGAAGAGTTAGTTCTTTGGTTCTCTGTCCTAAAATTTTAGCAGGACTGTCAAAGATTTAAACATATTAAAAACATTTTAAAAGACGATAGAATTTACTAACTTATCTTTACATCACTCCATTAATTTAGTTAATTTTTTATCTTATGCACAGTCATCTTTTTTGAACTATCCAGAACTTCTCATTTTTACTAACTAAGGAACAAGAAGCAAATAATTTCAGCAAAACCTCCACGTAAAAATGTGAGAAACGTAGAGCAACTCTTCTTTTACCAAAAACACTCAATTATTTTATCGTTATCTCCCTGTTCTAACTTTTAGACGTAGCACTGCTAAATGCACAGTAACAAATAACGAATAAAAGAACTGACCAATGTATGCCGTGTATGTGATGAAAGAAGTTCAGTTCATCCTCCGACAGAAACAAAACACTGCGGTTCTGCTGCTGAATGTGGTTCTGCTACTTTGCAGATGCACCAGAAAGTCAGAAACAGAAACAGGTTTTCCCAGAGACAGACAGACACACCCACAACCAAATAAACTCTTTAAAGGTGAAGCCAGAGGGCACACAGCACATAAACAGCTTTCAAAGTCTAATTGGTAAATTACCGAATACAATGAGGTTATATGTATGTATTCATGTGCAGCACAGGCAGAGAGATTATTAAATCACACTAACGTCTACTGAATAGCCTGTTTAGTCAGAAGCCTTTTACTACTGTGTTACTGTGGCTCAACTCTTTCTGAGCAGCGTTTCTGGCTCTGTAGGCTCTATAGGTGACGGCGTGGGGCCTGAATGTGACACAGAACACAGAACATTTACATCAGTGTAGTGTTTGCTCCACTTTTTCTATGAACTGCAAATCAAATGATATCTTATACTGTGATTAAGAGAGAACACCTTCATAACTACGGTAAATGAGTGTAATCCTGAGTCCATCAATACACGAACATTAGCAATTACATCTGTGAAGATTCTCAGTCATCCAGGTAAAGTTGTCTGAGGATTGAGTCATGGCAACTGGACTTCTTTCTTCC
>JAUYWH010000015.1:14489892-14613919 GCA_034779795.1 Ctenopoma multispine
CACACACACACACACACACACACACACACACACACACACACACACACACACAGACACACACACACACACACACACACCGAGCAGCTGACGGAGGAGATGAAGGCAAATCCTTCGAGAGAGGGAAGAAATGACAAGAAAAAAGGAAGGAAGGTGGAGAGAGAGGAGATAAAACTGTTGTGTATTCAGTTGTTAAGTGTGTGTCTGCACTGGTCGTGTGTTTCTCAACATGCTGATTTCATTTCTTAGCTTCTGTAGGTTTACAACTAATTTAATTCTGTTCTTCCGCCTGTTGAACGTGACGTCAGGTTGCTGTGGAACAAGGAAAGGAGGAGGCGCTAGGAAGGTAGGAGAGGAGGGAGGGAAGGGAAAGTGGACACGGTGATGTAACGAGGAAAGAGGAAAAAGGAAGAGAAGAAAGCAGAGGTTGTAGAGGGACAAAGAAGGTAGGTGACTAGAAGAAGACACCCTGAACCCCCAAAGTTTCTATGAACTTTGACCCCAGAATCCAATCATGTGTCTTTCTCTCTAAATCCAAAGTCTGTCGTTCACGTCTGTCGTTGTTTCTCCAGACACGTGACACCCACTGCTCTGCTCTGACATCAGCAGCCTGAAGTGACTGGTATCGACTGTACCGCAGTGATTTTCATCAGGTTTGCGATAAACAACACTGTGAATGTGTGAATATGAATTTACTCAGTGTCGTGTTTGGAGGCGAGGAATTAAATTCATCTGCAGGGGAACAAGATATTTTATTGACTTTTCATTTTAGCCATGAGGCTGATGCTGTGTTTTCACTCAGAATTTAATTTAGCTGCACAAGTGAGTGATTTCCTGAGGAGGGAGGATATTGAAAGTAAGCATGTTTACAGCAGGTTTCCTCAGCTCCTCTCTGTCCGCACAGTGACGAGCAGGTTTATTATTACCGAGGGGAAAAACTCTTTACTCCACTTACTCATTCCTGCATCCACTTCATCTAAGGACAGAGACGCACCGAGTCGACGTCAAACTACCAGAGGCGACAGATGCTGCATTGTCTCACGTCAGCTGTGTCTGGACCAGAAAGTGGCTGAAGGAAATGACTATTTCTCATATTTGTCTTATTTAAAAAGGGAAAACAGGAGAAGACGTAGCACTGCAGACATACAACCGCCGACGGTGAATAGCTACGTCTGATCAGGGTCCATTCCTCTTTTTGCACAACGATTCACCAAGAACAGCCAAGAGGTCTGCTGCTGATTCAACATGCTGAACTGGCTGAAAAGCTCCTGATGGGAGTCTGACAGACAGATGTTTACTGGTGGGCGACTGTGAGCTTGTTGGGTCTGAAGTTGTCCAGAACCGCCTGAGAAAAACAAGTCAAGTCACAACATGGACCCCAACAAAGATGAAGAGCAGGACTTATCTGGAGCAGGCTCTGGAAGAAGCCGGGGCTCTGCACACGTAACCTCCCCCCACCCCACACTGAAACCTTGTAGTCAACATGACTGACAACTGCTCAACAATTATTTCCCTAAGAGGATCAAGTATTATTAAAAGGGTTTTTACCAAACTGAAAATCTACTGTTACGTTAATCATATACCTAAAGCACCACAGAAGCTCCTCCTCCTCCTCCTCCTCCTCCTCCTCCTCCTCCGAAGGTGGAGGACAGTGGCCTTGTTGGAAACACTGAACCAGACCGTGATATTTCTCATTATCACTAATTAAACAGAGTCAAGAGATGAATTATTATACAAAACACTGAGGTTAGATGATAATTCAAGTTATCATGTATCATTATTACTCTTCATTTCAGACCGTCTACATATTAACTGTGCAGTAATTAGCTGCAGACACCAAATAACATCCTGACTGTGTGTGTTCAGCAAAGCCGGACTGAGCTCAGAAAACACCTGAACTCCAGCTCTGTTATTTTCCCTCAGTCTCATTTTGTTCTCGTCTGTAGCTACTTATCATCCGTAGTAATTATTTGTGACAGTAATTAAAGTTTTCATACATTCACTGGGTTAATGCTTAGACTTTCTGGCTCGGTGAGGGGTAAACTCAAACCTAGGGGGGGCCACAAAGACACCACAGACCTACAGGGCTTCGGAGATGTAGCCTAAGGGTGGAGATGTCTGTCAAGCCAAACATGGCTCCGGTTCAGACTGAATATCTCAACAAGTAAACGTAGCTTTACTGAAATATGTAATAAGACAGCAGCCTCTAGGGGGCGTTTTAGTCCTCAAGTTATCATTTATCCTGTGAAGCTCATCCATCTCAATTTGATCTTGAGGAATGAGACAGCTGCTTGGATAATGTAAAAAGAGAGAGAGGGAGGTGGTAGAGTGATTTGTATGATAGAATTAACATATAAATGAGCACAATGAGGCAAAGAGATGAGTAAGACAAGGAAATGACTGAATGAAAATAAAACACGCAGACGAATAAATAGGAGAGAGAGGCAGAGCTCCACATGATCGCTGAGACTTTACCTCCCACTTCACTCTGATTTCTTATTCCTAATAATAAGCTTTGCTTTGCTGTCTGAATGCTTCACCGACCGTTTGTGACCAGGTTCTTACACGACCAGCCACCTGCTCAACAGGAAAACGTTTCAAATTTAAGACGCAACACAAACTGACTGTCTACTTTTTCAATAAGAAGAAGCTGAGCAGGCAGCGTCTCTATTAACCCCGTAGACTGTGACTTATCGAACAACCACTCGTGGTGTGGGTCCTCACGCTGAGCGGCATTTTAATGCCTTTAAGAAAAATCTTCTTCCTCTGTTGATTATTCAGACGTGTGTAGGATGCTGAGAGAGTTTCGTTATCTTCCAACAATAGGTAATTCATCGGTATGTTTCAAAAACACTCGGGATTGACAAACACTGAGCATGTCTCTGATAAAAAAAGAAAATCTATCACTAGTTTCACTGAGAGGCTCTCTCTCTTTTTCAGGATCATCAAATTCTCACCTGAAAGTTGCTCGTACCACAACAGTCTGACCTGTGGCCACTGAGCACATCCACGTGGGATTAAGGCTCTTGCTCATGGACACCACGGAGGTGCTGATGAGAGAGGGGCACACCTGGCTTTTTTCTAACCCCTTCTCAATCCTGCCGGTCTGGGGATTGAACCTTGTTCCTCTGTAACGCCTCCAGTATATTCTGCTTTAGAAGAACAAGGAAAATACAGCCATTAGATTTTATTTCAGGTTCATCATACACTGAGTACAAAGCTTTTGTGATTGTATTTGAAAATCACAAAGAGCAAACGTGGTTCTGATGCCACAGATAGTGGCCACACTGCTGGTTATTCTGGGAGCTTTTCAGTCTTTGACTTTAGGCCTCAGTGAATTCTGAGCCTCAAGAGTGTTGAATCCACACAGTCCTCTCTACTGTTTGCTAAGAATCCTTAAGGCTTTCATCTGAGAGTTGTATTTAAAAATTCACCAAAGACTGAACGCGGCGCCTCATAACTTCAGAGCACTCTCCTAACGCCCTCAGTCATTTGGCACTTCTGATCTGTATTTCTTAGAGTATCTGAGCCCGTGTTTACTTTAGGTGTTCAGTACAGTGCAGAGTGGAGACCTGACACCATGACACATGCTTGGACTCAGTTTCTTGGAGCTATTACTACTTATTTTAGTCACAAAGACTGAACTCTTGACTTCAACGGTCTTTAACTTAATGTCGTCCGACTCTGACATTTGGTGCTTTGGTCCTGTCCAGTAAATTCAGTCAATCACTCACCACTCGGAGCCATTTGGTGAGACATTTATGAGCTCCCTTACAATTATAGCATGATTTAAAGCATGACAAACGTCCCCTTCTGTTGTGTGAGCTTTGTCCAAGGAAAACAATAAATCCCAAACCCCAAAGTTTCACTCCGCACTGACAACACAACCGACTACAACTTCACATTACACCTTAAACCAAACGGCCTCATTTGTATTTCAACCTTAACTTTACCCAATCACATTTTCATTTCCCTTCAGCAAACCAATCAGTTCTGCTGTTTGAGCCTCAGTCATGTGTATAATGAGTTGTCAGCCAATCACATTGAGCCTGGGGGAAGACGCCGGCACGTGATTGGATGCGGATGTTGTATATTCCTGTGTTTAAAATCCATAAAAACAGCAACTAATCTTATTTGAGAACACCTCCATTTGATTGGAGCACAGACGCTGATTCATTTCTGTTGTAAAGTAAAGCAACACCCCACAGGCAGCATAAGTATCCTGTTAAATCTGGACCAAGACTGAGGAGAAGGGCCGCCTGAAGGACAAACTCCGGAAATAAATGACTTGCTGAAATCCACAAGCTCCACAGCGCTCAACAAATATGAAGCAAACCAATAAAGTGTCAGGGAATAATTAGAGTGACGACAGGAGCTGGAAGGAGAAGCACCTCCAGAATGTGGTGAACGTAACAGCATTAAACTGCAACACCCAGAGAGCAGTGCGCTGATCAGGACAGGAGAAGGACAGTATTTAAATTTCGCCACGGAGATGAATAAAGTTTGTCATTTTTAAATCCCAAAAGTTGCACTTCTGAAACATTTCATTACAAACTGTGCATCACACATGTTAGCACACGTTAGACATGTTCCCTGTGATTTTATTCTTATACTGCGTCATTATTTTCAGACAATTTAATGAGTAAGCAGCATTTTATTATAAGTGAATTTGAGTGCTTTATGTGGCAGTGCGTTGTATGTTTTACCCTCGTCATGTTAATCTGTGAATAAAATATTCTTTGTAGACATCAGTGCCAACATGAGGTGTTGAATTAGGATGTGTTTGCAGTGCTTGGTTATCCCGGTTTAACCTGCTAAGTTTCTGAAGGCTTGTGTAATGTGATTTGCTGCCACAGAGGAAATAAATTCATGATGAATGAGACTGAAACGATCTGACGTCTTTTCTGTGGAAATGAAGCAGGCAGGAAATCTGTCAACCAGCCAAGAATTATGCTAATGTTTGTGAAACGGACTAATTCTGTGTGAGTCGATTCATTCCTCCAGAAAAGACCCTGCATACATGTTTTCTCCTGCAGTTATACAGTATATCATGAACTTGCCTAAATTCTATGAAATGCTATGATCACTGAGCCACTATCGTTACAGCAACAGCTTATGTTTCACTGACAAACCTTATACATCATAAACATTTTTACAGTGAGGAGCACTGTAACTGCTGGTGAGCAATCGACAGTCCAGTTTTTGTTGGTGAGTCCTGCACCACTGGTACATGTCAGGTCCCTGTCGGCAGCATGGTGAACTGGCAGTGGACCTATAGGTGAGAGGAACCGCTCTGATTGGAGGCTCAGCTGAGCGAATCACTGCACGAGAAGAGACCAGTGCCAACTACAGCTTCTTTTCAAACATATTCTATATATGAGAAGTGGCTCCACACCGTCTGTGGTGAGTGGGAGTGTTGTAAAAATAGTCATCAAACGCTGCCAAGCGCTGCTTTGTTAACAGTTGATGTATCTGCAGTTCTCCTCCTGGAAATACAGACTCCTGCCACCTGCTGGTACTGAGAGTTATTTCGCAGACACCTTCTGGTCCAGATGAAGGTGCAGTCAGGGGACGTAACAGCCGGTCTAACAGTGGAAAAACGGCAGGTAAGCAGATGTGAGTTAAAACTTAAAATGTTAAAACTTCTTTGACGTCATCCCTCAGAGCGAGAGAAGGACACTTCAAGCTGAATCAGTGGACCCAGTGGTGCTTGTCTGCTAAATTTCACTTTGCGCTGTTTTGCAACAACGCAGCAACTTGAGGCAGAGTGAGCCCTCCCTGTGTTCGGATAAACAGGCTGAAGAAATTATAATTAGAACAAATTAAGAACATCTGTGCTCAGATAAACACACACAGTGACTGTCCTCTTCGAGCCTTTGGTGTGTGTATTTTTTCATTTGCAGCAGCTGTTTTTCTGTCTTCAGGCCACTGAAATCTCTCTCTCCCTCTTCCTGCCTCGGCCTTTTCCATCCTTCCATTTTTATTTTCCTCTCTCACTCCTCATTCTCTCTGAATTCGCTTTTCCTCCCTTTCTAGTTTAGATTTCCTCAGGTTTTTCCTCACTGCTTCGTGCCTCCTCACAGACACTCATTGAGCAGTCTGCCAGGCTGTGATTACAGAGGTGGGATGGAGGGGATAAAAAAAAAGAAGAGAAGACGCTCAGATGCTTTGAGCAACACACTGATAGACCACTGTGTATGTGCATTTACATATGTGTGTGTGTTAATATTGCAGCAGCCACATTAAAATAATTTAGTTCAGTTATTTTTCTCCTTTGTTTCGAACGGACACAAAGACAAAGAGGTGTGTGGGGTTTGATTGATTTCGCTTGGCTGGAGGGAAAAAACTCTTCTCTTCCTCCTAAAAACCCGCTCTCCTGTTCTTCTTCTTTAAAAAAATGAGTTTCTTGAAGGGAAAACCCATTTTTCTCCTCTTCCACTTTATTTTCTACCTTTCAGCAGCAGAAATTTATATGTAGGTGGAGAGTAAAACCATGAATCAAAGGAAGCCAGGGGAAAGAAATGTCACACTGCCTACATAATTTAAAACTAATCCACCTGATTGGGAGAAAATAGCTCCACTGGAGTCATTTTAGACACACAGTCATCATGTGTCTGGGAGACTAGCTCCACAAGACCAAAGCTTATGGTGAGTTCAGGTGCTCCAGAACTAATGCAACTTGTACTACAATTTTATTTCCAGATTATCAGCAGCCACTCCAGAAGGCTTAATGCCATGATGAATGCCAGTGGAAACATGATACGAGTGTTTGAGAACATTAGCTGGTAACAGCTCAGTGGATCAGTGGTAAATATGCTCAGAAAGCATCAACAAATGAAGTCTGCAGGTGCTGTAAAAACACTGAAATGTTAATGTTAACGTGTGTCTTACAGTTCAGCTAACATTAACCAGTTAATCACATTTAATCTTTCACATCTGTAACTCACGTTGATCACACGGGTCAGGGATCTGATTACTGCTACACCAGCTCAGTGCTGCTTATACTTCATCATATGTGTAGAACTCGTTTCACTGGACTTTTAGTTTGACTTCTTGTTGAGATGAATCCATTTGGAACATCTGGATTTCAATCCGCCTCTTGGTCACGTTTCCACTGCCCTGGATGTGTGTCTATGTTTGGAAACGTTGAGGGAGTCATTAAAAGAAAAGATCCCAGTGAAAAATGTACTTCTGGAAGCAGCAGCTCTTCTCAGTGCACAACCCTGCAAGTGAGCCTGAAATGGATTGTGGGATACCGAAGATTAAAGAACTAACTGCTGGTGTTTTTCAGGAAAACAAAAGAGTCTCTCTCTTTCTGTCTCTGTGCAGAGGATAATTTATGGCTGCAAACCATGTTTGCATAAAGTTCATTACAATACAAGGAGCCATAAATCATCTTATTTTTCTCTGCTGTCTGAGCCGCCGTCTTTTCTCTGCTCTTTTCATCTTTTCTACGTTTACTGGTCAGGACCTGTTAGGAGGTATAGAAACTAAGAATCATATATGTTATAAATCTGTTTATAGTTTCATCCAAGTAGATTGAGCTAGTTTTCTTCTTCTTCTTCCAGGAACACAGTGGAGAATTTCAGCATCTAATTATCCCAATAATTAACTTCATGAACTCTCTGCTTCACTTCCCCCAAACAAATCCAGTCTAACGCTGTGACGCTGCACACAATAAGTCAGTGCTAGCAGTTTAATTATAAACTGAACCAATGTAGGAGTCCAACAACAATCTTGTTAAGCAGCAGAATACAATCTACTTTAAACTCAGTGTTAAAGTTAGCAGGGTAGTTGCAGCAGCTCATCAGATACAGATTCAGATTTATCTCACCACTGTAAACACAATCACTGAAATTAACTCAGATAGTCTCAAATTCTAAGGTTACAAACGCTGGTGTGATTTTCTTTAACAGTACTGAGTGAACAGTAAAATTAGATGTAATATGATATAAACGCAGAATCACGTTGCAGTGTTGTGACATTTTTTGTAACAGTCACCTGAAAACTTTGTCTGAATTTTACTTTGGATTCGTTGACCCAGCACCAAGAAAACACAAACTGAACTGTGTCATTTTGTTGCTACAAATCATGGCTATGACAGATTGGTGTTGCCAATGGGAAAATATATAGCAATTTAAAGATCACATTCTCACACAGTGAGTAATGGGAACGCGGGATGACTGACAGGAAAACAAGGATAGAGAGAGAGAGAGTGGATGAACAATCACAGGGCTGAACTGTGTCTGACAAACTGTCTGCACTCATCTGTCTCTGTCATTTCTTATCTGTCTTTATTATTAGTTTTTTGATTTACCTGTGGATATTTGTCATTCTGTATGTGTGTGTTTAAATTTGAGGTATCCTATAACGTGAACATTAAGCACTGTTAACTGTGAAGCTCTGTAATCAAGTCAAAGTTCAGAATATAATTTTAGAAGGTGACATTTATTTTGAGCATGTGCAGGAAATCATGTAATCTATGGATGGTGGAAAATAGTTTTCTTGGCACATTAGTTGGCCCTAGCTGACTGATGCTGAGGTCAGTACACTGACATGATATGAGGAAGGAGAACCACGAGCCAACATGAAAACATGATACCAACAGTGAAGTACGGTGGTGCGAGCATCATGATTTGGGTCTGCTTTGCTGCTTCTGGCTGATCTGAAGCAGTTCTGTCAGAAACAATGGGTCACAGATCACTTACTTTTTCCAACATCCCTCATTATGTTTCATGTATCTGTTGATATTTGTGACCAATTTATGTAGAAATCCAGAAAAGCGCAATTAGTTCTATTACAAGAAAGAAGTCCAGTTGCCATGACTCAACTTTCAGACGAGTCCCACTGCTTGTTTATTGAATTATTTTGATACTAAAGAGAAGGAAACTGATGATTCTCACTTTCAGTAGTTACGTTTAAGGAGGTGAAGTATGACTCAGAGAAAGAACTCAGAGAAAGAACAGTCAGACCGCTGACTGGCAGCACAAGCACAAACTACACTACTAACATCCTAAAGTTGTTTATGGAACATAAAGAGCTCGACAGTATAAACTGTTCACGCGCGGTCGGTGTTGGACGGTGTCGTGACAGACAGATCAGACAGATGTGTAAGTGTCATATTGTGATTTCTTACTGGAACCATGACGGCGATGGTCCAACAGACTGAGGCAAACAGGATTTTTTATTTTTAGTGTTATTTAAAATAAGCAGACTTGTGTATGTTCACACTGACTGTGGAAGAAACCAACACAAACATTTCTAACCTTTAAAAGGACAAATGCCAGTAAAATATTTATTCTTCATTTTTTATGTTTAACTCATCGTCTGTGACACACGCACACACGCACACACAGTATGTTTGTGGTTTTGCTGTGAGTGATGTGACATTTTTAAATCCCTGTTACAGTGGTTCTGCATGGCTGAATGCTTTAATAGAAACACAGTTTCTGTTCTCTAATAACAAGCACAACAAAGATTAAGTGTTTTATTTTCAGTACAGGTCTTTGTTTAAAAAAAAAAAAAGCAGCAGTGAGTCACGGCGCTGCAGGGAGAAAAGGACCTGGAACACAATAGAAAAATTGAAACCCACCAATGTTCAATGAGGGAGAAATAAGGAGCAGACAGTTTCTGTTTCAGCCTTTTCTATTTTTTCCAATAGTAACAAGGTGTCCACATCAAATGCAGCGGGGGGAAAAAGGCTTTCAAAGAGGCCCACAGAGAAACAACATTAACCTTTAGCAACACACTGTTCTGCCCACAGGTAGTAAAAAAGAAAACTCTTACAGACACCATCTACTACGCACTGTCATCATGCACGTGTTGTTCAATTAAACAAGTCTTTACCGTCATTTACGTCAGTCTGCTGTCAGTTTACTGACACTGACTCGACCAGCTACTCGTATAACAGCCCAGTATTCTCTTATTTACCTACAGGTTTTGTGCTCTCTGCTGTCTTCCTGAGGGAAATATGTGGCTCTTTAGCTGCTAAATGCTCCACTATGACAAAACATCTGCAAACAAGAGGAAAGAGGCACCGTGAGGCACCGTGAGGCTTAAATATTACACGCCTGAGCTGAAATCTTTTTATCACACCTCTAAAGAGAGCCTCTGTCCACCGAGTGATAAGAAACAAACGCTCCACAGATTTCCCTTTGAAAAAGTCAACATACGTGCCACAGAAAAGGTCTGTGGCTCCCGGAGGCCGGGATGGAGCAGAGTTACCGTGAGCGTGCCCAGCAGCTGCGTTACAGAAATATTACTGCACACGACACGGGTGTCATTCTCAAACCAAAGTTAGTCACAGCTTCAGGAACCAGTGAGCAGGGTGAGAGTCATGCAACAAGCTTAATGACAACCATAGTGCACTGTCCGCATCAGTAGATACCCTCGTGTGTTAGTATGGAACTGGGAGGACTATGACCCCGTCAGAAGAAGGTGATCTGAGAATAACAATGACGCAGTTACATTTGATTTGAGATTTATCTTAATGTCAAGTTCATATCTGGAGATTTCAGGCTGGATCTGGCTCCTCCATTACACGTTTTATTTCATCTCTGACTTGAGCTTTCATCTCGCCTCTCTGACTGTACTGTGGGCATGTAACGCTTTGATCTTCTCTCTCTCGCTGTATGTATAATGTATAGTGTCTGTAAAAGTCGGCTACGCTGGCCCTGTTTAAGTCCCAAATTGAACCACGGGCGGAAGAGGCTGGCATGAAAATAGACAAAGAGATCGGAAGAGAAGTGAAATAAACACGAGGCAGGTGAACAGTGGAGGAAGACGAGGAGCGGAGCAGCGAGAGGTGGAAGAAGATGGAGTGATCAAATTCCTCAGTATTAATAATGCACAGAAACAGAGACTCAGAGGGACGGGGACGAGCAGGAGACGGAAACAGAGCGGAGGAGGGTCAAGAGAAGCTGAAGACAGAATGAGAAGGAAAATAAGATGTGAGGAAGAGTGTAGTGAAGAGGAGACGAATCACTTTCTGCAGTGACCTCCATTATCCTTTCTCCTCTCTCTCTCTCTCTCTCTCTCTCTCTCTGATGGATGGAGGGAGGGAGCGTAGGAGGAAAGTCGGAGGTGTAGAAACGTTACTTAAAGAAACTATAGAGAAGAGTTTTTATTAAACCTGAAATGAAACGGAACAAAACTGCAGACTGTCACTTGAAATGAGCCATGAACAGGAGGAGGAGGAGCAGAAGAAGAGAAGAAGGAGGAGGAGGAGAGATAAATGATTTTGAATCAGCCGATGTGGCACTGATCACTCAGGATGGATCATATTGATCAAATCTCCACAGCGACACATTTAGTTTCTGCTAAATGTAATAAACAACCTGCATGAAAGACGGTTCCTCAACTCTCTGACGCAAACGCCTGAAAATCCAACATCCCTGCTCATTATTCAAGATTCTAAAAACTTTATTAATCCCAGAGGGAAATTATTTGTATTTAAATTCAGACTAGTTTTAAACAGCGAAGCAACATGTGCGTCTGTTGTCTGAGCTACAAACCTGTTTGATTCTTTTCTATCCAACAGAAAACTCATTTCAGAGGAAACTACGTGCTGCCTGGGTTTATTTCCTGTTAATAAGTACGAGCAAAACAACGCGTGAACTTCATTAACCCAGAAACCACAACCGCAGAGAAGAGTCATGTACGTTTATGTGAATGTAACCTGCAGGAGCCTTCAGCTAGTGTCCAAGAACAAATCTCTTCTTCTATGGTTCCACCTCAGCCTAGAGCTGACAGCGTTTTAACATGTGACCACACAGACGTTATCATCAGAACATGATGTTAAACACATAGAACCCCATTTAACACACCTGTGACTTCCTGCTCTTCTGCTTTTACATTTGTGATGTTCACCTGAGTAAAACGAGGGTAAAGTGTCGCTGTGTCGAGCTCGAGCTGACGAGAAACCAACCACACAGACACACAGCTGTTATCATGTGGGTCATCTTGTTCCATTAGGAAGCTTCTTCTCTTCTTATCAGCATCAACCTCCACTGGTGCACACACACACACACACACACACACACAGACACAGCAAACATATTAGGAAAAAGTGTATTGGTTGGGGACTATTTTCAGTGGCGGATTAATCCACATTTGGTGCTTTAATGTGTATTTGTGTTGGATTGCGTCAGTAAACCAGCGTTAGTGTTAACATGTCACCCGGTGCAGCTCTGCGGCACAGACACTGTCTCAGCAGGGTCAAACTTTGGGTAACAATATTCTGTGAGATCTCCTCCGCGGTGCCTGAGCCGCTGTGGAAAATGCTGAAGGTAGCAACAGTTAGTAGAAATATCCAGCCTGTCGTGAAAGAAACACGACAAAGTGGTGAATTCCTGCAGGAGCCAATTACTCACACACAGTCACACTACAAGTGCTTACAGCAGAGGGAAGGTGACACACAGCGAAACAGAAAATAAATACACTAGTGGCGATAAAAACACCTCATCCCTGGGAGTTTTTCTTTGTACTGCAACTTTGAAAACTGGATTAATTAAGCTTTTTAAAAGTGTAGTGAACAGAACAAGCTGCAGGAGAATCGATTGTCTTGATATTCACACGTCTCACTAACATTTGAACTTGTTCCTGTCACCGTTAGCTTTAACTTGCTAAATGTTCTCTAATAATGTATCTATGTAGCCGTTACATCCTGCAGGTGACCTCTCACCTGTCCCAACCTCCTGACAGGAGCTCGTCTGAGACACAGGTCATTTTTTTTGGATATGTAGCATAATACGAAGCATCCTCCGAATGTGTGGCGACGACTCAAAACACCTGCTGAAGGTTTCGCCAACAGGCTCACTGTTTCATTTATCCTGAGTCTGGCCCGCGTCACGGCCGAGACGTCAGTCGTCGCACTCGATTTTACGCCCTTGAACAAAATCCTGACATATTTTAAGTCCTTCACATGGGGGCAGAAGCTTATTCCAATCTCAAAGAGAGCAACGTGGCAGTAAAGTGTTGGATTTCATTGTCTGATGGAGCTGAAAGAGTGAAGTCTGTGTGCTGTGTGAGGGAGCTTCTTTACCCTGTTGTTCTACCTCACACTTTCTCTTTTTCACTCAGAGGGTCCAGAGATCGAGGGCGTCACCTGCCGCACAGTTTACAGAGCCCTGTATCTGGACCTGTCCTTTAATGCTGGTCCAGTATTAATGTGAGGAGACAGTTACGTTATTAAATTTGGTAGGAGAAGAGATATGAAGGAAAACACGATGCCATGGACCCCCTGGGATCCTCACTTACAGTATTATCAGCTGCAGTTTATCATTCTGCAACACGTTTACGGCAACTTGTAGACGTGCAGCTCTCCAGAAATGTGATGCGGCACCATGGAGACTCAGCCCAGAGGCGACAAAGCTCCGAGCAGAGTTACAGAACCCCCCCCCCACCACCACCAGATAGCAGTTTGACAGTGTAACTACCCAAATGCAGCAGCGTTTGTCTCCACTCAAGATCGATTCTCACGTCCTGGTGTCGGTGTTATTATCACGTCTACACCAGGGAAAAACAACGATGTGTCTCATTGCTAATGTCACTTTTTATTATAAACCCACACAGGCTCCCGGCAGAAATAAAAAAAAAAAAGAGTTTCAGTAGAACTAAAGAGTCGAGCTGGAGGTGGTGAACTTTAGTTTCCTATTTCTGGAATTCATTTCCATCTGGAGGAGGAGAATCACGAGTACAGTGCGTCTGCCAGTTTGTTTATCATTCGGGGGCTTTTCTTTCTCTCACATCTCTCCTTCCAGTGAACTGGATTTCTTTTGTTACCGATCTGTGTGTGTGTGTGTGTGTGTGTGCGTCTGTGTGTTTGTGTTGATAACAGTGCTTGTCTGATAATTGGCCACAATTACATCCCAGCAGAAAGAGACAGTGGAGAAGTGGGCGGAAGGAGGAGAGAACTATTGATATGGTAATATCAGTGTCACACACACAAACCAAACCAGAACCTTAAACCAAAATCTTTACCATAAAGTTGCTAATGGGGAGTTTTTTTGGTCCTAGAGGGGGGAGAGTCCCCACAATGTGACTGTATAAACAGATTTATCCCCAGTTTGTCCCCACAACACCACTAATCCACACACACGTACGGAGACCTATTGCTGTGTGACAGCTGGAGAATAGAAGGTTTAATTTTCTTTCTCACAAACCTTTTATTATAACAAGAGACTGAAACCACTCATTAGAGACAGCGAGAGGAGAGAGGTGTTGCATTCAAGTGAATCTGTGCAATTAAAAAACTAAAACACAGTGTAGGTGACAATGCCTGGCTGTTTGTAATTAGTATTATTATCTGACACATTTAAAGCCTTTCAGGGCCAAATCAGAAATGTGGAAGGCGCGCTGATATTCACTCAGATTGATTTCATGTATATTTAGCGAGTCTGTTCTCACTCAAAGTTCAGAAATGTGCCAGAATTTCAACACCGCAGGCGAAAATCTGCAGAACGTGTGTGGTCCACATTCACATAGGTGTTATTTAACAGCAACCGTCTGGGGTGTTGTCCCCCGCCTGACTCGAGTCTCCTCAATAACCTGCAGCTTTTAGCAGTTTTCCTGCTGCAGTGAATTGACAGCAACAGGTCAGCAGCTGTGTTTTATTACGATTAATGTGTGCTGCTATGGTGCACACGCTGTAAACCAGTGTGGAGCTGAAAGGCTTTGAAATGCTTCAAAATGGACACAAATGTGGGCAGCAGAGGAGGACGTGGTTATATTTATCCTACAATGGGTGTCTGATAGATGGATGTGCTCACACGTGTCCGGTTAACACAGTTCCACTAAAATCGGTCTCAGTGGGCGTTAGATAGAAAACAGCTGTGCAGGAAAAAGAGGCACAGGGAGAATTCAGATTTCCACATTTACTTTGCTCACAACCACAGTGAGATACAGTAAAATACTGGATTCAAGTCTAAAATGTCTAAAATTTGTCTTCTCCTTGTAGGTCGCTTTGGATAAAAGCGTCTGCCAAGTAAAGGAAAGTAAAGTTAAACATCAACATCACGTAGGCATTAATGGGCTTCCATACAGACAGACCGGCTCCCACAGTGAAGTTAGTCTGATATTAAAACTTTCTTTGAATTGTACAAACTAACACACATGGACTCTGACACACAAACATCAGATTAATAGTGCTGTGGTGCATCCAGGGCCTCAGGCTGCAGATAGAACCTCAATCATCCATCAACCCTGACTGCTAATATAATTACTAAACACACACACACACACAAAGCATCTGTCATTTTCCTGTGTTTTCTCCACTTGTCTCAAGGAAACAACCAATTTCCTCAGTACATTTCAATTTACCTCGAAGCGCCCCCTCCCTCCTGTCTGCCTAAACTCCATCTTTATCCTGATTGGCTGTGAAGTGCATGCTCACTATTGATTAATTCATGTCTAGTCAATCAGTGTTTCACTGTACAAACACACTTCACTGAATCAAATGTCGACAAAGGCCATCCTAAAAAAAAAAATCAGGCTCACAAACATCTGATCTGTAAATTAGAAGCTTTGTGTTTTACAAACTCACAAATAATTTATAATTGTGCTTTTTCATGATGGAGCTGCTGCCTCTGCATTTTACAATTAGTATGACTTATTATTTATCCACACACGCGTGATGCTTCTGCACATAAGCTGCTGAAAGTGACAGATTTTCGTAGAGGAGATGCAATGTTGCATGCATTTGTCACACATGAGGTGCTGTATCGAGGCGAACGTAGCATTAAGTCAAATCTAAACTTCCATCTCGGGTTCATCGCTTGATCCTAAATGCAGACATCTTCGGTTTACAGCCGAAACAAACAAATTAGCCCCGTTGTTCCAATACTTTTGGAGGAGACTGTAAATCTTACTAACATCACAGTCTGGTGTTTGTGGTACTGCAACGAATCAGGTGACCCCCTGAAGCCTCATATGGTTTCCTCAGTAATACCCGAGGGGGAAATCGTATCCACAGGCCCACAGGCTAACAAGCTAACGTGTCTGTCTCTTAGTTTTAGCTTTAATAAATGTTGAAAAAGTTATAGGGATGGTAACCTAAAGGTGAGAGGGTAGGTTTTGTCAGAGTCGTACTACAGACTGCTGCACACGACTATTTCCTGGAGTCAGTACGTACCTGTGCAAACTCAGTGTATTTAAATATCAGATCAAAATAGGGATCAAGCAGCAGAGTGACACATCTTCCTTTATAAACAATCTCTGTGAACAAACCAACTCTTCTGCTCTGTGCGTGTGTTCGTGTGTGTGTGTGTGTTGCTGCTGCCAACTGATTTTAAAATCTCTGCATGTTTCTTCAAATTTTCCTCAAAGAATGAGCAGAAGAGATGAGTTTGTTATTGTGTCCGACACTGTGTGTGTTCGTGTGTGTGTGTGTGTGTTTCCAGACTGACCACATTAACATGCAGACCCTCGCCTCGGCCTCGGGTCGTGTTTTGGATTCCTGTGAACAGCTCGTCTGATGTGTCTCTGCGCTGTGACGTGAACGTCTCCATCAGTCCGTCAGATCTGATGTGTGAATGCTCAGCGTGACGTCTTCACCCGCTGTTGTCTGAGTTTATTCTTCAAATATTTAACTTTCTTCAACAAAGATCAATAAGAACTGTGATATCTCAGACCTGCTTTCTTAAGCCTGACTGCATCTGCTTCTCACTAACTTTAACTCTGTGATTGGGTTCAGTTACCCACACAGCCAGAACAGCTAAGACGAAGTTTGTGTGGTGCCACCTGTTTGAGCTCAGCTGAGTAATTATCAGAAAACACGAGGCCGAGTCTGAACTTATGAACATCTGGTCCAGAAATCCACGAGTCATCTGCTGCCATCACAAAACTGTTAAATACTCACACGCAGACACACAGACACACAGACACACACACACAGACACACACACAGACACACACACACAGACACAGACACACACACACACACACAGACACAGACACATCTAAACGCTTGAGTCCAGTTTTGGAGTTTCAGTGTGAACGAAGCTGAACATAAATTTAATTAATTCAGTTTTCACAGACAAAAAAAAAAGCAAAATGAATATTTAGTGTGTGTGTGTGTGTCTGTGTGTGTGTGTGTGTGTGTGTGTGTGTGTGTGTGTGTGTGTGTGAGAGAGAGAGAGAGATTGTGTTTCGCCTCGAGGAAAATCAGCTCAACTTTCATTCATATTGAAATGAACCAGCAAGAGAGGAAAGGAGGATTAGGAGAAAAAAAGATAAGAGAGGAGAGGAGGAAGGAAGAGAAAGGGGAGATAGAAGGAGAGAGACAGAGAGAGAAGGAAAGGAGGAGCTCGGAGGGGAAGAGAGGAAGAGGAGAGAGGAGAGAGAGGAGGAGAGGAAAGTAGCAGATAGGAGGAGTCGGTGTGACATTATCTTTGTTTGCTTGTTTCGCTGCTGTCAGAGAGACAATAATACACTGTCAGCTCACACACACACACACACACACACACACACACACACACACACACACAGTTGGTGAAAGTCTCTGCAGTGCAAAGCTAAAATGATTTTCCACAACAAAACAAAAGTTTTCTCAGAGGTCACAGCAGATTTTTAATTACACAGAAGATGGAGAACAGAGCTCACGTTGAGCCAGTACACACACACACACAGCACAGCACAGACACACACACACAGCACAGACACACACACACAGCACAGCACAGACACACACACACAGCACAGACACACACACACAGCACAGCACAGCACAGACACACACACACAGCACAGACACACACACACAGCACAGACACACACACACAGCACAGCACAGACACACACACACACACACACAGCACAGACACACACACACAGCACAGACACAGACGACACAGTTTGTGCGACAGCAGTTCACGTCCGAGTGAGCGTAAAACAGGTTTCTGTGTAAATAAAGCAGAGATTTGAACTGAAAGGTGTTTTCATCCACCTTTCTGCGACTTGTGGGAGCAGGTTGCTCGTCATTAACAGCTGGTGGCTGTTGTATCCCTAAAGATGAAGACGTGAACCACAACAGGATGACAGAGTTAAACGAGTTTTATTTATAATCACTGCACATTGACCTGTTTTTAAACTGTACAAACATTAGAAACTAAATCTAATTCTTCTGCTCTCCACACATGAATCAGAGAATGATCCCTTTCTGCTGCGTTGGGTCGTGTCAGATTTGACAGGTGTACTTAATAACGTGTTGTTCGCCTCCTGAAATATTCATGTGTGTAACACTACTGTTCACCTGCACCGGATGAAGCCAACGACACGTCGTTTCCTGTCGCCATCTTTGTTTTTGTGGAGAAGAAACGTCTCCACGACTGAACCGGACCAGACCGGACCACACTGTACGTTTCCTTCACTACTGTCTATGATGCTCTTCTGGGTCTTTATTTCAAACCGGACCTGGAGCTGCTGTGTGTTGCACCGCGGCCTCGTTAATGAGCAGAGTTGACTCGGCTGCTCCTCGACAGTGTCGACACAAAGTGAAAATTACTTTAAAGGTTCCTATTAAAGTTGAACCTGATTCAATAATGCAGGATAGAGTCGGTGTATAATAATGTATTTAGATTCCAATAATGTCAAGGAGAACACGTCCAGTGTTTTCTGAAGCCGTTACCGTGGTAACGGTGGATTATTGTTATCAGAAAATTAATTACAGTTTTCTTCCTGTTGTGTGCGTTATCTAAAATGGGATTCAATGGGAACAGACAGAGACACACTTGCTTCCCTTCTTCATTTCCCTCTTGACCTTTTCCTCTGTCCTTTCTTCAATCCATTTCTAGTTACCTGCCTCTTCACTTTCTTTTTTTCTCCTCCTCTCTGCTGTTCTTTCACTTCATTTACTTTCATTAATCACATTTCCCTCCTCTTCTCGTTTTAATTGCTGTGTTCTTTTCCCCTTCCACTTTTTTACCGTTCTCTTTTCCTCAGTTTATTCACTTTTTCCCTTTATTTCCCTTTTTCTTTCTTCATCCTTTCTTTTTCTCTGACTTACGTTTGATTTCTGTTTTATGCTTCAGGAATTTCCACTCCCCTTAATATTTTTTACCTCTTTTATCCCTTGTTCTTCATTCACTCGTGTTTTTCTTTCTCTCCTCCTTCTAACCATTTCCTTTGTCATCCTGAATCATCTGTCCTCCTTTCCTTTTCTTCCTCCTGCCTATTGGCTCTGCCTCTCTTCTTATCTCCATGTTTCCCTTCGTTCAGCTCTTCTTAGATAAACTCTTGTTTTGCCTAAGAACTGTTGGGCTAAAAACTGGCTGACTGTCTCCTTTCCATTCATAAAACACAAAAGTACTCCTCTAGCTTCCTCTTCCCTCTCTCTCCATCATCTGTTTAGCTCATTTCTCTCTCTGTCACATCGTTTCCGAGTCTCATTAATCTCTCTCACACACACACACACACACGGTGTGTCTCTATGGTGTGATTTCCCATGATACCGTGGGAAAAAAAGTGGAGTCATTCATCACTGAGGATGAAATTTAAAGAGATGTTTCGCGTGCATACGCTGACAGAGCTCTGGAGGTTGTAGGTTTGAATCTAGTCTTCTTCCCAATAAACCATGTGCCTGCTGAAATTTGTCGGGGTATATTTGGGAACAGTGGACCACCTGGTTGCTCACTTTCTCACCATGGCAACCAGTGAAGGCAATGACAAATTACTACCAACTTTACTAGTACTAGTACTACTAATACTTCAGTCTTCACACTCACCAAAGAGTCTTTACAGGAGAGCTCATCTGTGCCAGCCTCCATCCAATGAAGCGTCCTTTGGTGCAGTCAGCCACCAAAGCATCAAACTGATTGTGATGAATTGACCTACAATACAAACAAAGTGTGTGGTTGTGTACGTCTGCTGAAAGCAGCTGGCAGACTGTGAATGAAGTAGAGAAATGTGCAGCAGTGGTGCTGAACAGTGAGGGCCACACCAGCTGTTACCGTCACATACACTCATACTATACTGCTCAATGCAAATATGGTTCTTGGATGAGAACAAGTTAACCATCCGTGAACAGGGAGAACTTCAGCACGTCACACAGGAGCGAAGAGAAAGAGGCTTTAAATGTTTCCATTCTTCTGCATCGTCAGGGGGTTTCTGATGAGATCCGTTCCAGACTCAATGCAAACCACCTTCAGACACAACAGATGGGATGTGCACCCCCCTACAGAGACCCGATCCAGGCTTCATTAAACCAGGGTGACATTACATAGGTGAAACTGACTGAAGCAGTGAGGGGTAAAAATCATCAGTGGACCTTGTGACTCATGTGGCGTTGTGGTGCAGTGGTCAGGACCCAGGATTAATCCATGGGTCTTACTGTTTGGAGTTTGTCTGTTCTTCACGTGTCTGGATGCGTTTTCTCCAGGTACTCCGGCTTCCCCACATGCATGTTAGCTTAATTGGTGGCTCTAAAGTGCCCATAGGTGTAATTGTTGGTCTGTCGCTATATGCCGGCCCTGTGACAGACTAGACACCAGCAAACCACCTAAAAGAGAAAGATCTATACAACTCTTCAGAATCTTTTTTGATCTTTTCTTTAGTGCATGGAATTTGCAACGTGATCATGAAGATAACTCTCAACGTCATGGAACAGTTTAAACTTTTACACATTTAGCTACAACAGCAGGTGAATCACGACTACGACGCCGTCTAATTACTTCTAAGTACTACACAGAAACAGTCTGTGTCCCACACACGTTTAACCATTTTAATATCTTCCAATCAGAAAACACAGGAAAGCACAGCAGTGCAAACAGGAAGTACGATTACATATTTCTCAGCAACTTCCTAGTTTTGTCACGTTTGGTCCCAAGTCGTCATCATCATCACTCTGATCATAAAGATCACGAACACCATTTTAATCTACATCGACATCTTCAAATGACACATTTTGATTTTAAATATCATATTTGTATAACTGATAGTGTTTATTGTACATGGGGCAGATTTGTTGTGTGCTTTATCTCTTCAATCCAACTTTCCCTGATAGGAAAATAAAGGTTCAAAGTTCACTTAATCATTAGCATAATAATTAGAAAATGAATAAATTTTTTTCATATGATCAATAATCATCATTACCAATCATCATTTCTCCAACAGTTCAACCTCCTCAGTCATAATCATAACCAAAATCATCTGAGTTACCATAAATGTAAGTAATGTGACTGTATGCAGTCATCATCACAACTGCTGCGGTCATCTTCCTCATCATCATCATCTCACACACACACACACACTCAAACACACCACTGGACACACGTAGAAGCAGGCAGGCCCATTAATTCACATATGGCTCAGTTATTAACATCGAAGCTGGATCTAACAGAAGAGGAATAACTCCGAAAAGTCTGTTCAGCAGGACGGAGGTTCAATGCTCCAGACTTTTAATGTATCCAGGATCTATCTGGTCTTTGGAGTTGGCCCCTCAAAAAGTCTCACGTGTATTTTTCCAACACTTTTTGTTTCCACAACACAAGATCCCATAGTTCAGTCTAACATCAGCGTCCACTACATTTAAAACTCTGAAGATTAAAGATAACATCCACGCCTGTTGGAAAACCTGTCCGGGTAGCCAGATGCTGTAGATGGGTGTAAACACTTACAGCCAGCGACTGTAAATTTCCATGTTTTAGAATCCAATCAGGCCATAAAATCCGCCACACTGTAGTATCCGTTGTACCAGTTGTCAGTACGCCAACAACATGACTGGCTGACAGATCTGTCAGAGTTAAGAATCCATCACAATGTAAAATCCAAAGCTTCCTGAAGTTCTCCAGCCTGTGAATTGCATTATTTCCATCACACGGAGGATCAGTGGCGTTTGCAGGCTTGCTGGCTTTTCCGTCACGCTGTAAAGTCCATCACGATAGAGAATCAACTGTGCTGTAGAATTTTTTCACGGTTCTAAGCTCCTCGCTCTGTTCAGTCTTTTACACAAGCAGTAATAAAGTCCACTGATGATTAGCTTAAATCTTTCATGTCCACATACGAAGAGTCTCTTTTGAAAAGCCACGTCATCTGGGTATAACGACACTAAACATTAGCCACATAGTTTTAGTCTTGTTAGTGATTTCCTTGCGTCAAAACATCCTTTTTGAGTTCACTTGCTATTTTTTCCTTCTGAGGACAGAAATAAAAAAATTACTTTTTAATTTAAATTAAATTTTTTGTTTACTAAAAACAACTGTTGTTGTAATTTTCTGCCCAGAGGTTGAGGATGACATGCTTCATCTAGTAACTTTCTGTTTGTTTGTTTCTTTGCTTTATGAAACCAGGGAGATTTGATGAGTTTATTTGTTCAAGATTTGGTTTGTTGCCGTCAGAAAGGGCCTTGTGTCATATTTGGTCCCCTAACAAATTTTTCCACAAAGAAAAGTTCTCTGCACACTAATTTATTTGTCAGATTCTTTAGTGAATTAGTCTCTGTTAGGAAATATCGTTTTCTGAGGTCATTAAATAAGAATAAATGTTTTATTTTTATGCAGGTTTTCTTTTGTTTTAACAACAGCTGTCTAAAATGACTCATTATAGCAGATTAAAACGACTCTCTACCCCTTCAGGATCTGAATAGTGAAATATGTACTTGATTGAAAAAAATATCCAGAACAAGTACAGAATTTTTGGTCTTACCCCTTATTAAATAAAACACGTAAATTAAGCACATGTTGTAATACAACTTTACTATAGTGCTAAATCCCATCATGCCTTTTATATGAGAAAATTTTTTTAACCTTCTTTTTCACAAGCTTTGCTCGTTCAAACACAAACCAGACCATAACATTAGTTTACTTCCACATGTGCTTTAGAACTAGAGTTTGAAGTAATTATGTGCTTTTATATTCAAAGTGCATTTCTAAATCCACGGTCCAACAAAGCTTCCTAAACCCACTGATATTTGCCAAACTGCTGGAGTTTTTGATCATGAAAAAACACAAAGCTGTTCTTTAGTTTCAAGCAGAAACAGTTTGGTCGTTGTGGAGAGTTAATGAGTCTGAATGAGCCTTCTGAGTGCTGTGATCAGAGGACACTGAGTCCGTGTAGTGTTAATTATAGCTCTGTTCAATGATCGACATGCACCAGACTGCTGGGAAATCTGTGCTGGTTTAATGTAGCGAACACAGCAATGTTCAACTTCAACATTTATGGTTAAAACATTTGGATTAGATCTGGAAGCACTGAAAGCTTTTGATTGTAAATTTGTTTGTCTATGGGACAGTTTTTACTTGGATCCCAAATAAAAAAATCCCCAGTGTGAAAAATAAAGTTAGTTTTATCTTTAATAAACCAATCAAAATATAGACAATAACACACATCAATATGTAGTTTATATTATTCTGTTAAGAGTATTTCAAGTACATTAATTTTAGACAGTAGGACCGTGCAGTACTTACAGCTGCTGTTGGGAATCAGATCTTTCACCTTTAACATATACGTCACACTGATTCTTCAAGTTATTAGACTATATGGAGAGTTCAGAGCGTTTAAAACTACACAAAAAAACACATTTAAAAATTAAAGACTTACGGTACTGCTGGACAATAATGAATGTTCATTTCATATTATGTTGGCCAAAAAAAAAGGTTTCACACTAAAACAATCAGTTTTAGTGTGAGTGCACTCAGTACCTTGTTGTAGAGGCTTTTAACAGAAATCATTCATTTGTAACTACAACAGCCTTGTAATAGTGATTTGTGTTTAGATGAGCCCTGTAGTCTTATGAAAAAGTATCTAATTTTGTTGTTCATTAGCCCTAGACTTTCACAGTCTTGCTGTTGTGACAGTGGAGTGTTGTGATTAGTTCAGACACGTCACATGACAGTTTAAATAATTACTGTAGAAAGGTGTGAGTGGTTTAGACATGAACTAAAGCAAATTAATATAACTACCAGATCTGCCATCACTGCAGTTTTATGGGCTCAGTTGTTTTTTTCCTTAATTATAGTTATGCAACAGCTCCTCTGGTGTTGACCTTTGGGTCAGCTCCATCCCACTCTGTCCTGATTGGCCAGCTTGTGGAAGTCTTCCTGTGGTTGGAACTATGCCCGTAGGGTGTTTTTTTTTACAATATTTTGTCTCTTCCAAGCCATTATTCCTCTCTCCTACAGCGCCCATTACACATTTTCAATCATGCAAATTAGACCATGACGTCATTTAGCGACTTATAGTGTCACATGAGAACAGGATGTGCAACCACAGGTCGCAGGCATGAAATAATCGTGACTAATTGAAAAATTTAACGATTAGACAACTACCAATATAATCATTTGTTGAAGCCTTAGTGTGTAGTGAGTGTAGGAGCCCAAAACAAATTCCAAGTTATAGATTTCAATTTGACATCCAACTGTTTAGCATTTTTGTAAAAACTCTTGAGAATGAGGTGAATTTGCCAGACTGAAAACCTGAGCGTTTCACTACGAACCTACATGCAAACACATGTTCACCCAAAGCATTTGGGCCTCTGACCGTGTGTAACATGGTCACCCAGCTTCACAAAAGTGTACATGTAACATCAAAACACAAAAAAGCATAATATGACCCCTTTCAGGTAGGTTTCAATCTCTTATAGCAACTGCTGCTGGGGAGCTGATTTAAGAAAGTAAACTTCAAGAACATGCTTTAATTTTTCAGAAAGACTAATGAACAAAACACTACATGAGAGATTGCACTGAGTTACAGAAGCTATGGGAATAGAGTTTAGCCCAGATATGACATAATGACCTCTAATGTTAATGTTCTGAACCTGGTCACCTGGTTCAATGCAGAATCTTTCTCTGTGAAGCCTTTGTCTGCGCAGAAGGTGAATTTTTACTGGGGAGTTTTGGGGCTGCTAGGTAACAATAACTGAATTGACAGCTAGCTAGCAGCTTTAATCATCTAAATGTGTCTTTACTTTTTCACAGCACAGAGACCAGTTTAACCACATCAGCCACGCAAGAAATAACAAATAAGTCTGAAATCAAATTTCTTCTAAATCAAAACCAGCAGAGAAACCAGCTGAATAACCAGCCAGGTCAGTCTTTCTCTTCATTCAGTCTGGTTTTTCATTCCATCCAACTGCATCTGCAATCTAGCGCTGGGTTAGCATTAGCTTAGAGGTCAGTTTGCAGTCGCTTCACTCTAGCTAGTTGATTTTGTGTTAGCCAAGGGCAGAGCTCGGAGGTTTGCGTAGCCACTGGTAGAACTGCCGCCGGTAGAGGCGGTGCCAGCGCACGTTGCCCTCAACGATCTCTAGCGCCCGTGGCAAAGCAGGCCCCGCCCCCATACCACTGGACTGGATGAAGTCCTTTAACTGAGGAAAGAAAGGACAGAAGAGAGAGGAAGGTAGGGAGGAAGGAAGGAGGGAAGGAAGGGGAGACGACAGAAAAGTAGTCAGAACTGAAATATGAAACCCCCTCCATAAAGAAAGAAAAGACATAGAACTAATGCAGCTCTTTAGATGCTAAAAAGATCATTACAACCCCATAATAATCAGACTTCACATCAGGGATTTGTTCCGTAAGCTTCAAGTTTCAAACAACACAGATTTTATAGCTGAAGTTTAAAAAAATACTTTTAAAAACTTCACTTTAGATGTACTGCACGTGTTTATCAGGAGATGTTTGCTTGATTCAGTGCATCTGAAATCACTGAATATTGCTGAGGCAGCTTTGGCCTCTAATTACAAAGTGTGTCCACATAGTTTTATATAATGTATCTCGTTCTAGCCCCGAGCGCTGGAAACACTCAGGCAGCCAGCAATATCGATATCTGAAGGTAAAAGAAGCTTTTCCTTTAGAATGGAAGTTAAAAAGAAAATTTGAGTTGTTAGCGGTGAAGTGACTTTTAATAGGTAGAAATTAAGAGAAATGTTCATAATTAGAGGCAGAAATTTCAGCAAGAACGTCAAGCGATCAAAGTGAAACTTGGTTTTAAAGGGCAGTGATTAAATATAGGGTTTGCAGCATGGTGAGGTATTACAGAGAAACTTTCTCTGTTGAAGGACAAACTTTGTTAAAGGCGGAGAATTAGAAGTTAAGGACTGAAGGGGAAACTTAGCTCAGTTCAGAGTTTGACAGATTCACTGGAGCGCAGGAGAAAAGCCATCCCTTCAATAATACACTTAATACACTTCATACTGTTAACGTTGCACTCCTCTGCTCTCCTTTATTTGCTGCCTTTACTCCTCCTGCCATCTTCTCTTTTATCCTACAACTTCAATTTCTATCTTCTTTACATTTCTTTACATTACTTTTTTTTTTACTCTGCTCCTTCCTTTTTTCCTCTTATCTACCCTCTGAGTTAAGGAGGGTAGATGACACTTTTTTCAGACCTGCTTAGTTTTCGGTGGAAGCAAACTTTACTTTTCTGTAAAATACTTTTTAGGAAATGCAAATGACAAAGATGCATTTTTGTATGCAGGTCTTTTAATTCATGGAGATTTTTCTCCCACACTGAGGCTGTTTTTTACTTGTTTTTGTTACCATACCAACAGAACCAGCAAAGTTGAGAAGTACAGACTTCAAAACAAATAGTTTTTCATGGAAAGTAAAAAAAAAAAACAGATAATGTTTTATTCAGAAACCCCCACGGCCATTTCTTTTGTTTGTAGAAGATTTGATCAGGTGAACATTAGGAGGTTGGATTCAAAACAAGCATTGTTCTGGCACTTAGCTGTTTTCTTTGACCTCTTTTTTTGTTTCTACCACCTCCTTTTCAAAAAACACCTTTTGAGAAAACCATAAATGTATTTATTCATAAATTTAAGCCAGTGTCACGAATCAGGCATCAAATTCAGGCACCAGAACATATAAGACTGAGCAGAAGGGCTCGTGTACGTGTGTTTCTTTTAGGTGGTCTGAGGGTAGAAGTGCGTGTGTGGTGTTGTGTGTTTACCTCACTGAGTTCTTTCTCAGTGTTCAGGAACTCCGTGACTCCGCTGATGAGTTTTGAATTCATGAACAACGCTTCACCGTAACTGAGCAGAGACAGAGACAGACAGAGAGAGAGAGAGACTGTCAGCGTTTCAGTTCGTTGTCTTCTGCGGTCATAGAGTTTTCTGCAGTTCAGCATTTACAACTCCTCACACAGATTCTCACCGTGCATTCAGGACATCCCACTTTTCTCTGAAGTATTTCCAGGCCAGATTCCTGCCCTGAGGGTTTCTGCCAACGTGGATGATGACGTCAATGACGTCCTGCTCTGGGACCAGATCTGAGGTCAGAGACAGGTTCAGCAACCTGGGAGACACAGACACAGAGTAATTAAGTTAGCTGGAGATAGCAAAGACATGTTAGCATGCTAAGTACTGTGTTTCATCCACTTTCTTCCTTGTAACGAGGTAGAGCAGCTCGTCTGACAGCATGCTGATGTCTGTTACCTTGCTGTAAGTTACTTTGTGAGTCACATTAAAAGAAACACAAACGCTGTAAAGATTGTGTTTTTCCAGCCAAACACACAGACGTCACATATGTTCATATAATTTAGGCACAAATGGTCGAAATGTCGGATAAAAACTGACATGTTGTAGTTTGATTTGTTGTCAGGAGCCAAACCAGGAATCTCTCCAAAACAAAGACACAACACTTAGAGGAGCTGCAGTAATCTAATTACTAACAGCTTGTCAGGGATGGAGGGAATTTGGGGATTTACAGAAACCTAGTGATCACACAAATAGTTTGGCTGCAGAATCCCGACAATTTGAGTAAACACATTAATCCAAGTTTTTTTTGTTTGTTTTTTTAGGATGTGAGACTGAACAAAGGGAGTTTAACAAAAAAAAAAAGCTGATGTTCACTCATCCAACGTGCTCAGAGTTTACCTTCATCTTTCTTCACTTTCTGTCTGTCGCTCCACTTCACTGTGTGTGTGTGTGTGTGTGTGTGTGTGTGAGTCAGTGTTAGTTGGTTGTTTGTAGCTTCCATCTTTTCATTAAACCCCTAAATCAATTTCTCTCTTTTCCCACAATCCCTCTGTGCTGAAACTATTTCCTGTGTGACCAATCAGTGTGTTTCTGTGCTGTGCTGAGGTTTTTGATTTGTGTGTGTGTGTGTGTGTGTGATAGCTGCTATCTGAACATGCAGTACTACCTCTCTGATTGCAGAACAGTTTACTGTGGCTGGAAAATCAATACCTCACAGACACACACACACTCACAGCTGTACTCCGAGTGTGTGTGAGTGTGTGATATCCTTCCTCACTATTCCCATTGAGAGATGGCAGCAGTTAGCTAGTGATAAAATACACTACACATTTACTGTACCAACAGACACAGAGGGGCTGATTTATGTACAGACAGGAATTCAGATCATTTTTCATTCTGTTTAGAATCTGTTTAGTCTTTCAGGGCAGCATGAAAATCACCGTGCAGACTGGAAACCTGTTGCAATTAAAAAACCCATCAGAGTCAGCATTTAGTTTTCATTTTTGGTGAGGTCGAATTTTAGATGCAGCTCAGTGGCCAGGGGCTGTTTGCAAAACCATCCTCGTGCTACATTTAAGCACCTTAAGCTAAAATACACAGTACAGACTGATAAATGCTACGTTTTTATATTAGCAGTGGAAATATTAACAATAATAATAAGTATACTTCAGACAAGACGCTCAACCCTGTGTAGTGTTCAATGTAAAAGAGAGAACCCACAGAGAACTGGTGTTTTTACTGTGTCAACTCGTTGCTTTGGTTTTATGGCTCTGACTTTACAGTCTCACAGCTCCTATTAATCTTGTTACCAGCAGCAGCAGGCACAGAAGACACACTGCACACTCCCTATTCAGCAGCTAACAGCAGACAAACACATTTAGCTACCGACTGGTGAACACAGTGGAGCATTTAGCAGCTAACGAGTCAGGTGAGTTCCAGGTAGGAGCAGGTGGAGACCAAAAACTGAGCTAAAAGACAGCGAAGCCTTCATGCGGCTCTGTCTACAGACTGAACAGTCTGTGAACATGTCACTGTTGGTTCTCCAGGTCCACACAAACTACATAAGATCCTTGAGCCAAGAAACAGTCTGGAGAAGCCAAACAACATCTGAACACTGAATAATTAGATTCTCAGTGGGTTCAACGGGACGAGCAGCCCTTCACAAGCACAGAGAGATTTCTAACTCTTGGTTCAGATCAATAATATTGACGAAAAGGCATTAAAGGCCAACTGTGGTAAAACCAGGCTTCATTCGACATCATTTGACAACTTATCGTTACGTTGTGATGTGAAACAGTTCACAAACACAAGCTGTCGTTTGTACCTGTTGAGGAGGAAGGTGTTGTCCGAGCAGGTCAGAGCCTCTAGCAGGATCTTCTTCTCTGAAACGGCGTTGGACGAGTGAAACTTCATCCAGATGAACTCCCACACGTCCTCATCCATCAGACTGACGCCGGTGCAATAAACGATGTCTCTGATGTTTGGAGGAATCCTACAAAGACACAACATCAAACCATCAGACAGAGTCAAAGTCAGTCTGCTGTGATAGACTTTTCCAGTACAGCACAGTTAGAGTGTGAGCTATATTTTAAGCATGTTAATAAGTTTTTCATTTGACTTCTGTGCAGTAAAAGCAGCAGAGACGAGACGGATGTGAGTGAACCAGGAAAGGTAATAAAACTAAAAACCCTGATAAGACACGTCTGCAGGATTAACAAGGACTCTCTCTGGATGCTAAGTGAGAGATTCCATTAAGAGAGAGAGCTCCATTAAAATCATCCCTTCACTTCTCCCGAGGAGCCTGGACTTAAAATGCAGAGAGGAAGACACACTTACACTTTCTCACCAACAGAGAATCCAAAAAGTCTCAATAAGCCCAGGTGGCATGTGGACTCATTGTGTTGTAATATGTTTTGACTTTGAAGATTTTTACTGCAGTACTGACAAAGTAACTTCTGTCTATGCCGATACAGTTAAAGTTATTTTACAGAAAGTACAGAGGAGCCAACACAACACCAACTTTTCAATCTCTTTTTCAGTATTTTCACATCAGGTTTTTCTAATGCACCAACTGAATACGTGCATGAAACACCTAGTATCAGTGTTGAAGGCTGAGCTCATCGTGCTGTTAACTCTACGTGTTCTGATTTACATTCAGTTTATTTAGCCTGAACTGTACGGACACACTTTTAAACATCTCTGACTGAAATTTAACAGAACTCTGAACTCATAGATTTGGAGTTACCATGGTAACTACTGTTACACCAACACACACACACGCGCGCACGCACACACGCCTCTTGCCCCAGTTGGTCACTGGCCTGAATCATTAGCAAAGCAAAAAGGTGAACATTTCCTTCACACTATAATGTGTGTACTTGACCTAAATTGTCCATCATCAAACACTTAAAATTTTTGTCACGACACGGTGAAATCAGCTGGCTGCAAAATGATATATTATACGGCCACACAGTGTGTGTGTGTGTGTGTGTGCGTGCAGAGTGAGTGATGCAGGGACAATTACATCATTCACCGACCTGGGAAATCATTTTAGAGATGCTCCACTTAAGAGCAAGCCTCTACACACACAGACACACACACACACACACAGGCTAACTTCCACATTACTGCAGACTGTGGCGTTAAAGACCTTCTCAGACGACATCTGCCAAACACTTTGTACTTGAGCGTGTGTATTTAACCAGATAACACGATGTCTAAGCCACTAGCAGACTATTTATCATGTAAACCATGGCATACTACTGCAACTACGTCCAGTACTGCTGCTATAACTGCTCGATAACTTGTGCTTCTACAGCCACTGAGGTTATTTCTAATAAAAATAACAGTAATAAGACGAGTTTTTCTCAGCAGAATATAAAATGAAGGAACAGAATGTCTGGAATCCCCCAGATGGCTCTGATCCCATTAACTAACACAGTCGCTGTGTATGTGTGTATGAGTCTGTAGAGGATGTTTTATATCCTGAAGCTCTGTCTTTCTGCTGAAATATCTCCCCCCCCCCCACATTCTTTCTCTGCATCAAACTCCCACTCTGACAGTAAACATGTCTCTCCACCATCTGCTCTGTTGGTCTGTCCATATGTCTGTCTGTCTGTCTGTCTGACTCTGCAGACTAAATGTCACCATGAATTAAAAAAAAATCACTCTGCCAGACTGATAAAACATTTAAAGTACCCAACCGAGCAGCACGAGCTCACTCAGATAGTTAAAACTTGACGAAAGATGACTGCTCTGCTGTCGCTGTGACAGCTGCACATTCTGTTAACTCCAAAATCACACGGTAGAGTTTGAGAAGTGAGCAGGACTGTCGAAGCACCTATTCTTTACAATCCACACTACGCTGTCCAGCACCGGAAACGCTGCAGCAAACTTCATTTACAAGACAGAATAAAGTCAGCCGCTGTGGCTTTACATGCTCACAGTGACACATACAGCTATATGCTAAATTATACTACATATTTGTTGAGTTTTCAAGTGATAAGAAGCAAGAAAAATGCCTGCAGCAAACTGGCACAACAACTTGAAGGAGCTATTACATTTTGTAAAAAAGATTTTGTCAAACGTTTGGGCACCTTATGACTGTAAATCAGTACTTAGTTACTCCCCCTTCGGTAAGATTCTATTTTCACTTAATCTTCCTGTAGATCGCTTCACTTTGTGTTTCTTGAAGTGGTTCACGGTGGATTGTGACGTATGGTTTGGATCGTTGTGTTGTTACAGAAGCCAGCTTCTCTATACTTTCCTAGTTCCTGGTAACCAAGAGCCAATATTGGACCCACAATGAGCTGGGTCCAAATTAAAAATCAGTTAAGTGGGTGGTATGTCTGTTTGACAGTTTTTTTAAATTCTCAATTAGGTCTCTATAAAGCTCTGACCATAATAAGAATAAATAACTGATACTTTACTTGGGGAAACTGTTGTTGAACAGCTGCCAGTACATGTTGGCACAACGGGGCTTTGGTGTGTCTGAAGAATCAGGTCTGGACAATGACTCGAGTTGCTCTGTCACATATGCGGTACACGACAGGAGACTGTCGGCGTCAGACACAAACAGCCCGAAGCATCTTTATTTAAGACAATTCCAAAGTTAATTATCAGTGCAATGAAGAGCTGCCGTACACACAGTGAGGAAGATGTGCAGATCATGTTGAATAGTCAAAGTGTTCCCTAAACTTAAATCCTGAAAGTTATTACTAGTCAGCCTGAGGGAAACATGAACGTCTGAACCAAACTGTGTGACAATCCGTGTAATATTAGTAGAGATCGCTCTGTACTATTGGATTTATTACCAGATGTTAAAAGAACAAATCATAATCTCACAGTGTTACTGGAGCGAGGCTCAAGAAACCACCGAAGTCAGTCCGGGAACAATGAGTTAGTGCACTAACTGTGATGGTATTCCAGTCGATACAGTGGATGTCCACATATATTAATTTGGTCCAAAGTGGTGGAGAGAATGCCACTGCCCCTACAAATCGAGTTGTAATGCCCCCATTATTTCAGCACTATGCTACATATTCCTAAATACACAGCAACTCTGGGCTCAGATATTATTTCAGCACACAATACAGAACACGATGCACAGAAAGAAACAAAAACTGGGGGTTAATGGAGTCCCTGAAGCTCATTGTTGCTCCAGGACCCCCTGCTAGGTTAATCCTGCTACAGCTGCAGCCACACGAAGATAAATTTAAAAATGAATCTTTTTTTTTTTATCCGTTTAGATGATTAATTTACAGTTAAAACCCAGTGGGATATGTTTAATATTCCAGGGGGATGTAGGTGCTAAAATATTAGCTGTTCTGCACAGTAATTACACTCACTGTTCTGGAGGGGATTTTAGCCACATTGAGTCACATTACAGCAGGTGGTTTCTAACACACTTTATGCAGGAGACGCAGGTGTGACACAGGTCTGCTTTTAAACTCACTTCCATCAAAGGCTCGTCTCTAGTTCACAGCACAGAATTAATTTACTACACGAGTGCAAAGCAAAGTTCAAGCAAAGTTTTCAGAGGTTGTGAAGTGTTGTCGTGTTCTCAGAAGAAAAATACTCAGACAGTTCATATAGATTTGAGTAGAGGATCCAAAATATGTTTTTATCCATCACTGAAGGTATAGAAATAGAAACCATTCATAAAATCATCTGAAATACAAGTGTTTTTTTTATTTAAGCGTGCCTCTTATCACGTCCCTGCTGCCCTGTACTGACCATCAACATCTGCATCTATTTCATTTACTGTCTGA
Organism: Ctenopoma multispine; assembly: GCA_034779795.1. NCBI lineage: Eukaryota > Metazoa > Chordata > Actinopteri > Anabantiformes > Anabantidae > Ctenopoma > Ctenopoma multispine. The sequence continues at coordinate 14,523,064 of JAUYWH010000015.1, forward strand.
AATCTAATTTTGCAGATCTCGTTAAGGACCCAGACAGAAAACAAGCCAGCAGCACATGAAAGAGAAAAGCTTTGAGGCAGACGGGAAGAGAGAGAAAAGACAAGAATGGATGGTAGAAATAAAAACAACTAGGTATCAGACATACTTTATGCCACTTAAACATTTTGGAACGATACATTACATCAGGCAGATGTTTAAAGTGAATTTCCATTCTGTAGGATGACAGCCTGGACGTTAATCTTCAAAGTTTCAATCTAAGGTAATAAATTGTTTATGGAAAACTCTGCAGAGAGGACGAAGAGTTAGAGCAACGTCAGCAGCAGCAGAGTCTATTAAAAGTGAATTTTAAATTGTAAAATTGTCGTAACACAAAGAACAGTTTGAATGTCCTTGTTTGCGTAGGTTTTGTGAAAGAGCTACGGCCTCGCAGCATATTGTAGAGTCTTATTTATTATTACTTTGTTAGTATAAGACAGTGGCAGAGTTGTCTTTAAATTCTCCATTATGTCTCCTAACTTCTGTCACATTTTCAAACCTGTGTTCACACAGAAAGCAAAGCTTTTTTCTGTTTGCATCTTTTGTATGAATTTGTGTGTTTTAGTCCCTAACAACAGGCAGACTAACTGCACAGATGTTGACTCTGAGCTAGCTAGGACTAACGTGGTCAAGTCACCGTCTGAACTCCAGTTTCCCTCCAGTCTCTCACTTTCCTTCTCATTTCATTACATTTATGAATCATTTTCAATTTGCACAGACATATCTTGTCACATCATTTTGTGCTGCCCCGGGGAAAAATTCACATCTAACCACATCTTTCCTTTGGCTTTCACTCAGTCCCCCCCATCGTCTGCATAGAGGGGTGGTGCCGTGGTCACAAAATGAGCTGACGACGTTGACTAAACCCTGAAAGCAAGAGGTAAAGAGCAGTGACAGCTCTTTTATACTCCCGTCTATTTGACACCCATGACTCCCAGAGATGTAGATTTAAAAGCAGCCCAGAGGTTACAGGTAACCAGTGGGTCGTACAGGTTCTACACCCAGCATGCAGTGTATATTCTCATACCTGTTCTTGTTGCTGGAGATCCAGTCGGAGATGTAGGCGACGGCTTGTCGGTGGCACTGTTTGTTTCCGAAGCTGCACGCGAGCATGATGAGCTCTCTCTGTAGCTCCCTGCAGAGACAGACAATGATGTGTGTTCTAACACATGTAAAAGAACAATCTGAACAGATATCAGTTTCAACTTTCGTCAAGCACAAAGGTCCTGTTGGTCCACGTTGTGTTTCTTTGCTTATCACAAACACTGGAAAACAGGGGCCAACCCTGGTCCTCCAGGCTACTGTCCTGAATAGGAGCCATTTTGGGAAAAGTCAGTAATCTGGCTTGGTTTCCTGATCCTGCCAGCAGTTCACCTAAGCTGCAGCAGGTGTTATGTGCATTTGCGTGAAGGTGTCTTGCGTACTCAGTCTGGTAGGACGCCTGCAGGACGTTTCCCTCGTTGCCGAGGTGCCCGTTCGTTGGCCAACCCATCTGATGGTACCGCGATGCAACCTGCTTCAGCACATAGTCCTGGTGACACAGACACACACCATTAAAGTGTTGATTAACAGACGCGCAGCTGTCAGTGCTGAAGAGACCGTTTATTCTGCTGACATTGAGCCGTTACTGACTGATTGATTGATTGATTGAGCTAGTGATTGACTAATTGGTGGGTTACACTGAACAGGCTGTATTCATCTGTGCGGTCCAGCAGTTTATCCAGCTGGTAGAGCGCTCGGCTGGCAGCGTGCCACGGCAGGAAGGACGTCTCCTCGGGCAGGTAGCCAATCAGCTGCAGGGGAACGCCTTGTGGGAGGTACCCCGCCCTGACAGAGAACGAGAGGGGGAAGAAAGGACACTCAAACTCTGATTCATACCATCACTGTGTATTCCTCTGACAGGACCTGTGGGGGGTGACAGAAGGGGAACGACATGGCACAAGGCTGCATATGATGTGGATCTTAACCCCTGGATCAGCAGGATGCTCCAAGTACAGAAGAAATCTGAACCAAATACAGACCTGGTGAATGCAAAAACAGTGGGAAGACATACAAATGTGTTTCTGTATTCATGACTGATCTCTGCATGTTGCTTTTTTTTTATACACATGATGTTCAGTTTTTATTTTCCTGATTCTGTCTGAAGTCAGACACCTTCTGCACAACTGTGGCCACACGTAACGTTAGGATAATGATAAATGCTACAACATCATGTGACAGCAGCAAATACTGAATCACAAACTGGCTTAAGACCTGTCAGTTAAACATCTACACAACGATTAGCCTCCATAAGCTCATGGTCATACTGGACTAAGTCAGGCTGTAGCAGCACAATTTATTTGTGGGTTTAACAACTTTTTATTGTTCATGAATTCATTTGGGAGAGGATTGTCTTAATTTAAACATAATAAATTCACAATGACAATGACGTCTTTTGACACATACTGATATAAAATGAAACGAGGTCTTTTAATCATGCACCTCAGTTTGCATATGTGTACAATCTGGCAAAGTATGAGTGAACTAAATGAATCATTTTGAAGACTGTGTTTTGGCCCCTTTAGCACTTCGTACCATAATGTTTGTTTGCCGTGTACTTTATTCATGCAGAGTTCATGAGTCACAAAAGTGCATTCTGGGACACGAATTCAGTTTGAAGCCAGATTTTGATGTAGAAAGAACAGTCAGTCTCTGAGGTGTGTGTGTGCGTCTATGAATAAACTACAATATGAACACATTAAGAAAAACTTGGCCTCTAAATGCCACCGGAGCCGTTTAGCAGGCCGGGTTACACCCACCGCTTCATGAATATTAACAAGCTTCCTCTGTGCATTCATTAACATTCATGATGTTTTTTGGGGGGGGCATTCACCTGTATCGACCTTCAGCCCCGCCCACAGCTCACGAATATTAATGAGACGAGTCAGTTGAGGACAGAAAGTTAACTCAGAGGGGCAACTTTACTTTTATTAGTTTAGGTACTGATTACTGGGAAGTGGCCAGTGTGAAAATAATTTGTGACTCAGGCCAAGCGGTGACCTAAGAACAGTCGACCAACGTGACGGAGAGATGAAGGGATTTAATGTTCTGTAAATGAAATGTTCTGTGAACTGAATGTTGTTGTTTTTGTTACAGAGAGCGACAGACAGGCTGACATAGAGACGTCTCAACAGAAAGTTAATCTGTTCGAGATAAGACTCCAGGTCTTAAGCAGCCAGCCGAGAAACTCTAAATTCCAGGCCGTCACATTTCCATAATCTGCCTCATATCCAATCTGACTAACCTCTGCACATTCACCTCCACTCCCATCATGCACCTGGCCTCTACATTACCATAATCCGCCCAGCCTACAAGGACTTCCTGTTTACAGTGTTCTGAAACACTGACGGGACACGAAAGCAGTGGGAGAAATGGTGGTCACCATGGCAACAGCATCCAGCCACTGATTCCCTTTTCATTGTGTTACATTTTTCCAAACATCATCTATCACCTGATCATCCATCATGTAACAGATGCACACTGTCACGTCGCACAATGGGATTCATTGTCAAGGTAACAGCTGTGAAAACAACAGCTTCTGTGCAGGTCTCTTTGTCTCTGCCTTTTTATTTCAGTCTCTTATGAAAACATGTTTCTCCAAAAGTATTAAGAGGAAACTATATTAAACAGTGATCTGCAGTATGTTGCATGGCACTGTAGTAAAATGTTCACCTGATTTTCATCAAGTTTTTTTTCCTTCAAACAGAGACAAAACAGCATGAAGCGGTTTTATACACTTGGATTATTTAGCTTAATAGCTTAATATTTCTTTAAAGTTTCTACATTATTAGATACTGAGAAAAAAATACTATAAAATACATAAAACTGAACTCTGTGAATATGTGAAGTCTCTAAAATTCTGTTTGACATTTTGGGAAATATTCACATTCTTGCTGAAACTAAATACGAAGATACAGCAACTGTCCAGCTTAGCTTAGCATAAAATGGAAAATAGCGAAAACCACTAGCTGGTCTCTGGTTTAAAATTACACATGGTACCAAACCCGAGTGTAAAAATAGCGTTTTTTTAGTGTCTGTCTGCTTCCTGACTCGGTCCTGAAAACCTTCTTGCAACCTCATGATGATGACAGAACTCAGCTGTTGTGAGAGATTACAGATGATTAGTTTTCTCTTTCAGTTAGTGTGTGTGTGTGTGTGTGTCTGTGTGTGTGTGTGTGTGTGTGTGTGTGTGTCTGTGTGTGTCTGTGTGTGTCTCTCTGCCTGCGATGTCTTCTTAACAAGATCATTAACTCATTAACATCGTTAAGGGCCCGTACATTTTTTGTCCATTAGCCATTAGCAAGGCTCACTGGAGTGCTAACGAGGGACCGCTGCGGTCACATGCTCGCAGAGAAAGAGAGGTGACATCCATCACAGTTTAAGCGCACACTCAGAGACAAAGCCATTTATTAGTGCTAAACTAACCCTAACACACACACACACACACACACACACACACACACACACACACACACACACACACACACACAGTCCTGCTGTCACCCATCAGCATTAGGTGCCGTGCAGATTGTTCAGGCTTCAGCCAGCCAAAGTGTAAGCAGAAGAAGAATCAGCAGTGCTGAAATTAATTCTGTCAAACTGTAATGAATTCAATAAGGAGCACTGGGAAAAATGCTGAAACATCATCCCTGTAAATAAGACCCCCCCCCCCAATGTTAGTGCTGGTGCTAAACACATCTAAACCCTAGTTCCGTGCTCAGAGAGAAGTGAAACTGACCTCTGCACGTCTCTGTTAAGTTGAAGACAACTTGTTTTTAACTTTTTAATTAAGTAATTCTGTTTTAATTTCAGACTGTAAAGGGAAGGTAATGAGTGCTGAGGTGCACATTTCTAAAGAGTTAGCACTATTAATAAGAGGATCCTTTCTGTGCGCTGGAATTTCAATTCACACGCTTTGTGCACTTCTGTGGTTCAACTGTGGTTTCCTCAAGCATCTTATTATACCTGCGCAAGCAGATTTATTATTTAACTTAATACCTGTCGCATTAATATGCCGCTAAATTGGAATATTTGAAACAAACAAGCGCAGAGTGTATACACCCACACCCCCACCCACACCCACACCCCCCCCACACACACACACACCCACACTACGAAGAAGCTGTTTTTTAGAAGTGAAAAAAAAAAAAAAGTGTTCTTTTTAATGGGGCAGGCCAGTAGTAAATCTGAGGGGAAAAAGTCTCTGCTCCTCCAATTCACTGCTGAAAAACGAGTTGTCAATAGAACTGATTTAGTTCAATAGTTAACTTTTAGTTTATTGGTAAGAAAATGTGTTATAGTCAGTTTCAGGAGTTTAAAAGAGCACAGACCAAATGGGAAAACCTTTGTTTGCCTTGCACATTGATTATGCACCAGTTTGTGACACGTCCCTCCTTGGACCTCTGCCGGTAGGTGCATCTGTTGCTATAGCGACAGATGCGGGCTGAAGTAAGAGCATGTTTTGCTGTCAGTGTGAATATTAATAGATCTGTAGTTCTGTTTCTTTTTCCTCTACAGATGGAAACCTCCTGCTGAGCTCCTAACTCATCAACACATGCACACACACTCGAACAGAATATGAGAGCAGTGTTATCTCTAGCTGTTGCTCATTCAACATGACAGAGGACAGATGGCTGAGAGAGAGAGATACAGAAAAGAGAAAGAGAGGGGGGGAGATTGAGTTATAGGGTTGGTGTCAGAGCAGATTTTGGTTACAGTGCTCAAAAAGCTTCAGGCTGAAAACATCACTATGAGAAACGACTCACTCCTTTACCTCTTTCTCTCCCTCATTCAGAGCCTCCGTCTGGCTCTGGTTGTTTTTGAATTGAGTATCTTTATGTAGGTGGTTTACTCTGAATGCAGAAGCATGGTCGGTCATCTCACAGAGCCACACGTGACTCTGTCTTTAACATGACTGTTGTGAAGTAACAAGCTAATCCACTCTGAGGTGAGTGAGCGGAGGACAATTCAGCTATTTTCCAACTTGCTTTTATTCAAATACGTTTGTCTGCCAATGTCAACCATCATCATGGTTTGTGCCCATCAGAAGCGTGAAGTGCAGTAATACAGCGTCATTTTCACCACTTTGTACCACTTTAGTGCTTAAATAATTAAGGGGTTTAAAAAAATCAGGTTTGTCTGTATTCAAACTGTCTGTATAACCTTTCTATTCTTGCGATGAATCCTGAAAACATTCTTTGTAACGAAACCACAGCAGAAAACTTCCAGAAAGTTGGACTGGAAAGCTGCAGGAGGCTCGTGTTAAAGGACAACGTGCAAACTTCACACAGAAATATGCAGGACTCAAGAAATCCTTCTGCAGCAAGATGGCGGTGCTAATCCCTGAGCTTCCCAGTTGCTCCTATCGTTGTGTTTGTGGATAGTAAATCAACTGCTGGAAAAACTCCATCCTAATGCATCCATCGTGCATAAACGTCTGTGTATACAGTAGACCACAAAAACAAATGACAAGTTGGAAATGAGTCCAATAGAAAAAATTAACTACATCAAGCTCAGCCTCACTTCACTATCTCTCCATCTGCATGACGAGTCGTACAAACATGAACTTTACATTCAACCCAGGTGCATGCATGAGCAGTGTTATCTGCTGTCTGCTCTTAAACCATGCATTGAAAGTGTTCTGGAGAAGCCTCACCTGGCCAGGTTAAAGGCATCGTCAACAAGTCCCGCTCTGTTTCCAACGGAGATGATCTAACGGAAAGAGCGAGAGACAGGCAGCGAATAAGTAAAACGTAAAAAATAAAAAGAGAGACCAACTGCTGATGGACTGTTTTACTTGAGGGTTGTTGTGGAGCTGGTGAATCAGCAGTTTCCAGTTCTGGAGGTCGTAGTTCACGCGGAAGTATCCTGTCTGGTTTATGTTTCCTAACAACCAGGTGTTTTCGTGCATCTGACCAATCCTGTGGGTCTCTGAGAGAAAAAAACAAACGGAAAAGTGATTCGGTCAGTTAATCAGAGCATCACTGTGTCTCTGAAGAACTGGTTCGACCGAAGTGGGGAAAAAAAGCCAGGACACATACACTGAGATATCATCCCTAAGTAGAAACCAGTGAGCTGTTAGGTGCTGGGTACATCATTATCTAGTTCATTTTAATATTTATGTGTGACTGTTTTTGCCCCATATTCTAATTCCTCTGCCCCTCCCACATGTCCTGCAGTTACCCCACTTTCCCGACACACACCATCACCTGACTTTCCACTGTTCAGCATTCCAGTTTTCTGCTGCTCTGGATTTGCCAGTTCTTGAATATCTGCCTGGTGCTGAACCCTTGTCTCACTGTTTTCAAAGCAAATTGCAAATTCACCTTTATGTCCTGAGTCATGCTTCTTGGCCCACTGAGCCTTCCACAGTAAAATGTCGGTTTAATTGTCTTATGAAAGGTGAAACTTAATGTTTATCACGCTACTTGGTTACTAAAAAGTCTTTTAACTTTTATAAGATCAACTCTGTATTCATAATGTGCAGGTATGGATGAAAGGAACTTCACCGCCATTCATGACACCTGCCAATCCAGGAAGTTGACTTGAGGCCAATTGAAGACAATCATCAAACAAGGGAACATCTGGAGTTCCAGTGAGGATGCACTGTATACGTGATGTGACTTATTTTAGTCCAACAGAAGAAGAGGAATAAGTAAATACAGCTGCTTCATGATCAGGTCGAAAGCAACAACGAAACATAAACTGCAAAATGCTCACCTCCTCTGCAACCATTGTGCTGAAAGCTTGTGTTGATTATAGTAGCATCACAGCCTCTCACAGAAAAACACCCTCAGAGGGGGTAAAAGTAGGTTGTGAACTTTAGCAGAACATCTTGCGGGATGTTTGAGACTTTGTTTAGCAGCCAGGTGAGAAAGACAATGAAAATAGCTGCTGACCCAGTCTGGCCCACTTCCTCAGCTTCCTTCCTTCTAGCTGAGATTAAACAGTCTTGGACTTGAACACTGCCTCCCCCTGCAAGTAGGTGAAACTGTACCAGAACCCTACTCTAGTTCTGAGATTACTTTTCTATCAAATATTAACAAACACACCCAGAAAAGGCTTTATTTTCCAGCCCTCGCTCTCTGAACCCATCCCTCGATTTCTAAAGTCGTATTTATTCCTCTAAAAGACGAGGACGTGATGTGAGCTCTCTTCTCCAAGAAACACACCCAGACAGAAATATCTTCTGTAAAACGTGAAACAAAACGTTGTATTCCCCACAAAATGGATCCTGAATTATTTATTCCCAGTGCTGACAGACCACTGAGCATGGAAAACATACCTGTGAGTCCATTAACTACGAGTCACATCGAGATAATGGGATCATTTATTTGCAATCACAAGACAGTTTACGATTAACATAAAATAATCCCAGGACAGCGGCTTGTTTTCTAGAGGCAACAAGAAAATTAATTCCTCATCATAAAACACTTAACAGAGACGTTCGGTGATATGACGACGCACGGCAGTATTTTCTACCTGTAGTATTTAAAGCACACCAGTAGTGCCGTACCTGTCTTGTTGTTGATCCAGATGAGGCTCTCTGAACAAACAGCAGATGCATTTCCCACAGCGACTGTCAATGGAACCTGCCACTGTAAACTACAGAGAGAGAGACAGAGAGAGTGATATCAGGGACGGTCAGTGGAATTGGATTGGGTTTTATTGGCTCAGTTATCAGATAGACAGACATTAGGGGGGGAGAGCGATGGTCAGCGATGATCATTCAACATCAGTCAGCTGGAAATGGAGCGAGCGACAGAGGCAGAGACAGAAAGTGAGAGTGTAATAGCTGCAGCAGTCAGTGGACATCAGTCAAGAGCAAGTGGCTGAGGGTTAGTGTTGTTTTTAAAGAGCGAGAGAGATTAAACGTGCCGTTCTTTTAAAACCGTGTTTCCAGATCACTTAAAAAACACAAGTTGTCCTTTATTGTGTGAGTGAAGTATCCAAACAATCAGACCCATAGGTCTTTAAAAAACAATTCAGTTATCTGAAAATGCCATCACCACTGACATTTAGGAGACAGAATGATGTGAGAGAAAATGAGTTTTACAGAGAACAGATTTTTAAAATCTATATATACCGCGTTTCCATATTCAACCAGCTCCTGGACAGATGCATCACATTAACACACTTTCCTGTTGTCTGACAAATTATTTTCATCCATATTTAGAATTTTCTGTTTAAATCTGGAACTTTTCACCCAGTATGTCGCGATCATTATATACCTGCTGCTGTATATACGTTTTAATTATAGTACAATAATTTGTTTCTAAACACATAAACATGTAAAAAGTCTGTGAACTGAAGTGAAGTTAGACTGTTCAGGATCTTTTGGGTGGGGCGAAAAAGCAGAAGAGCTCTGAAGCAAACTTAGAACTTTTGAGAACAACATTCAGAATCCTTCAGACATTTAAACATCACTCATAAGTAAAACTCCAGCCAAGGAATACAGCCTTTTCTTTAATGGTATGTCAGGTAACTTAGTTGGTGTGTTAAGATAAGTACAGAAAAACAGTCGGAGCAAACTCCAATCCAGAAGGTGGCAGTAATGTACCTGAGAAGAAGTAGTGTAACAGAGAAAACGTGTTATGGAGTCGCTCATTTTTTGCTTCAGTGTGGAAGCTCCATTTAAACTCTATTTAAACTCAGTGCAGCTACAACATGTGAACCAACATCGTGCATCTGGGCGAACCAGAGGTTCTGCAGAACCTGTTTCATTTTTAATTTTAGATTAGAAGTCAAATCAGCAGAAAAAACCCAGAAACAGAGCAGCGAGCTATTCTGCTCAGGAGTAACGTGTGTGTGAGTGTGAGAGGTTTTTTAGATTAACAGTTAGTGACCCGCAGATACTGTAAACACACACACACACAGTGTCCATCAGTGCTTCAGCCTGCTTTCAATCTGCTGTATGTGAGTACTAATGACACTAATTAAAGAGGCTTTAAACTGAGAAAAAACCCTCAGAGACTCTGCTTTTAATTGGACTCATTTAGGTCAAATTGATTCATATTTTAATTAAAGTGTTTTTTTAATTACAGGCAGCAAACAATCATCTCTGCACACTACAAGAATGTGTGTTTGTGTTTGTAGAGGAGGGGTCATTGCAATACAGTCAGCCACAGAGGGACCTATTTACCAATCCCCTAACAGCCATCTGTCGCTGCGGGCAACAGTGGATCGATACGGCTGCCCAGCAACCAAATATTTAATCTGATGTTTATATTAATGTGACTGACAGGAGTGCAACTCAATTACACACACACACACACACACACAATCACACCGTCAGCAGCACAGACAGCAGAATGTGCTTATTAATATTGGACTGAAATGAAGACAAACAGACAGACTGTGCTGAAACACTGAGAAAGGGAAACTTTAAAAACTCTTCAGACAGCCCTTCACCTTTCTGTCTGCACCTCCTCTTCATCCATTAAACAACACTTTAACCTCATTTACACTTGTTATTTCAAGACTCTCGATTCCAGATAAAATCTAAACTTCACCTTCAAAAACGCACCTTCGAGCACCTGTAGTACCAGCACCAGAAAACGTGATATCAGCCTGTAGACGACCCTCCACTACAAACGAGGAGTGTCGAGAATAAAAATGAGCTCAAACCAGCAGCTGTAACACCTGCAGCAAGTCTTAAGCCCCGCTCTGATTCATTTATCTAGAGTGGAAGAGGTGGGATGATTTTAACATAACCTGGTCCTGGTCAGTGATTTAAATCTCATCTGAGTGGATTAACGTTCACACCTCCCCACTAATAATCACATGCATTAACCTGCTGTTTACTGTGAACACACCGGTTAGGGGTAGGGTTTCCATACGCAAAGCTGCTTGACATGTGAAAACCAATATGTGGGCATGTTCGAAACCAAAGCCACTAGAAGATCATGATCCTTTAATTTCCAGTGGGCTGTAGTACCGTCAGGTACAGTTAGGTATGGTACAGGTACTGTAAGTTCTGAAGCCTGAAGATTTGACTTTTCTTACAATTAAAACAAAACGTATTCACATGCACCAGAGCGTGTTGAGTTTGTAACTTTTTTTCTGTGTACTGCAGTAATTTCACCGTTGTGTTAATGCTTATTTACCTACTTAAACAGCACTTTCTGAAGATGTGTTCTTCAAAAAGGTAAAATCATATAAATAAACTGTCTTATCACAGGATTAAAATAATCTATCACTGTCCTGTTTAGCATAAAGGCTCATTAAATCAAACACACAGCTGTGTCTGTTTACCTGTCAGGTTTTTCTTTCTTCTACAATGACAAAGACGAGCTGTGATGCGTTTAAATACAGTCTAAAGTCCTGTTTGATTTATTTTCAGTATCATTAGCTCGACCTCATCAGTAGTTCTTGCTGTCCTCTGGTTTCTCCTCGTCTCTCTTTCTGCCAACTCGGATTTTTTAAAAGCATTTATTTCCCATGCTGTGTCAGCTGTTTGATGGTGAAAAATAAAAGACACGAATTTGAAATGTCTCCTTCAATCAGCCTGGGAACAGAGGAATGTAGAGCGTCTGACAAAAATAAACTGATTCCTAAAATGTCACCTTAACACTTGAAGTTAACAACACGATGTTTGAGTAAAAACCAAAATTGTCTTTTAGAACGACGGCTGCTAGTCAGACCTTTAGTTACAAGTGATTGGCTGTGATTTAGTGTTTGTTATGTTCCTTGTGTTCAGGAAGCACCACTGAGATCGTGACCTGTTTTTCTAACACGGACCTGAAAGTAGAATTAGCGCATTGTGGTTGTATTCCACCGCTAACGTGTGACGTTGTCTGTCCAGAATCATAATCTAATAATCCTTGACCCCAAGTGACAATTTGTGCCAGATTAAAAGAAATCCACAGAAACTACAGCCTCTCCCACCTCCTGATTAAACTCTTCATTTAAAGGAGTGGAGTAACAACTGGCTCACACTGTGTCGGAGCATATTCACACATCTTCTGACCTTCACCCGTCAGGTTTTCAGCATGTCGTCCAATGTGAGATTTGTACAGCAGGAGAATCTGCTACCTAACCAACGACACTCTGCGGTATCTCGTTCCATTAAGAGCAGAGCAGTAGAGGGAAAAAAATCAAAGCTCTGTGCTCCTGTGAAATGCAAACATTTTGTCTTTTTTGAAGTTTAGGGCAAGCTTTAAAATAAAAGGGGAACTCCACCAATTTTACACATCAAAGTCCATTTCTAGGTGCGAAAGTACAAATGTATATTTGAAAAAGCCCTTTGTGAGTCCAGAGGGACCCGTGTGAAGTCAGTATTAGTTGGGTTTGAAAACTACAAGTCTGAAAGAAATCTAGGGGATGTTTTTTAATTTGCTCCTTAATGTTATAAGAGTTTGGTTGGAGGTTGTGAAAGGTAGACCACAACCTGGAAAAAGACTGATTTAAGGTGGACTCAGGGACATACAAGAGGAAATCGTCAGCATAAAAACACTTGGTTGTAAAATGCATATGCATGTACTGTTCCATGTTCTAAAGTCATCTGTCTAATGATTTACTAATTAAGGCTTAAAAGGAAATGATAAGGAAATGCAAATAAATACACACAAACATAAAAGCCAAGTTAAAAAAAAGCCCTGAGCCTGGTTCTGTTGGACGTTTCTTCAGTTAAAGGGAGTTTTTCTTCTCTCCCTTGTGGGATTTTTGGGCTTCTACTTTATTTTACATATAATTATATTCTGTAAGGTCTTAAACCTTAAACACAGATGACTTTTGTTGTAATTTTGCGATACATAAATTGTTGTCATCAGCTCTCAGGTGGAGAAATCCCTGCATGTAAAAACATAACAAAAAATACATATAAACTTAATCAGGGTTTTGTGTTTGTGAACGCAGCTCCACAGAACAAACAGCATCGTCAGCCTCTGATTCAATCCACCTCTGCTGCCGTGTTCGGGCGTGACAACATATCAGCTAAAAGCACAACAGTTTTTTTCTACAGGTTTTGGTGAATGCACCGGGACCACGGAGCGTGTCTGAACGCAGCCTCACGAGAATCAACAAGAGCAAAAGAACGAGTTCGACTCCACCTACTACAAACGGCTTCAGTTCATCAGCTGACAAGATCTCGGAAGCGACTGTGAGCAGAGGAGCTCAAGTGAAACACAAAAGACTGAAGATGAAAGAAAGGAGGAGAAAAGAACAGAGGAGGCACACGGAAAGTAAAGAAACTCTTGGCTATAAACTGAGTAGAGCAGAGTGATTGTAAATGTCAGCTACAGTGCAAAAACATGATAGAATGAAAAGAAGTGAACAACAGGTAAAGAAGGAAGGAGGCGAGCTGATGAAGTATTGATAGAGAAGAAAGTGGGTTGATAAAACAGCGAACAGAATAAACTCCAGAGGTGGTGAAGGATGTGAATAAAACATATATTAATCAAATATAAATGAAATATAAAAAATGTAAAGGTAGAAAAGAATGTGAAGAAAAACTGAAAAGTGTGTGATCACTGAGGCGTGACACCGACTTTCAGGAGGATCCTTTCAGTGGGGGGTGGGGGGGTGGGGCAGGCGAGTGTTCGAGTATGTTGGTAGAGTGTAAACGCCAGCTGGCGTCCCCCAGAGTCTGTAATGTTCAGGACAATTACTCTGACTAGAAGTGGGGTTAAAACTGTAAAGGTCGTCCTGAAGGTGGCACTAGAGGAAAGGTCATTGGGTCAATAATCAAATCATGATCCATCTCAGCCACATGTCAGGCCTCATGTCTATATCAAACATTTCACTAATTAACTACAGACTTTAAATCACGACTGACATGAAGCCATCCTCTGCCTCCAGCTGGCTTCATTATGTTGTGATCTGTAATCTGACTGTAATCTACAGTCAGATACGTTACGCTCCCCACCTGTTGTTGCTCCTGGTTTCCTGTCCGTACAGGAAGTGCTCCTGGCTGACAGTGATGTAGTGTGTAGGGAGCTGCTCTGACTGATCCTTGCTGATGGTGACAACAGGGTAGCCCATTTGTAGAGTCCACCTGTCCATCATCTCTCCGATGTCGATGTCCCGTCCCTCTGAGTGCATGGCCTGGACCAGACACACAACATATGAGGAATCACTGACTAACAATCATGAATTTATAGTAATTAATCAATGATTATGCACATTATTGATGAGGTCATTACCCATCCAGCTAAGGTAGAGAAAGATTTCAGTTAATTAAAGATGTGATTGGCTGGTGGCTAATTAAAGAGCAGCAAAGTGTAAACGACTAACGAAGCACTAATGAAGATTAATCTGAAATGATGATTTTCCAGCTTCTTGTTTGCCGGACAAACAAGGAAACAAGCCCCTCCTCTACCTGTCAGTCAGGTTACCATGGCAACAAGGCTTTCGCCATCTCTGTGTCACGAGCTCGGTCTTAGCGAGCGTCTCTCTGGGCTTCATTAGAGCCGCTTCGTTAAACAATTAACAGCTTCAGTCAGTCTGGCTGCTGAGTCCCTGAAGAGCCGACACCAGGCAAGACTTACCTGAGACAGTTTGCTCCACAGGTCGTCTCTGGCTGCGTTGCTGTACATGTGACTCAGCAAATAATCCTGAAAAGACACAACAACAGGTCAGTGAACGGAGGTGAAATGATAATCACATAAAAACCTGACAGGATTAAATCATCCTGAGCTTAATGACATGTTAATGCTTCATGGAGCTACAAGCATTCACAGAGAGGTTTGAATCACTAAATATGATTATCAGCATTTTTCCTCCCAAACATACAAATGCTAAGACAGTAGAACACAGTTAGTCTATTCAGTGTGGCAACCGCCGTTTTCTTCTGTTGTGTCTTAAACGCGATTGAGTTCACATGTGGCACACATCCTGTGTATATGCACTGTGGACCAGTGCAGTAATGTCTGTGGTGAGGCACAGGTCAGGGCGTTGGTATAAAACCATTCCTAAAGTATTCCCAGGAGCACAGAGGCCTCAGTAGCTGGCTGATGACATCTACTGGACACAGGTGAAGTACTTTTTAGCAGAGTATGTAGGAGGCAGGACACGATGACGTCTGACCATCTGTGGAGAAACCTGGACATGGCAAACAATCCAACGTTTTCCATTTCTGGTTTGGACAAGGTGAAGGTAAAGTTGTGTATCTTAGAGGACAACAGTGAACAACAACAACACTCCAGAGCATCTTAAAGTGCTGCATGTTTAAAACTGCCTCAGTAACAAGCCGCAATGAGTTTGGTGCCTGCGCCGAGTCTAATGCGTCTGTGAGCTCTGTGAGCTGTGCTGTGACTTCACCGCTCCAGGTTATATTTGTTAAAGTAATGAACAAAGAGAAAACTGAGACAGTTCAAGAGGGACTCGCTGTGGCTTTGTTTCCCAGCTCGGAATTTGTCAGCAACTGTTGCGTCTGGTTTGAACTCTATCTGTTGCCAGAGCCGTTAGCAGAATCTCATTCCCACTGCAGCGGACTGGGGGGGCTATAAAAGCTTAGGGAGGTTGGTGGATGTTTCGGTTTATAATAAAACAAGAAAAAGGCAGGAAAGTAGAACAAGATAACACAGAACACCTAGAGAGAATAAGTAGTAATCTGCCTCTCTGTGCGTGAGTGTGTGAGTGTGTGTGTGTCAGTCACTTGTGATGGTGTGTATGGATGTTGATAAGGCAAGAAGAAGCTCTTTATTGGAACAAGATGACACACATGATAACAACACAGGGTGTGTGTGTGTGTGGCTTTGATAACTATGACTCTTGTCACCTTCAGTAAAGCTGACACAAACAGAGATAAAAACAGCACCACACACAGAGACTGATCCTGATTCCAGCACATAAAAGTTCCAACAGCATGATGCACCTAAACCAAACTGTTCGCAGCGATAACGAGCGTTCTGCGGGAGAAAGATGGGTGTGAGTGATAATAGTTTCATTAAGAGAAATCTGTTATCAGCAGCCATAAGATGACAGATTTCTGGTGTTAGAGACAGATTTAGAGCCTGCAGATGACCTTTTCCTCAGGCCCGTGACTTTTCATTGTGCTTTTCCTGTTGCCACCTGGATAAACCCCCAAAAGACTCTGCCTCCTATATCTAAATAGATGTATTATTATTATTTTACTATGTGAAATGTTTCACTTTGTATGTGGTACATGGATTAAAAACCTTTAGAAATATCTTCAGTAAGTTTACATGAGGTTACAGTCGGCTTTTCTAACTGTCATGTAAATAAGAAGTCAGGGCAGGAGATCAGATTTCTGCCGGGGAACTCTGATATATTCATATATGTGTAACAGGTGTCTAATGTGCTTTTTGCATGAGTGCATGTGCAGGTGAAAAGGCTGCAGACAGGGGAAGTCGTGGAGTAGTTTACCCACTGCTGTAACTAACACAAACCTGAGCTGTAGACGTTTGTTTAAAGGAGAAATCAGATCAGATCATCTGCTGCACATATGAGCTGATTGACAGTAACCTGGTTACTGAAGTGCATGTAAACTCCGTCCATGAAGTCAGAGGGAAATTAAAAGCATCTATTGATCTTAGTTTATCAGTGGATGCTGGATTTTAAAGTGTATTGACCAACACAACATGAAACTGTAGGTTTCCTTATGGAGGAAACTGGCACAAACATCCACTTGGATTCCTGCGGGAAGTGCAAATGAACGCACAGAATAAGAGTCTTGAGACTTATGTCTTGTAATGACAGCATATTTACATTTTTGCAACAACAAAGGTAAAGACTGTGTGCAACGTGCAGTACAGTTCATTTCTGTCCTGTGAGTTTGAGCTCAGTTTAATGCAGCTGTGTTGTGTAATTTATTTGGATTGAGGCTCCGTTCACACCACAAACTGTCAGAACGAGATGTCTTCATGTGTCCTTTCTTGGTTTATAATACATTTTTCACTAAACATCTGATTAGACCACAGAAAGGCACTCGGGCAGAGGGAATATATGAAGATAACTACTGAATAAAATATTGCCCAAGATGTTTTAATGCAGCTGAGAAATTAAAAGTAATGTTCTCATTATTTAGTGTGGTGTAGTGTTCAGCACAGTGTATATGGACGTGTAAAACACACACTAGATTCTGTGTGTTCTGCTGCTGTATCAGCAGTGTTTTATATAGAATCTGGTTCTGTGTGTGTTCCAAGTCACGGAGAGTTTCTGCTGGAAAATCAGGACAGTGTGTGTGTGTGTGTTCATGTACATTTCTATGTTTAACCTGCTTTCACATGACATCATATGACATCAAATTTATGCTAACTGTTAAAAAATGTCAGGCCCATATAGATTCATGAAAAATAATATGTCACAGTTTGACATTAAGTGAAACGTTGTGGCTGCACTAGGACTCATGGGTTCATTTTTGAAATCCGTAGACTCTGTTTAGGTCAGTTACACACTATTGTAATAGTAACATGGTTTTACAACAGAGGATGAACTGAAGAACCAAGATGCACTAATCTGCAGTGCATCGTTATGTTCAGCATGTCCCACAGACAAAATACACACGTCCAGCTTTACTCTGAATCCCGTGTTGGTGCCAACACACTTTAAAGTTGAAACCCAGCTGTTGTCCCCTGATATGTGAACACACAGCTGCAGAACAACTTACGTTGAGTCCTTTCTGGAACAGCGGCTGACCCATCACGTTGGCAAGCATCCGAATGAGCGCCGCCCCCTGCAGGCAGCAAAGAGAAATACACTTTCAAAGAGAACAACAGGTGGAAAATATTCTCTAAACTTTATCTAATCCATAACTGGTTTGAGTTGAACTTACAAACTCTCACTGAAAGAAAAAGTCTCTAAGTATCTAATAAATGTTAGCTTTGCTTGTTTGATATGGTTCAAACACGGGTGTTGGTTTAGATTCTGTACTGTGATACGTCTGAATAAGTTACTCCAGCGCCCAGTTTGAAAAAGAAACTTACTTTACATTTATTTTGCTCTAGTTTTCTCTGGCGTGAACTTGAACTCACCTTTTTGTAGGCGATCCAGTCGAACACTCGGTCGATGTCTGTAGCTTGTTCCACCTCCTGGGAGATTGGGTGAGACGACCTCAGGCCGTCCAGCAGCATCACCTCGTGGAGGACGTCGGTCAGAAAACGTTGCTTCTCCTAAAAAAAACATAAAACAACTGCAATGTGACGTTTCCAGTGTTTCCAGCTCAACTTTAATGAAACTCACAGAGTGTGGAAAACGTTGGTCAACATGTTCTGATTTAGTCGAACAGTTGCTGCAGTAAACAAAGGTTCAGTCGTGTAAATTGTTTGGTTATTGTCATTTCTCCTTTTTTCTTTCCACTAAACAAATTCAGTCTGTCCACTTTTATTTCCCCAACATCCTCATTTCCTTGTTCTCCTCTTCTCCCTCTGTTTCTCCTCCTGTTATTTTCTTTTCCTCCGCTCCCTTCATTTGTTCTCCTAGTCTCCGGTTTTTAATAGACATCTGCAAACATGCAGAGCTTTAACGAGCTCTGTCTGAATAACTCTAGGGATGAGGCTAAACCTGGAGAAGTGCGGCTGTGTCTAATTCATGGATTACAGTGTTTACCGCAGAGATTTGTTTTTAATGAACCTCCATCTTGTTAAGCAATTAAAATGTTGGCTTATTACGTTTTAGACATTAATGAACAGGAACCTTTTTTTAAATCAACAGTATCTGCTGGGATAAGGCTAATTCCTGGCCCAGTGTGTGTCTGTGTAATACATGGATTAGGTTTTGATTGAGTGGATGTGATTTTGATGAACTTACACCTCATCAAACAAAGGGTTCATGAGGTATAATGTTTTAATTAGAAAGGTTCAGATTTTATTTCTAGGTTTGTTTCATGTAGATTTACATTAGTGACATTCTCATCTTGTCAAGCCGTCTACGTTCTAGTCTGAACCTCGGAAAACGTGTCTGTTGCTGGAGGAAATTTCTGGTCTTCAGATTTAGGTTTTCTGATTTTGTTGGTTGACAGAGTAGTGAATATGGCTAATCCCTGGATGTTTTCTGGACTCCTCAAAGGACCAGGCTAACTCAAAGGTAAACACAAATGATTTTTATATTAGTCTCCAGAAACAAACACACACACACAGCCAGAAGTCGGGGACTTCACCACAAACTAAACAATTAGTTAATTAGTTAAATGACACATTTGGATGAAACCAATATTTTTCTGTAAGAAACAAACAAACAAAAACAAAATCAGACTAAATGAGACATCAGCTCTAATTAACAGAGGCTTTAAATCACCTGCAGAGAGAGAGTGGGGGTCCATCTGGTTCATAAGGACCATATGGACCAGATGGACCCACATGTGGAGGAGCGGCTAATAGGCCAACAGTCAGCGCAAAGACAAACACACAAACACACACAGATGGAGGGTTGTGTTCAGGAGCAGCTGCTGAACTTTTTAAACATCAGCTCGTCTCCTCCCTCCGTCCTCCTTCACTTCCACCCCGTCACTCCTCCTCTCCTCCTGTGCCTCCACTCCTCATTTTAGTGTCACAGCGTGTTTGTGCGGCAGACTGCCCCCTGTGTAACACCTTCACACCAAATGCTTTGTGAAATGTTTGCTCATCTACAGACCTCTTGTTAAATGTTGGTTAAAATCATACAGGGCGCCACTGGAACGTAGTTTAGATCAACACTCAAAGCTTTTTTCTGGGCGTATTGAGATGAGTGATGATACACGTGATGTGTGTGAGGTTGTGTGTGTACTTAGGGCAATGTTTTTAAAAACATTTTATACAATCTGACACGTTTTATATTTCAGGTTTTTGATCCTGGTTCAAAAAACACATTTTATAAACTTAAATTATTGATATGATATAAATTAAAGAGGAATTATAACTAAAACTGACATAACAGGATCCTCTAGAGTGAAGATGCACCACTCTGTCGGATTTTCTGACACTATAGTACGACTCAGTTCAGATAACCACTCAGACTCCGTTGGCCGAGCATTCATCTAAAAAGCTCAGTATTTTATTATTATTATAATAACTAAAGTTAGAATCAGAAAGGAGAATGAAAGCTAATTGAACTGCTCGTTAAGTCAAATAGTTTTTTCATTTTCATCATTCACATTTTATTATGTATGATGAATGTCTCTTTTACACGTGTCGTCATCCGCCTTCATTTGTCCTGACTTTATAAACATGGTTTGATCACAATAGTTCAGAGTTTCTTTAAAAGCAGCTAAATGCCAGTTTAGCTCAGTTAAAGAATAATATAACCTGATTGGCTAAGTGACTGTAAAATCAGTCTACCTCTGCATATTTGCATTTGTTTCATTTCTCTCGGCTGCGTCGTGCTCTTCCCCCTGCAGCGCTGTGACTCGATGCTGATGGAAACAGCTTTTTAAATAAAAACCTGGATCATAAATAAATTGCTTTATCGGTAACAAACCACTTTATCATCGTTGTGCTTGTTATTGGAGAAACACTTTGTTTCTATTAAAGCGTCCAGCAGTGCAGAACCACCGTAACAAGGATTTAAAAATGCCATGTCTCTCAGAAACAGACTGTGTGTGCGTGTAGGAGATAAGGTGTTTTGGTGAAACACATTCTATAGTGGAAGTAGTTCACAACGTACTTTGGCAGAAACACGTGTGTGTGTGTGTGTGTGTGTGTGTGTGTGTGTGTGTGTGTGTGTGTGTGTGTTGTAATTTCAACTTCTGCAGCATTTCACATTTCGTTTTGTGGGAGGGAATGGGGAGGTTCAGCAGTTGTGAGCTAATGCGAAGAAGAATTCCTTTGTCATTTGATTGTGTTTGAGTGAGTAGAAAATAATAAAATAATAAAACTGAGTTTTCCGTGTTTGCGGATTAGGTTGAATATAATGTGCTGAACACAGTTTTAGAAAAGGAGGAATCAGATATTGATCTGTGCGAGTAGAAGAAGGTGGAAGAGTTCAGGAGGAGTCCTCACAGGTCAGGACTCCCTCCTCCTCAACAGTCTTCTTATAAACACACTGTACATCCAAATGTACTGTGTGTTATGTAAAGTCTTATACAACAGAGAGAAACAAGGTAGGCTGGTAGAAACTGAGCAGAACACACATTTGTTTCAAACTTTCCCACTTGGAATGAAAATGTTTGGGCTGCTGGATTTTTCTCCATTTTGTTGCTGACATGAAAACATTTTGTCTCCAAATAAGCACATTTTCACGAGCTAACAAAACAATCCTGCACAAGCTCGTAGTTAAAAGAAGAACGTTCTGTTTCATGTTTCCTGTTCCACAAACAAAGGAGGTTTATGTTGTTGTCATTAATTTCATTTCTTCCAGTGCAGTTTCTGAGAAATCATGTTTTTTTATGTGATGAACGGCTCTGAACACAGTATGAGAAGCACAGCGACATCACTCAGCTACAATATTAACCGATATTTGATGGTAACAGTGCAGATTATTTCTGCCACCTCTCTCTTACAATGGAGCTGGCTGGTGTTTTGTTTGTGGTGTTTGAAACGTAATCCTCAGACCTCGCTGTGGACGGTGTCTAATTACTGTCCATTAAAAACTGTATACACACATGTTCTCTACCTCTGAACCAGGAGAAAGAAGTAAATCAACTTATATTTAAAATCGACTGTTGAAATGCAGCTAACTAAAAAACGTGTGAGTGAGTCAAACCTCACACAAACCACTCACCATGTTCCACTTTGGGAAGAGGAAGTCGGTGCCAACGTACTCAAAGAAATGAGCAAAGCCTTCCTTTAACCAGACGTCCTCCCACCACACCGGAGTCACCAGATCACCAAACCACTGCAACACAGACACACAGAGGAAGGTATTCGTTTAGTGCTTGTATTTGGTCTGCCATCTTGGCTTCACCCTGGCTACCTACCACTCTGGCACTCTGTGCCTGCGTACTTGCTCATAACGTTATTATGAGCTCTTACCTGCACTTGTTAATGATTCCTGTCACTGCATCAGCTTACCTGGTCTCTTCGTATTGTTCTCAGGAAGATCTCCACACTGCTTCGCTCACCAGCCAGTTCTGCTCCAGCCAGCTCCAACCTCATTTCAGTACATGGTGCCAGCTTTGCTTCTGAGTCTGATTGTTCCCGGTCTACCTTCAGCTGCAGTGTGATGGCTGATGATATTAAAAATGTTACCTACTACGTTTAATTTATTCTAATTAAAGCCTCTTTTGCACTTTTCATATATGAGAACTGTGTGTGACGGAGAGAGCAAAGTGTTTCTGCAGTAAACAGTTCTTAAAACGTCCTTACAGTCCAGCACAGATGAACCTGTGTGGTGTGTGTGTGTGTGTGTGTGTGTGTGTGTGTGTGTGTGTGTGTGTGTGTGTGTGTGTGTGTGTGTGTGTGTAGTGGATCATTTTGCCCCACACTGCAAGCAATTCAACTTTAATTCTATAGTCTAGGTCTGTCCAGATACAATAAAGAGCAACAATAAAACCTGCCTTTGTGTAGCTACCCTGGGAACAGACAGCAACATGGGTGAGGAGGCCCACTGCAAAGAGGAGCATGTGTCTGATAATCAAACACCAGCAGGAGGTGAAGCTGCTGTGTTAACACTTCTTTTTGAAGACGGGCTGCAAAGTTGTTGAAGTAGCTGCTTGTAAATATAACGGAAGAGAAAAAGCTGAAGAATGTTGAATGTCTCCATCCACATGTGCAACTGTCATGTAATCAAACTGGATTTAAGGCTTTTTAAATCCAGCCATGATAAGTTAACTGGATGTGTAATGTGCCAGTGTCAGACAAACATCAACTCCAGCCGTGGCAAGATGTTCTGAAACGAAGGATGTGATGGTTGGAAATTCCAGAGAAAAGATAAGAAGATGTGTACAGCAAGAAAATAAATCCACTCAAGACAAACCACAAGACAAGCAGAGCAGCAGGAAACAAAGACATTAGTACAACAGCACATGCAGGGCAGCAGAAAGCACCAAGTCGAACAGAAAATGATGAAAATGCTGAGCTGACATCAAAACTATGCTCATCCAGTAAAATCCTGCTCGGCACTGACAGATTGACAGACTGCAGTTCTGATGACAGAGGTGCTGATGAGGATGTGGTGTCACTTCCACAGCACACAAACACATTCTTCTGAAAGTTCTGCTATAAACAAGTGCAAACACTTTGCTCTTAAACCAGGTTAGGTCCATCATTTAATTTGTATGTTTTTACACTGACTGTCACAGTACAGCTCAACTGTATACTAACATACTAACTTCTCCCACTGCCTCTCTGGCAGGATTGAGCGTGTGACTGGGCAGGGATTCAAACTGTCCACCCTGTGGGGAGCTGGCAGACTGTTCAGCTGCTACTACCTGGCTCAACAGGAGCTGGGTCAAGTCCCTGAGGCAGAGTTGCAGTCGCACTGGAGACCGCAGCAAAGACAACAGACAACAGAACACAGCCAGATGAGGTCGTCAGGTTGTTACTTCACCTGTCAAATGTCTCCACAACGCAAACACTGAAATGTGAAAACTGAGCCGTAAAGTCCAAAAGCTGCTGTTTCACCACAGCAGTGATCATTTTCCCTTCTGGCCAAATGGCCCCACAAATTTCCTTTGTGAGCTCTGACTCACACTTAAACTAAACCGCAGCTTACTTTGTTTCCTCTTGTTACCTCGGCGAGATAGAAAAACGAGGAAGGAGGAGGAAGCAGAAGAAGAACAAGTGGAGGAGGAGGAAAAATAAAGAAAGGGAAAGAGGAGGAAATGGAGAACAATCACTAGATAACATGACCTGGGAGGAAGAGGATGACGAAAATAAGGAGGAAGAGAGGAAAAAAACAGTTGAAGGAGGAAAAGAAAAAGAAGAAGGAGGGGGGAAGAAAAAGAAATAGGAAAAGGAGAAGAAGATGACGTGCAGGTGAACAGACAGAGGAAGAAAAAAAAAGGAGGAGAAAAAGATTTTATTCGTCTTTAATAAATTCTGGTTCCCTAACTGCAACACTGCCCCTAGTGGACAGACAGTGGACAGCAGGAGTGGACAGTGGCTGCAGTAAACGGATTTTACGTCACAACGTGGAAAATCTGGATATACATATTGTGTAGATAAACTGCAAACGTCCTGCATGTGAAGGACATAAATGTGGGAGGTCTGAGACCAACAACACTGAAAAACACCTAAAGATGCGATGATTCTGTCAACACGAGGAAGAAAGGGAGGTGAAGCACTGTGATCAAAGACCGGACCTCCACTCTGCAGTCAAATCAGTTTTCAGCTCTGAGTTTTTCCTGTTTCAGACGAACTCCCGCTGAGCGGCTCTTTCATTAAACATGACAGTTTACATTTGATTTCTGTTCTCCTGCTTCGAGATGATTCCACCCTTTATCCAGCTGGCTGTTAACGTTTGAAGTGGGTCAGCGAGTTTTCCGCTGTCATCAATCCCTTCATTTAATGCTGGTACAGTTTGTTCAAGCCTCCTGACAAATAGAAAATATAATTCATTTCACACAATGGAGACTTTTGGTATCACAGTGACAGACTCAGTGAAAAGGACTAATCCTGTGTAGTTCTTACTTCTGTAGTAATTAAAAATGACGACTTCTGTAATTTTTACAACTCTCATCCTCACTTGTCTTCATTAGCTGTTCTGTCGTCTCCCCTCCTGCTTCAGCCTCATTAAAACATAAAAACGCCTCCAGTAGGTCGCACGCTTCTGCTGGGGAAGCTGCAAGGGGTTTCTATGACTGTCCTGTTGCCATGGTTACACACACGCATCGTGGGTGGGGTCTGTAAACCGCAGAGGGGGGCGAGAAAGCGAGAGAGGAAGGCGATGCGGAGCTGAAGTGAAGAGGAAGAGTGCTGAGGCGGGGGGGTTCTGACATGAGTGAGAATGATGACGAGTCAGAAAACAGATGTAGGGAGAAAAGCTGAGGAAATACCAGAGACAGATGATTGAACGCTGAGCAGAATCACACAGCCCCCACCTCTGACACCACCACACACTGGTTATACAGACGATGGGCCCCGACGGAGAGGTCAACAAACTGTGAGAACTGTAAACCCAGTCCAGTCAGAGTGCGGTAATATCAGTATCCTTACCTCAAGCAGGCTACGTATTGATTAAGTATCAGACACGCTGACGCTGAAGTAACAGCTGGATCTGAACCAAGTCGATTTCCTCATCACAAAATTACCAAATTATTTTTCCCTCATCACACTGAGAATCAGAGCAGCACAAGCAGGCTGAAAGGGATTTAACACAGTAAGTAAACAGGGAGGATCAGATCTGGATCAGCCTCATTTTACCTAATAATCATTTAAGTTATGCCGAGCCTGGCTCTGGGGAGTCCAGTCAGCTCCGGATCAGCTCTGGACATGTTGATTATTACATGACAGTGGCATGTAGTGAGGTTCCAAATTTAATTTAATTTTCCAATTTAATCCAAGTTTTTCTTTTTGGTGACTGGAGACTTGTGCGGTTTTCCATCTCACGGTGGACAGAGCTTGATGTGTTGATATTCTGGTGGTACATTCACGGTTTGTGCCTGATCCTACTTACACAGTTTCAAAACTTCAGTCCAGCCAATATGTGATGCTGAGGAAGTCTTTGCTCTGATGCCATGTACTCAGCACTGTTTAGTTAGAAACTTGAGGCACAGTCACATTAATAACAAGGGACCAGTAGCTGCAAGTTGATTAAATTAAGCTAAACGTTGCCCACGTCACAAATACCATTCCAAACTGATTATGCAGTGACGCACTAAATTAAAACGAGAAAAAGACCAACTAGAGCGAGCCAGCTGTTTACTTTCTCTCCATCTTTCCGTCTCTTCTCTCTGTCTCTTAGAACAAAGCGTATCTGTGCCTTTGATCATCCTCCTCTTCCTCACCTCCCTCCATCTGACCCTCACTGATAAATATTCATTCCTCTCTTCAGCAGAGGGACTGAATCTGATTTTCACTTTCTGTTCGGATGAGGCTCCTCGCGGCTCTACGACAGAACAAAATGAGCCTCGGTTGCGATTTGGCACAAATGCTGTTTACATCTACACATCTGTGAAAGTCTTTCACAGCATCTTCAACTCTGACTGGCTGCATTTAAAATTAACGCAATTAACAACAGCCACAACAAACTCTCAGACCTCCTGCTTAATTAATCTTTGTGCGACTGCTGTTAGGTTGGGATTCAACAGTGGCTACCGGCCAAGTGCAGCTGGTTAAGTTTTGCAACTTTATTTTGGAAAATGGCCTAATGCAGAATTAGAGCAATAAGACACGGAGAAAGAACTAGTGAAGGTGCAGCTGGAGAGTTCTGCATCAGTTGGAGCAGTTTCCCTGCAAATACGTACAGCTGACATACAGTACTTCTCGTCAGTTGGATCAGGACAGAAAGTACCTTTCTGAGATCCAAGCTTTGGAAAACAATGATGAAAACCTGGTGTGGAGATCTGGACACTCTGAGCAGTGGGTAAGAGCACAGCCTGAAGAGCAGGAGATTAGTTGGATCAAGGCTAAGAGGGTCATTACAGAGGGGTAAAGTCAGGCTAAAAGGAGTTCTCAACATGTTAAGCAATAGCTAAGAACCTAGTCTAAAAGGCTTACTGTGGAGTTCTAGACTTTGTGCATCAAGGTTAAGAAGATCATTGCAGAGTTCTGTGCTGCTAGTTGAACACTGACTAAGAGCCTACATTCGGACCTCTGGACAATACTGGATCTGGACCAGACCTACAGGGGAGACGAGCCTTGATGCAGAGTTTTCAGTCTGTCAGATCTCGGCACTGACGATGCAGCGTGATCACACTTATTGAACTAAGTAATCATAGGCTTGGTGCCTGGTTGTGGAGTTCTGGACACTGCACTTAGAGCCAGTCTGCAGAGTTTCACTCCAGCTGGATCCAGGCTCAGTTGACCGCAATTAGAAACCTCTTCTGCAGAGTGGTGGAGCAAATTTAATGTCCGATTTGTATTTAAACGTTTGCCACTCTGACCGCGTTGTGGTAGAAGACAGCAGAAAGATGGTGAAGGAGGAGAGAAAGCAGGAGACGACATAGACCGATTTTCAGACAGACTGTGTTTAGCTGTGCTGATCGTTTCTCTTTTGATTTCTGTTTTCGTGACCGTCCTGCTACACCCCCATTATTCACTGTGTGTTTGTGTCTGTGTGATTTTCAAATTGCTATGCAAAGGCAGCTGGCAAAATCATTCTGTCACATCCATGAACCTTTGATTTGTGACAAAACTACACAGCCCAGCGCACGTATCCGTGTGTGTGTTTCGATGTGTTCTGTCAATTAAAAAGAAACAAAAGCAAAACGAATCGGAGCAAAACAGTTGGGCGTGAAGAGAGACAGGATGAAACAGGGGAAACACTGAATTCTAAATACTTTGTTTTCCACACCGCACTGAATGACACCTCTAATAAACCTGGAGCTCTAACCCATATTAACATGAAGAAATAAATTGTAGTTTGTTCAAATAAGACAACAGAGGAACTGACTGCTGTTTATATTACTGAAATGCCAACGCTAAGGTTTTTATCAAACTAACGAGGACATATTTCATTTCTTAGCTCAGTTCGGTGCCTGTTGCTACAAGGAACTCCCTCTTTGAGTTGCAAACTCTTTCTATAAACTACTTAAATGGTCGACCATTCAGAAAAGATTAATTTCATAAAACAGCTGGGTACTGTCGTTACAGCCCACTGATTACAAAATTACCCCAGCAACTGTTACCAAATTAAGTTTTAAATTTTGATATAATCATCTGAAATTTGTCCACAATTCTGATGAACTTAGTGTGAAACACTACTAAAGATTTAAAGATTTACTATTTTTTAAAGATTTACTATTTTTAAGAGACTTCTCCATAAAGCACAGTATTAAACAAACGGATAGTTAATTATTAGTAGTACTTTTCTCCAGACAATATTTTTCCTCACAATAATACAGTGGAAATATTGTCTTAATTCTCCGCACTTCCAGGTAACTCAAACCCTAATTATAATCAAAAATGTACAACTTAGTTTGCACAAATGGTTGGAATTTCAATTGCAATGGAACAATTACTGGTAATTGTGTAATAGATGAGCAGCAGTTTTCACTTTAACGGGAGGAAATGAGGCATTTGTTGGGAACTATTTTTAACAGCGGATGGATCCACATCTGGTGCTCTTTGTTGTGGAGCAGCACAATAATATATACATGATGAAACTGTGCTGAATTATACTGCACATAAAGTCTCTGTTATTTAGAATATTTGAACATTATTATCGTCATGAAGGATTAATTACAGGACTGGTGTATTAGACTGTATCACAGTAGCTGATGGTGTGCATGGTGGTGCACATATGAAGTCTTTGGGGTTACACAACGCAGAGCGAAGCTTGAAGGTGCAGTTTATGAAGTGGTTTCATCTTAATCACTGTGTAGGCGGTTTATCATCGCTACAGTAGTACGAGGTGTGTGTGTGTGTGTGTGTGTGTGTGTGTGTGTGTGTGTGTGTGTGGGATCGCCTACAATGTGGTGGCAGCTCACTAATAAGCCTCACACAAACACCAACACAGACACACACATAACAAGACACACACTGAGGGTGTTAGATGTTTGTTTATGGTCTGTTAATTAGCCTCGGACACGAGCAGGAGGCAGCACCACACACACACACACACACACGGATAAAAATAGCATTATTCTTCTAACACAACTATCGATTGAACTCTTCCATCCTTCAGCAGTGAAAAAGCAGAGGAGGCTGTAGGCAGACGATTCATAAAGCTACTGCAGAGAATATTTTCCTCAGCAGATGTTTTCAGAGTTCAGAAAAACGTGTCATAAATGTTACTTTAATTGTGTTTTCCACACTGACTGACCATCGTGTCTTCAAGTAACGATGGGCTGCTGTTTCTCTGTATTAATGGAGCAGTTCTTGCCATAGTAAGTTTTTCCACAGGCGTGTATGCAGCGCCTATTGATTTGGTGTAATCTACTAAAACTGATAGATAAACATATGTGAAGAAGGAAAATAATCCCACTAATTAACTGAAAATCATTGCAGGTTACGTCAAGATGCTGGTTAATATAAAGCCAAACGTGTGTAAGGTAATGAACAAGAAGGTTTAGTTTAGAGGTTCTATCACACGAAATGTGCAGCATCACGCACCGTACCTTTAATGAACTCTCACAACAAACTGCACACATCCTGGATTTCCACACAGCTACATACTTTCAGCATTGACTGTGCTCAGTGACCTAATTTCCTGTCACCATCTTTGTTTTTGTAGAGAAGAAACTGCCGTCCCAGAGAAGCACGCTAAAAATATATTTTTCCAGGACCTAACTGGATTATTTTGGACACCGACCACCTACAAAAGCCAATGAGGCGTCATGACATCACAACTACTCAACTGAGTTCTGGGAAGTTTAGTGTGACTGGCTGTGTTTCTGTTCACCTCTTATCAGACTGGTATTTGTAAATGTTAGGCAGTGACGTACAGTATACTGCCATGACATGGGGGTTATCATTGTTTTCCACTTTTTTAAGATGAAGAACCTAAAGAAAATGTTCCCAGTCTGTCAGAACCAGTTGCTTCCCGGCACTGAACAAGTCGAACAGCTGTTCTATGATAGAGTTTCAGCCGTTACAGCTGCACAGTAGATCAGACTGGAGAGACAGTTCCCAAAAACTGTGTGACATGTGATTAATCAGGCACCGAGACCCTGCTGCACATTAAATCGATCTGACTAAAGTTTGTACAGTCTCTGCCTGACTTTAGAGGTGCTGCCATGAATTTTCTTTACATGGACCTCCATGGTTCTGCAGAATTTACCTCTGGCACCACCATCTGCTTTCCTAATAGAAAAATCTTGTCTTGTGAGAATTGTTACACATGTCCACATCACCCAGGCGCTGCAGCCTGATGGAGTTGGCATTAACATTAATAATAATTTGTCCACCGGTCTGCTTTTAAATCTGAAGCGCTGGTTTGCTGTGCGGTTGTCTCCTGTTCCTCTGCAGACTATAATTTCGCTTTCAGAGGACATAAAAATGCTTCTCACATTTACAGATTTAATATTTCATTGAACTCGTCCAGACTCTTTTAGCGTGAGTTGAATGTTCACTCTTGTTCAACAGGAAACGGGGAGGACAAAACAAACAAAAACAAACCACAGTTAGTAGACTTTTAAAAACTTTTTAGACTTCAAACTAATATCAACAACATCACAGGTGAAGCCCGGGAGGGCTGAGGGTCAACACGGCGAAAAGGCCAAAGCAGCCTGGAAACAACTGTGGATGGAAGAGGTAATTCTGTGGCTGAGCGGCAACGTGAGTCAAATCTATAATAAAAACATTGAGTGAGACAGGTAGAAGGAGAGAGAACAATACCATGATTTATGGCTCCTTGTATTCTAATGAACTCTTTGCAAACATTGTCTGCAGTAATAAATTATCCACTTTAAACCAAAACACTGCAGAGAAAAATACACAACCTGACAGCTTCGACACGGACAGCAGAGTTTGTGCATGTGTGTACTGACGTAACTCTATTCTTGTGAGGACCAACAGCACATTTAAAGACAGGCCTGTACAAGCTTGTCATTGCAGCACCTGCAATTTACTATAAGTCTAACACGTGTTAATTCCTTTAACTACTCTTACTTCTCCTTCATTGTTGTTTTCTGCCCTTGTGTCCAACTATTGACACTTTTTGCTTGGAAACATGAACCAAAAACATCAAAGAACCACATAACTGCACTGGCTCATACGGGCTGAACGCAGTAAAGCTTCAAGGATGCTATGAAACCTCTGCAAGAACTCCTGGAACCCATTCAACTGCTGTGACCTCTTTAAAGACTTGGATCTCCCACAAGAATCTATTTAAAGATTGCTAAGAACCCTTTCCAGAGCCACTGTAACTGCCTGAAGTACCACTGAAACATAAACCCAAACAGACAGAGAACTAGCAACACGATGCTCTACCAATTAACAAGCACCTCCAGGTCAAAAAGAGCAGCAATGTGTGTCAGTTTAAGTCCCTACAACATGCATCTGCTGCCAGCGCAGCAATATATATACTATTAGGCCCCTGTTTTATCTAAATAACAGGTGTCTAAAAGATGTATGGTAGCACCGGCCTTTCTACAAAACACGCAGCGACGATCACGATGATAGAGCCCACTTGGATCCACATGGGTAATTGACATGTTGGCACACAGACACACGATATAACACAATGACCAAGCCAAATTAGACTGAATACTGAGTGTAATTTGGACCTGGCTGGATGCAGATCTCAATTACTCGTAAACAAGTGGACTCACAAAGACCTCAAGAGGCGGTGAGCCGCATTATCATGTAATCTAAATTCATTGGTAAGTATCCAGCTGCAGGCGGACTTCTCCTGAGTGTTTCAGGGTACGACTGGGTTTTGGGGAAGTTAGATGTGTAGCTGGGCTGTTAACCTGGTTATAGTTAAGATGTAAGGAAAGAGAAACGAGTACATCCCTCAGGGATCCTGAACACCACTGACTCTGCTGTCAGCCTGCCAGAATACACACTGTGCCATTTCCTCCTGCATATGGTTGAATTAATGTGAGAGAGAGAGAGATCAACAGATGAAGAGAGTAAATCTGTTTTCCTGAATCTCGTCCCAGTGTTTGTCTTTGTCTGTTTTAATTAACAGACAGCTGATGGGAGTAAACCGAGAGCATCTCCTGGCAAACACGTCCCTGTGGGCGTGTGTTTCTGTGTGCGTGAGCGCACGTGTCAGGATCGCCTTAACCATTCGATGACTTCAGAGCAGCGACATGCACAGAACAAGCAGAGTGTGTGTCTGTCTACTGCAGACTCACCTGTACACAAACACAGGTGGGTGTTAGTGGACTTTTATCATCATAGCTGCAGTAACAGCACATAAACCATCATCTCCAGTTAACAGTGGTCCATCTGCTGTTTTCTATGGTGGCCACAGGTGCAAATGACATTTTCACAAAACACAATGACTGTTGACTTTTGAAAACTTGTTGGCTGCATCACAACATCAGAGAAATGATCTAAACACTTCAGACCCCGTGAAATACACATGAATGAATGAAAAAGACACATCACAGCCACGATGTGTTTGTGCTTAACCGTTCTGGGTTGGTGATGTCTGTTTGACGAGACCCGATGAAGACGTCACTCTGTTCTGTCTGTTTGTACGTTTTCAGCGAGCTGTCGGGCCAGCGTGTGGATTATTTGCCTGACATTTGTTTTTTGATCCAGCACCTGTACAAATGTTGTGGTTGTGCGCGCTCTACGTCCTGTGTGTCTCTAATGACATTAACGTCTGCTGACAAACAAGAGTCATAATCACACGTGTGTACAACTACATGCACATTATTCCTGAACACACTCCCTGCTAAAACCACCTGTAAACACCACCAGCCAAACGTTTTCGAACGCCTCTATTTTTCCAGTTGGATCTAAAATAGGAATCTGTGCAGAACCTGCTAATAAAATATGAACACAATCATCTTTAACATGGCCTTTATGTTGTACAAACACTCTGCTTTGAGCGTTTTGGTTGTTGTTGGCTGACTCATCTGATCTCAGCAGGTTGGTACGTGGTTATGGAGTTTAGTTTTTATACTTCGCTCCGGGGAGAACGTGTTTGGAAGCCAGCACCTAGCGGCGACCGGTTTGTACTGCAGATTAAGTCACTTCAGAAGCGGCGTCACGGAGAAGAACGTCAGCCGTGGTCTCATCACATCTGATGTTTTACTGTGTGACTCCATCTGTGTTACCCTCAGCTGAAAACCCGCCTGTCTGCTCTCCATCTGTTCACGTCAGAACAACAACAGTACAGTACATGTACTCTGAACCTGTCAGGACACTGACAACGTTCTGTACAGTACAGAGTGATCCCGAAGTGTCAAACTACACAGCAGCTGGAAGAGCAGTTTGGACTGAAAGTCAAACAAATCTTTCAGTCTAGAACATAAAAGCAGAATAACAATATCATTTTGACACAATTCTTCAACACTGCACTCTTTAAATCCTCAAATCATCCTGTTGTGTCTGATGAGTGACAACGTAAAAACATAAACTGAAGAAGAAGAGGCTAATCTGACAGATTCTGCAACACATCTACACACATAAAAACGTGGATTCCTGTGTGTGACATGACCACAAAGTGCTTTCTAGAACCCTTTTCTTCTAACTTAACCAGGTCAACATTTTGACTTTAAATAATTAATGTTATAATTAAAAAAAAACAGACTTTTCTTATCTCCAGGGTATAAAATATCTTAATATCAATGCTAAACCTACCTGTTAAGTGGGAAGTTCTTTAAAGACACCATTTAATTCAGTTTGACCTGTGTATCTTTAGCATTGTCATTGTGACGCTGTGTGAAGGCCTTCGGTGTTTCACACAGACACTAAATACCAGTTGACTACAGAATTAACACGTGTCAGACAACCTGTTTCTCTAAACGGGATTTAGAACAAAAAATCTGTTCTAATTTTTCCAGTTAAACTCCTCACAACTGAACTTTGTGATTACTGGAAGCTCTAACAACTTCTCCCTCTCACGTTGTGTGAGTGTGTGTGAGAGATAAATGGCTTCGGGATGAAATGGAGTGAGAAGCCGCAGACAAAACATTACATTACCGTCGTCCTCTCTTTTCACAGCACTGTCCCCTCTAAACTAACAAAAGAGATGAGGATGCATAGAGAGACAACAACAAAAGTGAACTAAAAATGAGACTAACTACATCTTTATGACACATCAAATAACATTTATGACTTAATATAATGTAGAGCATCCAACTCTGAAGCTTAACATTGTTATTCAGTGTGTTTCTGCAGCACACCAGCAGTAGCCTGGAGGAAACATTCATCCAGACTCAGCAAAGAGAAATGTGTGTCTGAGGCTACATCCTGAAGGAAATTAAATGAAACGACACATTCTTCAGCGAGCCAAAGGCACTGCAATATTTACACTGCAGCTTTTCATTTCCATCATGAAAATGATCCCATACAGCACTATGATTACTCGAATACTTCAGCGGGTGTGACAGTTAAAGGGACAGTTCACCCAAATGACACCAAAACATTTTCTCACAGGCCTCTCGTGGCATCTTGCCCTGCACATAAATTGCTTTTATTTGCCCAGGTTTGGAGATATTGAGGTGTATTCGTAGCTGCCAATCAAACACAGTTCAGATGTGTTCAGAGAACTGAAAGATTACACCCCTGCCTCCGAGACACAAATGACCAGCTCGTTCTCAATCACACGGAGTCAAAATCTGATGCTTTATCAAGTCCTTTGGAGAATTATACTGATGTGAAGTATGTGAAGCACTGAGGTGTTAATCAAATACAACATTAACCCACATGCATCAGTGTTTGATGCCTGGAGCAATGATGTGGTATATTAAGCCCCAAACTTCTGTGCAAGGAGGTGGACGGGGTAGATGGATGGGTCAACAAGACACAGGGCTACATACAGAAAATAAGAATCCAGGAAGTACATGATTATCTCGTCACTTTCACTATTTTGTCTTTTCAACTAACCTAACTCTGAATTTTTTGTGTAGAACCAGAAGTCGAGACGTTTTCACAGCTTTAACTGAGCATTAATCATCGTGTGACATCTAACCCACAGCATCAAACAGTGAAGCTCCCAGCGTGTCAAAAACAATGAAAAAGACGTTTATAAAGCCTCACTGTCAAACACTGGAAGGTGAGAATGTGTTGACATAACCAATGCTAGGAATGGTCCATAAATGCCTCCCTGTTGATGACAAGCTGCACATGCTACACATACATTCTGTTACTTCTGCTTCCTATGCCTCCATGGAACTGCTCTGCTGTGCAGAGATACCATTAGCTGTTAGCTTTCTGCTTCTTCAGTTTTAGGTACATTTTCCTTAATCTAATTAATCTATCTTTTCTATGACTATACTTTGCTTTGATTTCACCATGTTGTTCCTAAACGTCTCACCCACACCGCCTAGCGCCTCTAATCTAACACAGAACAAAATACCCCAACAGAAACTTGTCCACCTGAGATCCATTAGTCGTAATATACTTTGAATGATGTTTAAGCTTAAATAAGCTCAGATGGTTTAATGTGATAACAAAATGAACACAAATGTCCCTAAGTGGCTCCTATAAATCTTTTTCTTTTCTGAAATAAAGAACACTAAACAAAACCAAATTACACTTTTTGAAAGTGTTTAACAGGTTAGGTGCCACAAATTTAAAGCTCGGTCTCCATTATTTTGAAGCCTGAAGGGAGGAACAACCGACAAGCTGTGATCGGGGACCTCACAGACCTGCCTGCAAAACAGGGCTGCAGCAGATCTGTAGTGAAGGCAGGCGCCGGATCGTGGGCAGCTTTAAAGTGAGCACAAGCATTTGAATTGGATTCTGAATTTAATGTGGAGCTGGCGTAAAGAAGTCAACACCAGTGTCTGGTTAATAGCACTGAGGGATGTTGTGACTGGAACCAGCTTTAAAAAGGGTTGAAGCTGTTTATGCTGTTTATGCTTATCCCTTTATCACTTACCATAATCAATGTGAAAGTCAGCGAGCCTTTCTGTTTGACTGTCTGGACACCAGCTGATGTGCTACGCGTGGGCGGTTTTATGACAGATTAAAACCAAAATAATAATGAATAACTGCTCGTTGACTAGCTGCTGAAGTTTTAAATGTGACGTTTTAACAGTGATGTTCAGAGTCTGAGCTCGAACACAAACAGAACATCACCTTTGTAATCCTCACAAAGCTAAATGAAACAGGGGAAAACAGTGTTTAATACTGTTACTTCATAGGAGCAGGTTCAGTTTCAACATATTAACTAATGAAGCTGCTGCAGGCGCATCAGTTTTCTCATAAACATTATTTAAAGCTCCGTGCTGGTTGTCTTGACATACTTACACTTGACAGGAGAGCAATATGCAAGACCTGAGAGTTGAATTCTGAACAAAGTCACATTCACAAGCTATCAAGATGTCAAGAAGTCAAAGACTAACTCCTAGGAAACACCAAGAGAGGTAAACAAGTATTGTTTACTGCTACCTGCTGTAAAATCCCTTGAAATAGTTATTTTAATAATCGTGTTCATCTGGATCTACGTCAAAACACATTCAGAGCGGATCTGTGGATACACATGAATGTGTAATTATGTAGTTTTTGTAAATCATTTTGAAAAAGGATTTGGCCTTCACCAAACTAATCAGTTGTTCTTGAAATTCCAGCAATTTTAGATAAAATCTGTTTGTACATTTCTAAACTATTCTGCAATCTCACAAACAAAGACCAAAGCCGTCGACTCCACGGCCGCGGTAATGGCAAAAGTGTAATGCTTAGAAAAGGATCATCTGAATAGAGCAGCGTATTGCATTCTGCAAAGTTTTAAATGTTTTCAGAGAAACACTCCCACAAGACCTGATGCATTTTTATACAGTGCTGGTCATCAATCGTCATGATTCCCGGTGCAGCTTCTAGTAGCTCATTACAGCAAAGTGTATTAAAGATCCTCTGCAGGCAACAACATTTAGCTTTTAATAATCATCTGTCTGCGAAGTTGTTTTTCCAGATAAAGTTAAATGACCTTGTTAAATATTTGACACTACAATTAAAAATAAACTCTGTCTCCTTAAAATGGTGTTCCTGTGCATCCAAACTGTAAAACACAATTATGTTCTCTAAGAAATGGAATCACCAGATGATTTATGTTCCTATGCAGCATGTTTTTATAAATGATTTAAGTGCTACACGTATTAACAGAAAGCGAGTTACGAGAAGGTGTTAAAAGGTTCTCTACAAAGCATATTGGCCGGTCGTTCTGCTCCTTCACTGGACACACGTCTTCAAGTTCACTGAGAAGTCAAATGATCTACAGCTCCTCTACGTCCAGAGAGAAACTGTGAACATGGATCATTCTGCACAGAGCAGCTCAATTGTCCAGTAAAGAGCAGTGAAAAAAAAAGGATTGTGGGACCACATCTGCACAAAACACATTAAGTCACATGAGGTAGTATTAATGTGATGAGCAAAATAAAAAGTGCTTCACATAAAAATTTAGAATACAATTAACTAATTCAGTGCATGACAGACAAAGCTGAAAGGTTTTAGTACTTGAAGTAGAGACGACTGCATGTTTACCAGTCTTTCAGAAAAGTGATTATTATAAATCTCTGCTAATCTGTGCCACTTTAAAACCTGAGCAGTCAGTATGAAACAGAAACAACAACACGACATGCTGGGTGAACCAACAGACGACTGAACAAGGAAACAACTGTGCAGCGTTTGGACAATTGTATTTCTGCCATTGTTGGTACTGCAATTTCAACAGACACCTGCTGCCGTGGGGGCGCTCTTTCAACAAATGCTTCTGTGGGTTTTATGTAAATAGGATGTATAATAGTGTTTTTCTTCCAGCGCATGGTTCTAGCTCAACTTGACTCGACTCTACTTCCTTTTGGTAGCAGGTATCTCCACAAATAGATAATAAAACTGCAGACACACTAGAACAATGGAGGGTCTCAAAGGAATCGTGTCCTCAGGTGTCATAGTTTTGCTTCTCTATCACACATCAGTAAAAGTTTGTCAAGGCGCCATTTCCAAAAATCAATAATGAACCTTTGAAAGGTCAGTAACGAACCTTCAAGTACTTCGTCAAGTTGATACAAATATTGATTAAGGTTATATTTTCCTACCTGGTGGCAGATCTCGTGGACGACCACCATGGTGAGCTCCATCTGATAGGACGACGACGACACCTCTGCGTCCAACAGGATCTTCTGCTCCACAAACACGCTCAGACCCCAGTTCTCCATGGCAGCGTAGGGGTGTTTGGGCACCGCCAACAAGTCTGAAAACCACACACAACTGCATGTAACGGCTTTTAAACACAGACTGTTTCTCCCTTAACAAACTCCCGATCAGGTTCAACCAGTGACCCTCCACCATTTAAATAAAAGGCAGCAGTGGCTCTGACAGAATGACTGCTGGCATCAGAGGAGATCCCATTCTGCGTTTAAATTAAAGTCATGAGTCACTTTAACAACCTGCCAAAAATCCTTTTATCCCCACTACATGGATATATGGAGTTTTTAAGATATGACTCACACATGTATCTGAATGAGCAGGAGGAGAGAAGACGTGCAGAAAGAAGAATAAAGAGAAGAGAACAAGAAATATCTCTGAGCAAAGAAAGAGGAAAAGAGGAAGGAGTTTACCTCAGTAAAGACGTAGAGGAGAGAAGGAAGAAATAGTTAAAAAGTCAAATTAGAGCAAAAAACATTCTTAGTAAAAGTATCAGTAGTTGAACTTGAATTGAAATTAAAAATCATAATTGTTAAAAACTGTAATTAAAAAGATTAATCGTAGTGAACCTCAGTTTAAACACATCTCTGCTCAGATTGAACTCCTCTTGGTAACAGTCACGTGTCCTGACTGAGCGTGTCACAGGATCACACTTCAGAGATGAGTCATGTACTGAGAAAAGCCATCACTTGGCACAATAACGATAATATTCACGTTCCAGGAAGTTTTATATCATCTCAAACTGAGTTTAACTAATTGATTTTCAGCTCTTTCCACGTTAAATGTGCACAGAGACAGATATGTCTCCTATAAGCTGGGAATGTTCTAAAACACAGTTTTAGGCCACACAAGGAGTTTCATTTGCCTCCTTTCACAATAAAATGCAGACAAATGGGAAAACAGGTAGGAGGTAGCTCCTACTGAGCGTAAATGGAGGACTGACAAGCAAGCCAGGCACAGAAAACAAGAAAAGAAGAAACTGTTCTTTATTTTGGGTTCTGCTCCACGTATTGTTCACAGCAAGCAAACTACTAGAATTTATGACTTGTGGATTCATTACAGAACAAGCAGTGAACAGTATCAGCGAACAAGCAAATGCCTTTAAGAGTAAAAGGTCACATTTCTAAAAAGCTCGACCTATGACAACCCTGCAATCTCATATCAACACACTACAGAGGCCATTTTGGAGAGAGAGTCTGATCTGACTCAAAACATCAAGAAAACAAAGCTCAATGTAGATGTACACGAAATACGATGGGACACGGTGAAGCATTTAGCTGCCAAAGAGACAGATATTTCCCTGAGGAGTTGGTGGAGACCAAACCAGAGCTGAAGGGAATTTATTCAGTACAAAAGGTTGAGTTGTTTAAAGCTAAGGGTGCAGCAGCAGTAAGAGGGTTTCAGGAAAGAAACCTGATTAAGGAGGAGGAGAGGAAGGAGAGGTGAAAAGGAGCTTTTCTCACTATTTGTTTGATTGGAGAGAGCAAGGCGCATTTCTCTCCAGTAAATGAGTGACAAGAGTTCAAGTCCTCATTTAAATTTCCTGCTTTGTCGTGTTGCAGGAACATCAGCAGCTTCCAAAGCGAACAATATGAGAACTCGTTGTGGTTGGATTAGAGTCTGTCAGATGATTAAAATCTTTTTCATTCATTAAGTCATTATGTTATTTTCCGTACAGAACATGTTCTCAGAGCCATAAAAAGAAAAATAAACTTAATATCTTGTGTTTATTAGAATGATTGCTCTTCTGTGAACATTTCCAGTTAACTGTTAACTTTTCCTTTCACACTCTCCTAATTACAAAGCGTTAACCTGGTAAATATGTGGACAAATATAGTAATGTAATGAATAAATACCAAGTAATACAAAACAGCAAAAACAAATTAAATACTAAGAAAAACCTCCAGTTTCACCAGATAAATACATGTATGGAGTTTTTCCATTTTCTATGAGGAAACATGGAAATATTTACAGGCTGCTGTTATTACAAACCACCAGTCAGAATCACCAGTAACCGCTCGGCTCTGGTTTGAGATTAGGTGTCGGCTCTGTCGTCCAGGTCATGTTCATCCCAGAGAAATGTTCAGACACAACTGGACTTACTGAACGTTCCTGAAGATGTTTCACCTTCCATCCAGAT
Source organism: Ctenopoma multispine (assembly GCA_034779795.1). Lineage (NCBI taxonomy): Eukaryota > Metazoa > Chordata > Actinopteri > Anabantiformes > Anabantidae > Ctenopoma > Ctenopoma multispine. Next base: position 14,562,964 of record JAUYWH010000015.1, read on the forward strand.
GTTTCTGGATGTTTCACCTTCCATCCAGAAGGCTTCATTAGCTCTGAAGAAGAAGAAAACATCTCCAAGAGCTTTAAGTGTCTACGTTAATGTTCAGTCGTCACCAATCAGCATTTTTTTGGACAACGTGTTGATTTTCACCACGTCTGAGACGGTAACAGCTGGGATCAGCTCCCTCCAGCTCACATGAGCGGTTTAGATAATGGATCATTACCGTGTTCACTATATTTGTTTAGTATAATAATAATCATAATGACAGACTGTATTGATCCGGTTGGGGAAAATGTTATTGGGCAGCTGTCAAACAGCTAAAGGTGTGAGCGCTACTCTTGTTCCTCAACATGTAGCCTGGAGGAACTGGGAATCGAACCGTGGACACAGGAGTTCATAGACAACTGCTCTACCACCTGAGCTACTGCCGCCCCTGTTAGCATGTTAGCTATATTAGCATGTTAACATCAATACTAAACTACGGCTGAGGTTGACAGAGATGTCATTAATTATAAACCAAATTAGTGTCACAGAGATTCATCCTCTGAGGATCATGAATGTAAGAGTAAAATAACATAACATATCTGTTGTACATATAGAAAGAAAACGTGTTTCTACACAAGTTCTTTTCTAATGTAAGAAAGGAAAAAGACTGTAGTTAATTTATTCACATCTTACACTGGGAACCTCTGGATTAATTTAGTTGCTGTAATTACTGACAACATACAAGTAACGTCTGAATGTTGTTATGAGCCTAAATAAATCTTAAATACGTGATCAACATGTCACAGCAGAGAGCTGAGCTCAGTCAGTCTGCAGCAGCTGACAGGAAATCATGATGCGACTCCTCGGTCCACAGGGTGGCCTCTTTTACCCAGCATGCATCTCTGTGACAGAGTGAGAGTAAAGTAAAGTCCTGAAAACCCACTGTGTTAAATGTTTTAAGGAATCAAGAAGTCTGGAACCTGAAGGCTGGAGGTTTGTTCGTTTCCTTCAGACTTAACGGGAAAATGTGACTAAATGTGGCAGAATGACGACGTCGTATCCTCACAAATTAAATTCAGTCCTGAAACACGAGACAAACACAAGGTGCTCATAGTGAGAAACTATTTAAATATCAATGTGTCTGTGCAGGATGTAAAGCAGTTCAGGGACAGTACAGAGGGTAGGTCATCTGTGTTTCAGAAGGTTCAAACCTCAGAGAAAATAATTCAAATAAAACAAAACAATCTATGTACAATTTACTGCTGTTACAGTACCTATAACAGAACCTTAAATTAATCCACTTCACTCTCTGTGTCGTGTGGCCGTTTTACCTGGATTCCGTCTCTGCCTGAAGCCTCTTTTATTACCTATTTTCTCTCTTTGTCAGAGATGGAAAATAACATGCATTGTTCTTCTGGGCTCTGCAACTGAACTGTGCACGCTGAGCCCAGGTGCCAAACACACCACAGAGTCGTTAGCTTAATCCACAGGTTCTAGGGGAACACTGGTTTCAGATACACAGAACCGTAGAAACAATACATGTCTTTACCTTATGGACCTGGAGAGGTTTGATAAAAGAATCCCAGGGTAGCACAAAGTAAAAAGCCTGTACCACACTTTTCAGGTTAAATACATAAACTAACCAGCAGCTGTCTGTGTTAATGTCATCAACCAGAGTTGTGGTTCATACAGACAGCAGTGTTTCCCATGCATGAGTTTTACTTACTTTTACTACAAGGTGTATTTGTAATCGTTCCCAGAGAACATCACGAGCCATCGACACACCAGAGGACAATTTCTCCTCACTCCAACAACTTTTACAGACTTAAGCTACAACCTGTGCGTCAGATTTATTGTGTGTGAATGTGGCAGATGATCTAGTTTGTGTCACTTTTTTTTTTTTTGCTGATGGTTTAAACAGCAGCTCCCATGAATTACCCGTCGGTTACAGTGATCTCTGCAGCTGCACGATGTGTGTACACAACCAAACCAGTGTGTTCAACGAGGAGGGGATCTGTTGCGTGTCCAAACATTATGTGATGAGCAAATCAACTCAGACACAACGCTGGAAAATCCAACAGCGTGATCAGCATCCAATCACGTGGCAGCCTCTGCTCCTAGGGTGAATGTGATTGGCTGACAGCTCATTATTCACATGAGTTAGGTTCAGACAGCAGAACTGATTGGCGGGCTGAGGGGAAATGGAAATGCAATAGGTTTTAACTTAAGGGGGAAATGCAAATGAGGCTGTTTGGTTTAAGGTGGAATATGCAAATGATACATTACACTCAATAGACATTTAAATTAAAATGAAATGAATCGTTTCATTTTACTGCAGAATGAGCCCTTCAGGAGGTTTTGTGCACACACACAGACACACACACACACACAGACACACACACACACACAGACACAGACACACACACAGACAGACACACACACACACACACACACACACACACACACACACACGCTAATGTGAAATATAACCTGAATTATATTCCCCTCACATTCTCTCTCTGTCGTCACTCTCATGCTGCTGCTCTGGTGTTTCACCTGGATTCTGTCTCTGCCTGCAGCCTCACTTTTATTGTTATTTTCTCTTTCTGTCAGAGATGGAGAATAACTGCATGTATTTTATATGCTACATGTCCAGGTGCAAAAAGCGCTAAAGGGTCATTAGCTTGATCCGAAAGGGGAACATAGATTATAGATATAAAGGAGGCTGAAAGATGCTAATAAAAGGTTCTAAAAGATGCGCTGCACTGGCTGCACTGATGAAAACGTTTCCCATAACAGGGATTAGAAGTCCAGGTGTTTTGGATGTATATGACACCACTATATTTTTGATCTGTTCATTTCTCAGTCCTCAGAGAACAGAATACGCTGTGTCTACTGTTAAGATCTGAACTGTTTATTATCGAGTTCTCGGTTGTAAAGTTGTGTTTTATCTGTTGTTTTTCTGTAGAATGGTATTAAAAGAAGAATATAACTCTGGGCAAGGTGTTATTGTTCCATTAGAGAAGAACCATTACCAATTCTTTCATTATTAATGTAAATATACATTATTATTCTCAAAAGCAACAATTAATGGATTCACATCGTCTCTATTGTCTCTCCAACAGTGAGAAACCAACACTTGTGACACATCCAGTGTTTATGTTTAGTCATTGAGGAAGCTGGCAGGGGGGTGAAGTGATTTCCTAACAATTATACAGAAGCTGATGGTTTCAAAATGGCAGATTCTTTCACCCCAGGATCTCATTACCCCACAACGTTTGGAAAGTGACTCGCTAAAAAGCTCAAATCTCGGCTCTAATTGGCTGCATTAGGCAACATAACGCCACGATAGTATACAAATACAGGATGCACTGGGTGCTGCTGAGAGTGTGTCACATTTCTCCATCCCTTCTATGAATCACGGCTGGATCATCATGACCATGCTGTTGTCACTGCTGCTGGATGGTGGCTGTAATTGCTTCAGTATCAGATTCACAGGGGCCATGATTGGCTGCTGTACTGGCCAATTTGGTCTGTGTTTGGATATGTCAGCAGTTAGCAGGCAGGCTGACTAAATTAGCTGATAATGAATCTATGTGCAGAGATTTTAAATTGGATTTCTGCTACAGCAGCTTAAAACCAAGATTTGCTGTCTAGATTGTCTTTGCACCGACTGTACGAAAACAACAGAGTGATGAAATGTAGGAAAATAACTGACAAAGTGGAGGCTGAGACAAGCTCGTCTCCTAAAAATACTGATAACGTGCTTTGCTAAAAATGCTTTTTGTAGGAATGAGCTGGTTTAATTAGAAACACTTTTACACAACATCCCTACAAATTATCTCAATTACAGAGTCTGCAGCTCACAGCTCACATCCAGTGCAGGACATGATGTGTCCTTTCTGTAGGAAGCGTGTTTATCTTTTCCCAGCCTTAACAAAGCTTCTAAAAATCACTGGTGTTGGACGTGAAAAGGCCTTTGGTTCACAACCTGCTGGTAGTTGTAGGAAACAGCTAAAACACTTCAGGGTTAGATTAGAGAAAGCTGGTTTTGAGACAGAAGCCCTCGACGGGTATTTGTTTGCTGTGGAGGGTAAGACTCTTCTCAGATTGTAATGAAGGACTCTCTATTATAATAGAATTTATTTTAGATTATTTTTTATCATAAATTTGCCTTTACTTGAGTAAAACATTTGATTAACTTTCTCCCACAGCTCACCGTCATGTTTCTGTCTCCACCGCACACATCACCCACATGAAGCTGCACATCCATGTTTTATTTTCAGTATCATTCACCCTCCGACTTCTGCCTCAGTCTCTCTCTCTCTCTGTCTCTCTCACCCTCCGCGGTCGAGCTCCGCTTGTCCACCAATTATCTTTAGCTCGTTCAGATAAGAGCTGCTCCATATTCAACATTCACAAGAAGTGAGAACAGAGGAGAGACTCTGAATGTTAAAACGCCTTCACAGCCACCAGGCAACCTGCAGCCACAGAGAGAGAGACACACACACAAACCTGCAGAACACAAATAACAAACAGCTACAGAAACTCTGCTGGAGGCTGAAATGTTCATTACACACCATAATATGAAAGTGCTGCACAGAATAAACATACTGATGAGTTAGCTGTTCTTAGAAGTTTGTCCTAATGGTGGAGCTAAAGGACAGAGGGCCTTCTAATCAAAGGGAGGACGGTATGTGGTCAGTTCACTTCTAAATCTTCTCCCAGCACCTGAACATCCTCTCTACTGGGTTCACTCTGTCCACCTGATGTTGGACCAGCTGCAGGGATTCGCTCCCAATCAGACCACGAGCACACTAGTGAGGTCCAGCACTGATGCTGGGTTATAAGGTCTGGGCTACAGCTGGTGTTCCAGTCCATCCCCAGAGGTGCTGGATAAGGGTTGAGGTCAGGACCCTGCGCAGACCAGTTCTTTCACACCAAACTGGGAAAACTCATCTCTCATTCCCACCTACCACCAGTAACTGTAAGATAGTTGGAGAATCACTAATTGCTATGAAAATGCTAAACGCTAATTTGACACCTGTTAAAACTGAGCTAAGTTCTGGTGGAAGTGAAGTTTACAGCACCATTAGCCTGGATGTTGAATTAAAATGTCATCGTGGCTCCTTCTTTGTACTTTAAATCTCACCTTAATGAAGAGAGCAGCTCAGAACAAGAGCATGTGCGCGTTACTAAAAATGATTCTGTGCCTAATCATTCACGCCCATATGTTGACGATGAAAGCTGTGTGAAGCACAGATTTCCACAGCTGCTTCGTCCTCATGTTTTAAGGCCTAACTGACTGACCCAGCTTACAGAACCGTTTCAGAGCCATGAGGAGCCGTTTCTATAAAGTGAAGGTGCCAGTGAGGTGGAGCGCTGCTTGATTTTAAAATGAGGGAACTGTAAAAATGTTTTAATAAGGTCTTGGCTGAGTAGATAGTGAACATTTTAACCTCTAACCAGTGGAGATCTGCTGCACAAGCCTACAGAAAACTCAAGGCACACACACACACAGAACTATCAGTGATGGTGTTGAGCGGATATTTGCTCACACAACCAAACACAAACACTGAGTGATGCAAACTGATCGTGCAGATGCTGAACTGTCGTTGCTGATGCAAAGTCAAAATCTCTCTGTCGCTCTGCACAAGTGGAAAATCTATATATGTGTGTGTGTGTGTGTGTGTGTGTGTGTGTGTGTGTGTAGAGGAGAGTCAGAGGACAGTGACCATCAGTTCGCCCCGGGCCAGCTGATTGGCTTGGCTCTATGCCAGTCTGGCCAATCAGAGACGTTGATTTCCCTGCAGCGATAAAAACTGAGAAATATTTTACGGCCGACCAGAGACGACCTTTAAACTAAAGTATCATAACACACCTGGAAATGTGTAATAAATGACCTGATTAGTCTCATTAGCTGCCTGGGCTGCTGACAAAGTTATTTTTAGACGTTCTCCTGGAGGTCGTGTTGCTGCAGTAACTTTCTGTTTACACCACAGAAATGTTTCTTATCAACCTTTTTTAAATAATCAGTTTTGCTCCCACAATGAAAGAACTTGAATAGCAGGCGTATTGTGTTGAAACTATAACCTTCAAGCAACATAACTGAGTGATGAGCTGGATAAGAGTTTTTATACCTTCAGATTTAGTCGTAAACTGCTTCATAAGAATAATCAGAGGGTCATGGGAACCAGCTTATTGTACCGACATGTTTTGTAGATCTGGGACAACGTCAACAGAAAGTACAGATTTTTTCCTTAAATGTAACAGAATTCTGTTTCAATCACTATAATAAGAACTGATACCATGAACAAAACAAAAACAGATTAGTGAGTGCACAGTGAATCTTAAGGGCAGAGAAACACCAAACCAAAGAACGAGTGGTGACGAAGACTAACTGTTACACTTCACCTTCAGCTGGGTCAAAAAGTGGCACTTGAACACGTCGCAGAGACGATGCTAACAGACAGCAGCATGTACGTATGTCCTGAGCTTGTGTGTGAGGAGATACCTCTCCACACCAGCAGGTGGCAGTAATTCATGCTCGTCATTCCGAACTGCGACTGCAGATCTTTCTGCAGGATTGATACAAGCTGCACTTCCTTCCTCATTCTCTCCTCTCAGACAGCGAGCAACACACACCGCCCACAAAACCAACCTGGAGTGATAAAAACACGCGCACAGAGCAAACACTACCAAATAAGGACGATACAAAGTCGTGGAGGTAAGAAACTGAACAGGGCTGTAATCAAGTTTTTTTTATAGTCGATTTTTCCCTGTGGTGTCAAATCACTGGCGTCATCAGAGCTTGGTCTTCTCCTTGTTGCACTGATTAGTTAAGGCAGCTACATTAACTAACTATCAACTATAGCGCTGAATCGTTTGGAGGATCCAGCTTTTTTTTCTCCAATTTTTCCTCCACTTCAGTTTTGGACTGTTGGTAAAATACAAAAAGCTATCTGAAGACATCACCTTGAGCTCTGGAAAATTAGTTTCTGAGATGAAAACGCTTTAACCTCAAATTTAAAACCTTTTTCGACTACTTTGAAAAAAGCTCATAACACCATTGGTATAAAACCTTAAAGTCAGAACTCTACGTGCCTCTATGAATGTCGTCAGTGAATGGTGGTTAAATAACGTTGACTCAGAGTTCAGGACAGGAAGTGAAGTAACGACACCCAAGGCAGCAATTAGAGCTACTATTATCTTAAAGAGTGTCTGTGGGCTCGCAGCAGATGAGTCAACTGAGAAGCTGATGTAGCTCGACGCCCATTATCACTGCTGGACAGCTGTCATACAATTTACAGTGCTCACGTAACAGTGAAATTAACCACTCCATTATCAACCCCCACCACCGCCACCCCACATGTGGTTTCCATGGTCACATTGAGTGGACAGACAGATGTGGCAGCGGTCGTCATGTTTACATTAGGGACGGCAGCGGCGGCGAGCGCTCGCTCAGATCTTCACCTGAGTGACGAGTCGTTGATCAGTGAAGATGTTGGAGACGATCTCTTTATTTCTTTAACCAGCAGATGGGCTATTTATATAACGTCTTTATTCTGCCTTTCTTTCTCTTTTCACTCTCACTTCTCCATCTGTCTTGTTTATCCACTCATCTTTTTTTTTTTACTCCCGGCCCGTGTTCGTCTCTTCCTTTCTCTCTTCTGTTCTCTCCGTCTGTTCATTTCTCTTTACATTTTGTCACACAAATCACTCTTTCACTCTCCCATCTGTTTCCTCCGTCGCACTCTCCGCCTCACCAACTGTGTGTGTTTGGCTGACCCAGCATCAGTCTTTGTTCCAGCGTCATGGCGACCCAGAGCTGGACTGTGGCAGACTGAGCACACTCCTGATCTGCGGTGTCTGTGACCCCATCATCACAGGCAGCAAAACTACAGCTACAGAATTCATAATAGTGAAAAATGATATGTAATTTATACTGACGTCTGCCCTTTAACGGCTTCTAATAAGCTGGGAAATTATACACATAACTGCACCAAAATCCTGCACAGGAGAAGGACAAACTGATGATTTGTAATTATATCATCTGGTTTAAAACGCTGAAGTGCTGTAACGTCATCCTGTGTTTTATCACGCCGTCCCTCCACCACAACCTCCTGACAAACTTCGGTGGCCGTGTAGTGTTAGCAACAGAGGTCAGACTTAGATGGTTTGGACATGTGCGGAGGAAGGATGCTATGAGATACGAGTATATCCAGAGAAGAATGCTGAAGGTGGAGCTGCCAGGATGGAGTAGGAGAGGAAAGCCAAAACAGAGGTTCATGTACTGTATGTGGTGAAGGAGGACATGCAAGCGGCTGGTGTGATGAATGATCCACTGTGGTGACCCCTAAAAAAGAGCAGCTGAAAAAAGAAGAAGAAAACAAAAAAGACGCCTGCCACATCGTCTCACACACGCACCAGTAACCCGGAATTAGCAGCACGGCGGTGACGTCCAGCATGTATGACACAGACCACCCACGCCAGTTTGGTACCTTTCTTACAGAGACGGCGTATTGTTGCGGAGCCTTGAACAGGCAGAAAGAAAACTGAAGTTAACCAAATCTATTGATTAACAGTTAATAAATTCACTAAATCTGTATTTGTATTCAATTTTAAAAGCCAGAATACAAGAAATAAGAAGCGTTTATCTGAAAATTCTACACTTAGTATTTTCAAAAACTTTGTGGTCAGCCCCTGGACGCTTCACCTGGATGACCTACTCTGTCGGTCCCTGAACGCCTCACTCTGACAGTAGAGATTCTCAGGACAACGTTTCATCACAGAACTATTTTTCTTTTTGCCCAACAGTGTTGCAGAGAGTCCTGAACGGGAAATCTACCTGCGTTTTGTTCATTTTTCACACTGCTTACCTGTGAAGTACTTAAAAAAAGCGTCAAGCTGCAAATTATAATGCAAGTTTGGAGCTGTTCATTTGTTCATTATGGGAATAATCAAGTCAAGGAAGTGAAGACAGAGAGAGAGACAGACAAATGCAGTTAGACAGAAACGACAGACAGAATAATAAAATGATTTATGGCTCCTTATATTCTAATGAAGTCTACGCAAACAGCCTCTGTAGTAATAAATTACCCACTTCAAACAAAAACACTGCAGAGTGACAGAACGAGCTAATACTGAAGATTAATTAGCCTGGTTAATAGGATTCCACACACACACACACACACGCGAACAGCAGTAAAAGTTAATCTAGTAATTAAACTACTTTTTTCAACATATAATTTAGCTTTGTTGTGTGTTTTTTTTTCTTTTCCAAATGGCTCTTCAATAACTACACATTCACTGAAACATCAGCTGCAGCAAATGTTAAGTTCACAAAATGTGCTAATTTATTAAGAATTATTTGTATGAATAATATTTTTAGTCAGGCAAAAAAAAAGTTCACATTTCAACTGAGGCACAGGAGAAGTTTTAGAAACATGCTGTCTGTCTACACAATAACACACACTAAATGTAAACACGTCACGTGTCAACACACAAACAACACAAGTAAATGATCTGATTCCATTTAAAAATCAGGTATTTTATTCCTATTCCTACTATTAGGTAGCGTAATTAAACCATAATGCAGAGCAGTACGTAAGAACTTCATCTTGTTTAATTATTTTCTAACTAAATACAGAACCTCCCCAGAAAATCTGTAGTTTGAACCTCACGGATTAATGACATGCAGAACGATGTCATGGCTACTTATGATTCAACACACTTACACCTTTAAATAAATGAATTATACGATAATAATTTCTATTGTCTGCCTCTTTAACCTTGTGAGCTTAATGGAAGCCACATCCGGGCTTGGATGTAACACGATGTCACCGCTGCTGTGCAACTGTAAGATTAATTCTGATTTAGTGCACTTATTATGTTGAGTAATATATTATCTTGTCAAATTAACTGCTTCAATATCATACGTCTGATTTTCTAATACAAAATAACTTCCAATTCAGAACTTAGCTGTGAAATCGGAAACGTGTTAAACTTGTTTTCACTTGTGACTCATCAACACCTGCAGAACGTCTTCTGGTTTTATTAAATGTGTAAACATAATAAAGTGAAACTCTGCTCTTTGCATCCCCGAGTTAAAGATGGACTGACACAATGTACAATTACAGGATTTACTGTTATTTAATCCACTTAATTTTAAATGGGATGTGTAACAGCAAGAGCATTATTTCTTAAGCCAACACTTAATGTAGAAGATTCCTCACAAATCACACAAATCTGCCGTTTGAACACTTGAGCGGTGCTAACGTCCAGGTTTGACTATAATAAGATGTCATCGCTGCTGTTCCATTATAAGATTAACTATGTTTTAATCCACTTATTAAGCTAATCCTCGTTTGTCCACGCAGCCTCCAGGCTACTGATCAGGCTCATTATGAGGATGTCAGTGTTCAGCTGAAGTGCTGTCCGGTGGTGTGTTCGTAGCTCCAGGCTGAGCCAGTTCTGTCTTTAATAACACAAATCTGGACATGTTAAGTGAGGTTAACTACCAAAGCCTCGAGACACAGAAAACACCACATACTCTTCATTATCATCATTTGTCTGTGGAGAAATTAAATGGTTCCTTCATATGTTTAAAATGTAAGGTCCTGCTGGCTGCACGAGGAAGCTGCTGCCAACCTCCCTGATCGTGTTTTGTCTGTTACTGTTATAGTCTGCTCTCCTTTTCTCATCCACTGTCCACCATCCCGCACCGGTCGAGGCAGACGGCCGCTCACCCTGAGCCTGTTTCTGCTGTCAGAAATCAGCAAACTAAAGCAGAACTACTCTGACAGAGTCAGCCGGGGTATTAAAGGAGCTAAAGTCATTAGAAAATGTTAATAGTTGCTGTGTCAGTGAGGTGTGATCAGAGCAGCTGCACTCTGAGAGAAATAAAGAGCGAATGGTTCAGGCTGCAGGACGTTAGATGCTAAAAAACGTCTTCCTAAAGCAAAGCGCTCTGTGACTCACGTGAGGAGGTGCAGGGGACGACATTCACAGAGGTATAAAGCCTGCGGCATGTTACACTGATACTGGGCAGCAACTCGAACTCAAGATTCAAGATTCAAGACAAATAAAGAATCTTGAATCTGTAGAAATATGTAAATACTGCACTACTTTTAAAGTTCATATGTCTCTGCTAAACCCAAGTCCGTGTGTAGTCGATGCTTTGGATGAAAGCTGAGGCTTCACATATTGAGTCCTGATTGAACTGTAGATACAGATTTTCACAACGGTTCCTTTAGAGACAGAACAATGAATTTGTCCCATGAGGAAGAATCCACAGAGATCTGACTGATACCCACATGGGAGAGGGTGTATGTATACACGTGTGTGTGTTTCTGCACATAAACAGCATTAAAGCCAATTAAAGGGAACAGAAGACAATGGAACAGATGGATCAATACTAAGCCAAGAACAAAAACAGGAAACTCAATTCTGTTACAGTGTGACAGATCAATTATTGATGGAAATATCAGGCGATAACTTTCTGATCAAAAATGACGGCCCCGTCTTTCTCATCCTCCTGATGCCATTAAGTTTTAATGCACTGATTAATTCCCCGTCTCTCCCTGCTCTCGCTCGTCTTCTCTTTCCCAAAGCGTAACACGTTTCCGGGACACGCCGAGGCCACGCCGTCACCACCGAGACTACACCGGTTCTGACACGTCCTAATTAGGTCGCTGACACGTGATCTAATTTGACCGTGTAGCTGACGAGGGGACAGGTAATAACCAGGTCTGCAGTGAGGCATCAGCGTCAGCAACCAGGAACACACTGATGAGGTTTAACCCACAGCGCTCTGACAGCCGGAGATAAAGACTGAGATAGATGCACTTTATAATCTCCGGAGCGACTGAGGGTCATTAAGCCATCATGTTAATCCAACGAGTTTGGAATTAAAAGGCTCAACCTGCAAACTGATACGCAGCTTTAAAGATTTCACATCCGTCATATTAAAACGTTGATACGTTCTCCTGACGAGTGATATTCCCTTTTTACACTGTTTTATTTGCATAGAGATAAAAAATTTAAAAAAGGCTTCTGACGTAGAACAAACGACGATTTCAGATAATGCAAATAATGTTTCACTTGTCATCACTCTCCTCTGCCTTAACACAGAAATATACATATTCATTAAACGTACCGCAGCTCTAACTGATTTTTACTGATTTGTACTTAAAAGTAGCATCTTCTCCACACAGCAGGTAAGTCTGAGTTTATTTTCTTAAACGTCCACCCAGCATAAATCGTAAAGGGCATCAAGCAGAAAAAGCTCTCGCTGTCGTTCTCAGCATTCACGCTTTGTGATTTATGGATTTTTATAAATAGCACATCAGTTTACAGACAAATAATTAAAGAACATAACTTTAAAGGGGAAATATGTGGTGGAAGAAACTGAAGCCACCGTCTAAGTACTTCTTGACTTCTACTTGTGAGGGACAAGGGAAAATTATCTCTGATAATCAGAATAAATCTGATACGATTACGCATCCTTAACGGACTAAAATCTTTTCATACTTTTCCATATGGAGACTTGAACCAGAGGTGTGACGAGCAAAAGTGTAGAGCTGCAGTAAATGTAATAAAATGAGTCAGTGAGAGGGTAAATATGGATTAGCAGGGACAACGCACATATACTGCCTTAGTTATAGTGACGGTTAAAACACTCAGTAGGTGTCACTGTATTCAGACCTGAGGTATTATTTCCATACTTTCACGTATCAGTGTGTTTCCACACATTGACAGACTTAAAAAAAAAATTAAACATGAATAAAACAGAGGGTGTAAAATATTGAGCAATCTTCAGTAAGTGACCTGAAGAAGCTGCAAATATAAAAATATTACAGCTAATGAGGAGACTTTTACTGCTACCTAGGAAGTAACAGTTTAGACAGTTTCTGTGTGCTGGTTTTTGTGGGTCTGTATTGGACAATAAGTCCGGGGTCTCCAGATCTTCAGTCCCAGTCCGCCCCTGCACTCAAAGGAAGTGAAACTGTGGCACCGTAACTCTAACTGCATTGTTGCGGCTTCTCCTCCGCCTGCCAATAAAAGAAATTTGAATTTCACAGAGAGGGAGGACAGATGGATCCAGAGATGGAGAGAGAGAGAGAGAGAGTGGGAGAGACGTTACCATGGCAACAGATGTTGGGTCACTGAGTCGGTGAGAGGCCGGCGAACTCTACTCTGGATTCAGTGTGCGTTTGTGTGTGTGTGTGTGTGTGTGCGCAGTGCTGTTCTATATATACTCAGACAGAGAGGGGGTGTGCTCTAGAAAATGATAACTGTGGAACAGAGCAGAGAGAAAGGAGGCGGATAAACAGTGTGTGCGCTTGTCTTTCTGTGGTGTGATGCCGTCATTGTGAGGACGTTTCGTCTGGTCCTCAAAACTTTGTGAAGCAGTTTTAGGGTTAAGATGAGAGTGATTAAAGTCAGGATTAGCAGAAGCTCACAGCTGAGCAAAGACTCGTGTGTTGTGACCTTTCGTCTGATGCCAGGTAGAGTTTGAGTCAACCAGCTGGTGACCGACCGACAACACACATGCACAACCAAACACGTGCACAAACACACCCTTTGCCTACAGGTATTACTCCGGTCGTCATGGTAACTGATCTGTGGACCTGCTGAGGTGTGATTCAGCTGCCAGTTCAGCTCTACGTGTGACTCCACTGGATCTAACTCAAACACCATCCAGTACCAAGTTTCAGTGAGAAACACCCTCGAACCAGGACGAGGGGACAAGATGCTGCACTCACAGAACCAGAGGTGAAGTGATTATCTGTGGCACCGACAGAAGGGTGGAGGGTGTTGGTCGTACATGGACGTGCTACCAGACTGTAGAGAGGAATAAACCTGGACTGTGGCGTTGCACGATTTCCTAAACGAGAAACGTCCTTGTTTTCAGCTGTGCTAACATGATTGCTAAAGGCTTTTCTAATGATCAATTAGCCTTTTAAATTGAACTTGCATTAGCAAACGATGTGCCGCTGGAACACAGGACTAATGTTTGCAGATAATGGGCCTCATTTACAACATTAACAACCTCTGTCCTGTATTTCTGATTATGTTGATGTTATGAAACACTGGTGTGAGGATGAATGTATTTTATATTTCTCCTTACAGTCAACAAATCCTATGAAAAGACCAAAACCAACGGTGAGTGTAACCTAGTAACAAGTACCGCCTGTGTACCGGAGGCTGATATGTCATTTCTCTGCCCCATAAAGCTCTATTGTCCTAAAACCATTGAAAACATATCAAGCACACTGTGTGACATGTTCTTTTATCAGCATGAACACGCATACACACTGTAGTTTACTTAGACCCGCAGATGCTGCTGCTGACTAGCACTAATACTACCGAAGAGGAACAAATGTGGATCAATCCACTGCTGAAAATAGTCCCCAACAAATGCACTATTCCCTCCTGTTTGAACAGCGACCGGCTGTTTCATGAAAATGAAGTTTTTTAGAATCACACTGCACACTTTTTAAGCCATAATAAACAGGTAGGAAAGAAAGAGCAGAAAACCCCCCCACAGACGATAGAATAGCTTCAGGCCTTTCAATGTCCATAGAGCTGAATCAGTGCCTTTCCAGAACCACACGTTACACCACATTAGTTTAAACACGGTGTACCCACTGACTAAAGTGCACATTCAGGTAACTTTTCTAAAAACCCAGTGGACTTGGAGCAGAGTCTAAAACCAGATTTATGCTTTAAACTGAGCAAACTTAGAGTAAGAGATGTTTTTTAGAGATCTCGGTGAGATGCTAAACAGCCGTTAGAGCCGGTGTTCGAGCAGCAGCACGATGTTTAACCTCTTACTGGTAAAACCTTTGTTATCTCCACCAGCTTTTCCTCCAAGCTCGCTGCTGTTGAGGTTTTTAAACTCGACACAGTGAGAAAAAAAAGCCTCATTACTGCAGAGACAGAAGGATCCACTCAGACCAGCGATCAATACTGCGATCGATCGAGCTTCCTCAGGTGAACAGGCGTCCGTGTTATTTACTGTATGTCTTTTGAAAAATGTTGATCTATTCCTTCTTTGTCTCCTCTGAACTGGTTATTGTTTCCTTTCTTTGTCTTGTTTTTCTATCATATGTTAAACTGGTTGTCTTTGATTTTGACAGCAGGGGAACACACACACACACACACACACACACACACACACACACACACACAGCTCAGCTCTATGTGTGCGAGCGCTTGCATGTGTTACATAATGAGCTCTCTCCTCATCTTGAAGTGACACTAAAATAGCTGCTTCAGCTTCAAACTGTCTTCTCTGTGTCTTTAAGAGCACCAATTAGAGACATTTAATCGCTGCACTGCCTGTCCGGACGAGTTACACTCTGTTACACAGCAGAGAGAGAGAGAGAGATGGGAAAGAAATGGACAGAGTTTGTCCTCTGCTGCATCTTGGAAAACCTGCATTAAAATGAACCAAAAAGCCCCAAATTCTGTCTCAAAAAGTTTCTGCAGTTCATTTCACTTCTGAAATGTGGTAATCTCCAGAATCATTGTTGCATTAAGAGGACATTAAGTCTTAGAGATGCACTGTATTAGACGTTTTTGGGTGCCTGAGTCTTTACCAAACCATTACTGGTTGCCATTTGCTTAAATGTCACAGGAGTTCTGCTCGCTAACCGGTTTTGGAATTGGCTTCAACCACACAACACTTTGCTCTCTTCTCCATCAACACACTTCTCTCCCTCACTGTTCCATGAAAGCATGTCATCTTACACTCAGCTTAATCAGTCCTGTTGTTTATTATTTACCGATAAGCTGTGATTGGTCATTTGCAGACCTAATGATGACATCTATATTCAAACCAGGGTCAATGTGCCAGTTTAAGGTTCTAATTTTCCCTTTAATGGTCGCATTAACTAGCCTATCAGAGATGTTCATGAGTTGTAAAATGCAATTCTCTGTAAAAGTAAAGAGCTAGAGTCCAATTCAAGTTTGAAGTCTCTGGGGTCCAAGTTAAGCCTCAAGTGTCTAATTTAACGTTTATTCCAGGCACTTTCTCTCCTTTTGGATTTTATCCAGTCTATTAACTAATGAGGGTTTCTAATGAGTTAATACTGTGTCCCTGTGAGCTGCCATGAACCATCTCGCTTTTCTGTGAATCTGCAGACTATTAAAGAGACTGATTGAAAATTCAGTGCCAACAAATATAAATCTCACACATCTCTGCGCGTTTTGCAACCCTCAGTTAGCTTGAACAAGTATGTTATGTCACGAAGAGCAAATACACCTGACATTACAACCAGCTGCAGCGCTTTGCTGCCAGTGCAGTGACATGTTCCTCTAATAGCAGGACTGTTTAAACTGATGCAGTTGGCTTTTCAAACTGAAATCAATGCCCGTCAATACCTTTAAAACACACCTACTGGCCTCCACAATGATATTTGAGCAGCGAGGCTGCAGCTCTGTGGGTAGTCGAGACTGAGCCACATGAAATCTCCTCCTATTCTCTGACTGTACTGACTGTAAGTCACCCAGACAGCACAGTGATTAAATGTCTCTAATTGGTGCTTTTAATGATACAGCGAGTGTGTGTGTTGCATAATGACCTCTGTTCTCATGCTGAAGTGACACTAATAGCTACACACACAGACAAGGTCGAGATCACACAAGTCTGGAGGTTTTCTGGTTCATGTACTGAACGGACAAACAAACCAATCAACAGATTCTTCATCTGTCTCCTGTTTATAGCTCTGTTTAAAGAATAAGTGGTTTTATATGTTTTTGCCATCTTCAGAACGTACCACGACAAAGATTATCTCCAAAGCCTGAGACAGTTTCTCATGAACTCTGGCCTGTCGACTGTCCTTCACTAGCTTCACATGCTGCACATGACTCTGGATTACAGTTCTGTGACAAACTTACAGGGCATTAGAGGAGCTCACTGAACTGCACTCGTTTGAGCTAAAGAGAAAAATCTACAGATGTGCTGAGAGGAGGAGCACACCTGACATGTTTCCACTTTCTCAGACAGTTTTTATGTCCTGTACTAATAAGTTAAACCACATTCATACACTGGATTCAGAGATATTACAATGAGGAATATCAATTCAATGGTTTTAGTCTCTGTACAAGAGAAATTCCAGATAGCTAAATTCTTTTCCCAACAGAAACATTATTTACTTTCTGTTTCTCCACATAATCAGCCTGAAGGAACTTTTCACAGTCGCAAAAATCATCTTTTTCTTCCTCAAATGACCAGTTTGAAATCAGAAAAACCACCTCTGGATGGTTCTTTGACTCAGTGCTCACTGAGATGCAGGTTTCTGAGAGGAAAAGCCCAGTCATTTGAAAATGCTGGTAGTATAATTCTACTAAACTAAGCATATCAGCAGATACAAGCTGCAGATACAGCAGGTGTAAGTGAAGGTTGAAGAGGTCTCCAAATCTCAAAGCAGGATGTGAAGCTGTCAAACAAGTTGATTGACTTTCTGTCTGTAGAGTTTGTCTGTTTATAGACTAAATTCCTCCACAACCAGCCACCACCAACCATTTCAGTTCCTGGTCAAAATCTGAAGGCTACAACAAAAAAAAAACATATCGTCTCAGCAGCTCCGGCTCCCATGACATTGTGTGTGGTTGTTTTTACCAACACCCTGATCGTGCAGCCGCACAGCTAGTCAGTAAAAGACAATTGAAGCACATTCACTAACAATTCCATACAGTGCTTTGTTTTAGTTGAACAGCAGCGATGAGCTTGTTAACCCTGAACCTGATGTTGTCTCCTCAGCTGAAGAGGCTTTCTTCCATCCTTTGTGAAATCAATTCACATCGGTATCTCCTCAGGATCTGAGCCACCGAGTCTCATCTGTGACTGTCGTCCCCCAGCTCTTTGGAAATAATCCCTTTAACTTCCTCTCAGAGGTCTTGCATGGTTTTGGCTCGGCTGTGCTCACTGCTGGAAATAAATTCCTCACCTCTGGCTGTTTCCCAAACTGCTTTGAAACAGAAACTGTGTCCTAAAGAGACCTAGCCTTCATCCATCCTGTCCTCTGAACCACAGAACAACCTCCAAATTACCTTTCAGTGAAGAGGTCACACAAAGAAATTGTTGCTAAAAGACTTTGGACGTAGATAACAGTGATAACATCTTCATTCATTTTCAGTCCGCTTTGTGCCAGCAGCGCGGGAACAGCCATTAGAGCAGACGCACTCAGAACATCTTTAAAGGACAGAACAGCACTAAGAGTTTTCCGATCCGACAGGAAACCCGTTTATTCAAACGTCGATGTTGTGGTTTTAATGTGAAATGTAAACTTAATAATAAGAATCGATATTTTATTGATCCCCTTGTGCACAGGCTGCCCCCTTTGAGGCACCAAGGGTTCAGGGTCATGTGGACATGTGGACATCGGGGAATCACCAACCCTGGTGTTTGTAGACAATTTCCCTACCAACTGATTCACTGACGCCTCTTTCAATAACTCCTCTTCTTAACAAGGCAAATTCTATTGGTACAAACCTCACAGTCTTTAAATAAGCTGTTAAATAAGTCTGCTAATGGGTAAAGATAATTCCACTTGTCTTTAGTGCGAATCTCATCGTGCAATTGGAGAATTGTCAGCTCTAAACGACTAGTACATCTTTTGAAACTAAGAGGTGCCACTCCAGAAGGGATTAGGGACATTCGAGTGTGAAGGGGGGCAAAGAAAAACTGTGTGAGATAACAACGACACGTTTGTGTTAGTGCTAAAACAGCTGGAAGCCAGCTGTGGCAGTTTCTTGCTTATTCGGCCCTCTCCTCGTCTTAATCAAAATTCAAGTGTGAAAACGCAGACATGATGCACACATTTTTACACTGCCTGAAGATATCATTATCTCTGCTCAGGGGTGGGTAGGCGTTTGAGAAGGTGCGGAAAAAAAGAAAAAAATGTGTTACACAAATGATGCACGCAGAAAGCCAACTTAAACATCAATAACGTAAGAATGCGGCACGAGCTCCTCTCAGCACTTTCTGTTGCACATAATATAAGTGGGAAAAACTGTAAAGCCAAGTAATCAGTGCTGAAATGGCTGCAGCATGGACGGATTTAATTATGGAAGTCAATGAGTGAATCAATTTTAACTATATTTTGCATTAAACTTATTAAAATGTTAGTTTTGAGTATAGATTTGTTCTTTGTTATTCTTTGATTATTTGTAACTTTCAAATGCTATGTTTTGTCTAGAGACGTCTGTGAAGGTGGCCTGCTGGAAACACTTGGGCTTAATTATGTTGTTTGGCTTTTCTATGGAGAAATGAAGGTTAAACGCACAAATAACCTTATTTTATTTTCTACCTTAAAGCAGCAACTTACTGGCAGCACAACAAGGTGAAAACAATATATTTCGATTTTATTTATCTGGAGATGTTTTTGTCCAGACAACAAATGTCTTATTTCTTTATTCTAGTCCATCCTTGACTCTTTCTTGGCTCCGTTTTTGGTCTCTAACAAGTCCTGGTGGACATTTCTACATATTTTGTTACAAAATGCACCAAACTTTCTAAGTATATCCGTCTGCTGTTTGTTCCTGTGCACTTAGTGGCAGTGTTAAGATGGAAATAAAAAGAGTAATGTCGCAGGTAGGCTGCACAATTTGGTAAAACAAAGTCATATTGTAATAATTGTGGACAAACATACTAAAATTGTAACATGAGTTTACTTCCTTACTTATGGAAAATGCACAGATTGATGACAATTGTCAAAAGTGTATTTCTTAATTCAAATATAAAGACAAACTAACGAAAAGAAAAGTTGATAAACTGGTAACATCACAGTGGAAAAACACAGTATCACGCTCCACTGCCTAGACGGACTATTGCACAGGCTAATGTTAAATTACAGTTAGATTAATCATGCAGCACTAGTGCAGACCATGAAAAACACTATAAAGCTGCTGAAGATCCTCTGCCTGTTTATTAAGTCCAACGCTACTATAAAATTATTGATTAGTCATTTAAATGTATTATTCAACTTACAGGCAACAACAACGACAAAGTTAATCTGAGATTTCAGCTGTTAAACTAATTTGAAGCTGGTGGTGTTATTTACTGAGCTTATGCTCGTTCTTACGCAACACTTACTGAAACATTGTTTCACCCACTGTTTTTATGACTGCACCAAAAATTCCAGATATTTAAGGAATAATTTAAAAGACTTTTTTTAGAATTCAGTCTTGATTTGATATCTTTGGACACATTGGGAGCTTCACTGGGTTTCAAAATAAAGTTCTTTGAGACTATTGTGAAATGGTTCAGCTGGGTAACAGGAGGAAAGGGAAAAGTCACTGCAGCCTAAAAACATCTTCCTCATTTTCTTGAAAATTAATGCTAAATTCTTTCAAACGGCTGCGAATGATGCAGACGAACCGTCTGACTGGAAGAGACTTCAGTGCTCAGCTTCACTGAGGCAGCAGCAGGCAGACAGCTGACTGGCCTGCAGCTCTCTGTGTGCGTGTGTGTGTGCGTACGTGCGTGCAAATGTGTGTGTTTGAGTTTGGTCCATCTGTTGTTGTGTGTCACCCTGAGGCAACAGCATGAGAGAAAGAGCAAGAGACAAAGACGGAAAAAAAGAAAGATGGAAAGAAAATATGAAAAGATACACAAGTAAAAGGAATGTAGGTGTATGTTTCTGTGTGTTTCAGAGCATGTGTGTGTGTGAGACCTCAGGCGGTGCTGTCTGTGTGTCTCTGGATCCCAGATGGAGCCAGAACTCAACAGAACACATTAGTCCACTTGGCGTGTTCGCACACACGTTCAGACACACTCAGATATTCAGAGTAATTCTCCTGACAGTCGGATCACCTGAGCCTCTGCTCGCTCCGCTGCTGCAAGATTTCTGCTCCACTGGAACAGTCAAATGAATTCCTATGGAAGCCCGGAGAGGCCCGTTATCACTTCTTTGGTTATCTCCACTTCAGGATCGAAAAGAATGAGAGAAAAACCCAACTCCCATGATGGGACTGAGTTTCTGCAGAAAGCGAACAAGCTCAAGTATCTTTGGGTTTTGTTTGCAAAGTTAGAACAAAGAGAAAAAAAATGGATCTGTTCTTTTCTGAGCTGCAGGCTTTGGCTCAACTTGGACTCATGTACTCTGAGACTTAAACGGCAGAATTTCAACACAATCGGTGAATTTAGGAAGTCGTCCACGCATCCAGATGGAGTTCACCTATGACAAGTGAAACACACTGGACATAATTTAGGTCCCACAGTTCACACTGCACGCCTGGACTCCTATTAGACTTCATGTGACTGTGGTTTTTAAAACTAAGAGCCACAGTTTCCCTTTGCTTTTACAGGTGACATGACAACGAGGTCAGGTTTGATTTGTGCTCTTCCTGAAGAGAACAGCTTCTTCAAGATTGACATTACACCTGGAGCACGTTCATTATCACTACATTAGTAAATGAGGTGATATCAAAAACTCACAAGATCGTGTTGTAATATAAATATTATCTTTAACCGTTTTCACGTCTGTTCTTTACCATCTGTTGTCTTTCTCTCACATTTTATCAAAATGCTGGAAATAAAATTTCATCACGTTCTATGATAAACGTTTCATCCTGAGGCAGGTCTCTGCTGTCTGTTCCTAAGTCCTGGCTCAAGTCTAGTTCTCTGCAGTCAGGACTTCTCAGCTTCTCAGTGTCCTTGCCTGAAGATCTGAAGCTCGCAGAATCACTCACACGGTTTTAGTTTGTATGAAGTAAACTGGACTTTTCCTAAAACACTGACGGTTAATCAGGGACTATGTGGGAGTAAAGAGGAGAGGTCGTCTGTGATAAAAACTAAAACAAAGCAGAACAGCAGAAATGAATCTTATGTTGTTATTAAATAAGGGTTTTATTACTGAATCAATGACCACACAGTGGTGCAACAGGCTGAATTTCATTTTAAATATTATAATACTGTAGTATTATTTCTACAGTAATTTTAGAAACATGCTAATTCAAAGAGAGAGAAACATTGTTCTAATGCGGATGGAAAAAAACAAACCCTGTGGGACTTTGCCAACCAGGCTGTTTGTTGTATGTTAGCCAGAAATGTTGAAGAAGACGACACATGAACCTTATACTGACAGTATTTAAGTGTATGAATTCTAGTTTATTTTTGGCTTAACTGCTAAAACAGAATATAACTAGTGCCACTGGTGCAAACACATCACAAAACCAGAAAGTGGGGCTGGTGGTAGCAGAAAAAGGTGAAGTTAGGTGACCGTTCAATACGCTGTACATACTGTATCCAAGATAATTAGAAACGTGGGTTTGCATTTCGTTACAGACTTGAGATAAAACCTGGGAGTGATTCTAATACTTATTAAGCTAACGTTAGCTTCCTGTTTTAAGCAGCACAAGTTGTTGTTGCTGCCAGAGCAAGTGACAAACAGCAGGTCAGATCAGCTCTTGCTAACCAAGGTTAATTCTGTGGCATGTGATCACAATGCAGACAGACCGTCTCAGAAGATGGCCTGACTGATCTGCAGGAATCATAAATATCAGTGAATTCAAAGTCACTCTGGATGGTAGATGGAGGAGGAGGAGTCGGACAGACTGATGAGCATCCTCAGGCTCGTCTCTGACGAGACAAAAACTAAATGATTTTGACTATAATTTGTTATTATTATGATTTGTATCTTCGTGCGTCTGCACAGTGCAGTTTTCCCTCTGTCCCTTTAAATTTATATCTCAGCTCATCATTTCTCTCTCACTCTCTCAGGGGAGCTTGATGCCCTGCATGACAACAGATGGGGCCCTGAGGCTCTGGGACCGCACACACATACATACAGAGAGAGAGCTGCCAGCAGTGGAGTGGGGTAAGAGGCAAGCTGTGGTAAAGACTGATGTCAACATCAGTGTGAAGGCAAGCGCACACACACACTCGCAGAGAATCCATGGTTATGTGGATATATGTAGATGAACAGGGTGGACACACACAGAGCACATTTATAATGGAAGACTGCATTCACACTCAAACACACACAGTTGGAAGAAAAACAGAAAATATCTGACTGAATTTAAAACAGAAAATCAAATCAAAACAAGAATCCACACGGAGACTTTGCTCTCCTTGTTGACCACAGTTCACACTTGAGTTTTAAGATAATTTGAGTTTCAAAACGCTGAGCTGGGAGATCTGAGAACTTTCTGTTTAAAATAAGTCTGACTCCAGTTCAAGACTAACTGGCATCAGCTTTCTTTATCAAATCCTGGTGAATCCCTGCACGCAGCTGAACATGAGGGGACGCGTAGTCCCCCCTGGTGGATCCTGGGTTTACCCTGAGGTCACCAAACAATAATCCTGCCTGCAAACTCATGCCAGCACATTTACTGACAATGAGCAAAGTGACAGCTCATCTCACCATCCATTATCTGAAATACCTGAGGTCTAACACTCAGCAGCTGCTTTCTCCAGGTTCTCACTCGGCATCCTACAGAACGCCGTGAAAGCAGAAGATCTCACCTGGACTCACTTTCCTCCTCCAAAACACTCGTCAGAAAAGCAAAGCACCACCTGACCTTCCTCTGGTCAAGTTTGATTTTTTCATTATTATTATTCTACTTTAAACCACTGATAATTCACACACTTTGATTCTTGCAACAGCCTATTCACTTCTAGTCTTTGTAGACCAGTCGACACCCGTTTTAGCGTCTTTAGGCTCCCAGTAGGTTTTAGATTTCAGTTTATGATCTTATTGATTTGTTGTTTTTTTATTACAGCAGAGAATTTTCACACACTCTTCTTATTTCTTTTATATTGCATTATTGGAATTGTGGTTTATTGCAAAATGTAATTACTTTATAATTTATTTATTCTCATTTACAAACCTGTGAGAACCTTTCTGTTGAAACACTGTCTATAAAAAACAATTATCACTTTAATAATTGTATTATAGGAGCACCACAGAAACTGTTTAATTATGTGTGTCACAGTCTGGTTGTAGTGCGAAGCTGCATCCTCAGAGATGCCCCAGATTGGAAAAACAGAAAAGTTGTTTATGTAAGGTATCTACAACAAATGCACAGTGTTGGCATACTGTAACGCTAAAAATGAGCTGGCTCTGGCCCATATATTGTTGCCAGTTTTGGCTCTGTTTTGTAAAAAGTGGGCATGAGTTGATTTGGAGTGAAATCAGCTCTAGTTAGCAGCACACGGCCAAGCTTTAGGCAAATGTTGGCACCTGGAATCAGACGAGCGTGGTTGGATAGATTCTGGTGCTTCATCCGCCGCGAGTCTGGCGCGAGTCCCACAGCCAGGTGCGCCAGGATTATTGAAGGACACGGGTGGGCGACGACATTTCTGCTACATTGGTCTGAAGCATCCCGACAAGTAATGCCAGGTCCTGTACTGGTTTTCAGAACATTTAAACGACCCAATATGTCTGACCATTAAATCTCTTAACAAAGCCTGTGTGTGCATCTACAGGTGGTGGTGACATGGCAGGAAACACACAACACAGCAACAAAGGCAGGGAGGAAAAAAACATCCAGCATCAACTAAAATCTTGGGTACTCGGGTAATACGTAAGATCATATTCCACTCGGTGGATCCTGTGAGTTCAGTGCACCAACCCCCTAACTCTACGTGAGAATGACGAATCCTCCATAATGTTCTCAGTTCACGTCCGGCCTGGAACCTTTGTTGTATGTCGGTCCCTCTCTCTCTCCCCCTAAATTCCTATCTTAACTATCAATTTTCCAATAATCTAATAACTCTAGCAAAGGTATAAATGCCCAATGGTAAAGTCTGTGCAGCACAGCTTTGAGTGGATGTTTTGGTGTAGTACCGTACATTACAGCAGAGGTGATTTCTCTTTTATATCTGCTGCATTTTCTGTCCGCTGTGTTAATACACTTGCTGTATTAGCCGGAGTGTTATGTGGTATTTTTTAATGCTTGAAAATTGTGCAGCTTGAACCTTTTGTTCCATTTCGTGACTACTGCTGAATAAAACCCATTTCAGCTCAGTTGTATGAGATTTTCACACTCTTGCAGTGTCTGAAAGATTACATGTCAAGACTATTTCCTTCCTCCAGTAAGCTCCTAAAACCCCCTTTCAGAGCTCTTTTGACTAAACTTCACCATCATTCAGTTACCATAAGATTTCCAGACTCACTGACATCTTGGAGATACAAGGTTTCACCTGTCATCCTTATGCAGCCTGGTCTGGACCACAGGATGCAACCTCACCTTTAACACAGCATGGAATAACCTGTTAATGCAGCTAATATCAGAGTAAAGGTCAGGAAGGGGAGGAAAATGTCAAAGCTAATCTGAGCAGATGAAAACAGGAAGTTTTGACTCAAAGTGAATCTCTAATGTGATGAATAAATGTGGACAGGAAGGAAGTATCTGACATATACAATATGAAGCCACAGTGATCACATTAGCTTGTTTGGGCGTAGAGAGGAAAAAGGAAATACACCACAGTGACACAGCTAATTGATTCTGGCAGAACCAAAGTGTAAAACAAAAACAATTATGAAGACAGAAGAAGGAGAAGAAGGACAGGGAGATGAAATTCGACTGCTCTGACACGACTCATTAGCTGGGACAAGAAAGACGGGAGCGTAAACACCAAATATGGTCGCACTGAGCTGTACGTTCATTTTTAAAAGGGAAGAAGCGGTGCCGGGAGGCTGAAAGTTATACAGCATGAAGGACACCTGTAGCCCCCCCAGAAAAGGAAAATAATGATAATATCTCATCATCTGAAACATTCACTGTGTCTCTTTGTTGTACTTTATAGTCATAACATAAAGCCTAATGGGAACTAGGATGGAGGAATCTGCCAAGCATCCCAAAGGGAGGACGCTGCCTTATATTATGAAAACAATCTCATTTTGCTCAAACCCTCGGTTCCACCATTAAAAAAAATGAACAAGGAGTCAAGGGCAGCTACTGCAGAAGGTGTAACCTCATTGACATACTCAGCCAGGGGACACCAGGGAACCGACTGACCAGTAAACAGTGTAGAACGGACAGACACTGAGCTGGGGGTCAGACCTACCCAGCCATGAAGTTACTGTGAGACAGGCGGTCTGGTGGAGCTTTGATAGTCACCGTGTGGGTCTCAGAGCTAAAAGCTTTTTTACGGTGCTGCCACTTCTTAACTTAGCTTCAACCTGAGGTCCAACTTCAATTTCATTCAGGTTTAGCTAGTACTGCTGCACAAATACAGAAAGAAACTGCTAAACACAGCATTTCAAGTGGCCAAGCAAAAACAAAACCAGAAACTCCTTCAGTCACTTCCTCAAATCAAATTTGAAATGTGAAAGTCACTTTTACAACTATTTTACTGCATATTTGCTTTTGTCCACTTTCTTACAAGGTCAAACCCTAAAAAGAGCAAAAGGAAGTACAGGCAGCAACATAAAACACTTCAGCTCCTTTCAGAATCTGCTGTCAAGAGACTCTTCAATCATTTAGTGTCAGTGTCATGTCTTCCCCTTGCCCTTGTCTGTCTGTTTTTCCACGTCTTTCTGGTCCTCCCTCACCTTAGCCACGCCCTTCACTTCACTCTCACACCCTGATTGCCCTCAGCTGCACTTCATTTCCCATCAGCCACTTACTATTTATTATTATTATTATTTATCACCTGGAGTGATTTTGTGTTCCATTTTACTTCCTTGTTTTGTTGTATTTTCTGTTCGCTTATATTAAAGTATTCTTTTGTTTGAACCCTCTCTCGTCCTGGTCTGCGTTTGGGTCCTCCATATTCATAACCACAATCTGACATTTAGAAAATCACTTCCCTTTAACTGTTATCCATTTCCTTCAGTGATTCCATTTTAACTGTCCAATGTCTGATTTAAATTAAAGTGAACGCTTCAGCTTTTACTATTACCGCCACAGAAATACATTTACAAAGGCTAAACAACACTGAACTGCTTCTTTTAATGTGTCATCTTAACAATAAGTCCCACATCAACTCCTTTCAGTGCTTCAACTTGAAGTCCATGTTTGATCAACACTGCTTCATAAAACACATTTAAAAAGATACAAAATCTTAAGTGACTAAGTAAAATAAAATCAATCACTGCATATATGCTTTCACTTTCACACAGAAATAATGTAGCTATAAACCTAACTTGGAATCAGAAATAAGGTTTTGTAAGATAACTGCAATCTGATAATGTTTTCTAATAACATAATCAACACACAGTATGTTTATTATAAATGTAAATGACAAGTGGCAGATATGATGATCCTTAACTATTAAATGTACGCGTCCAACTATCTCAGAATATCTGATCCACAGCATCCTGCTTTCAGACTCCAACGCTTTAAAACAGTTTTATGGTTGTATTCAGTCACTCACGGAACTGGGTTGAGGTCAAGTAAAGACCGTGGGCTGGATTAACAGAGAAACATCAACAAGAGTCACTTCACACAGAATGTGTTTACTAAAATCTAAAACATTTCTTTACTTTCTTGAAGCAAAAGTGCTTTTTTTTTTTTTTTTTTTTTGCCTGAACCCAACCTCATGAAGGGTTCATGAAGTTCATCATTAACTGCCACTTTAACTTTCTTCAGTTTCCTTTAACGAAGTAACCAGCGAGCTCATGAGTCTATAAATAAACAATAAAGAGTAGCATTGGCTTTCAGTGCAATTTGAAGTTCCTACTTTAAACATCATAACTGCATCTCAGTATTTTTCCTACTTAACTAAATAAGCTAATTTAATGTCTGAGCACAAACAGCTGTGCAAAAACTGACCGAGGTTCAGCTTGCAGACCTAATCACACTGTACAGCTCCCTGACACAAAGAGGACACAGTGTTTTCTCTGCCTGATCCGAGTACAGATTGATGAACCCAGTGGTAATTGTACAAAGGACAAAGAGTTGGCCGACTTCCCTAAAATGAGCAGCTCAGGAAGTGGAAGTTGTTTTCTCTTTCCTAATTTAGATCAGCAGGGGGATAGAAAGTTAACAGTGTGATTTTTATTTAATGAAACTTGACAGAAAATCAAACATGTTGAGTGTTTTTTTTTCTGCCTTTGACTGAATCTGAATGTACTGCACTGATTCTGGCAGAACAACCAAAACCCTTCAACAACGACAAAAATAACGTCAGAGGAAGACGTCAGCAGCCTTACCTAGCTTGGGCAGTGAGTACTGGACTTTAAAGTAGTCCTGGTAAAATCCCAGAAGCCTCTTGGTGATTTGGAGAGCATAGTCCCCTGCTCCACTGGAAATAGCATCTGGCCGTGCGTAGAGTCGGATCTAAAGACAAAATAAAATGTGAAGAGAGAAAAATGTAATAAGGACCATTTTAATAGACATGGATCTAAACACAGATGCAGTAGGATGAAGTGGAATTACCGTGTATTACAACTGAGAATAAAATGGAATAAAGCCAAGTGTTTTTTTATCTATACAAAGAAGAAAATTTAATTTGACAGAGTTTACACATCTACAAAGAAACAAAGCATATATCAAACTTTAGTTTGAATTCTAGTTCAGATCTACAGAGACAGAAATTAAATTTGAGTTAGTTTCTGGGTCCAAATGGACACAAAGGCAGAGAGAAGTGGAATAAAGCCAGTGTTAGGCAGGTCAGGTCTTTAGAGAGAATAAGTGAATCAGGCCGAGATAATGTTCAGCTCTCCAGACAATATAATGAAGTCAGGTTGAGTTTTGTTTCAAATCTACAGAAAGAGAAATGGATTTACAGCTGCAAGCAAAAAGACAATCGACTTTTAGACATAGGCAAAAAATAAATAAAAGAAGTTCTGCTTCAGTTAGATTCCAATATTTCTCACAGTCAAAGTCAAGCATTCACAACTCTGCTGCTGAATTTGCTCTCGCTATTGTACAGAACAAAGATTTTATCTGTAGCTGCTTCATTTAAAGTAAAACATGTCTCTGCTGAATGAGGATTAGCTCTGTGATTAGATCACGTGAGGGAAGATTCGTAAGTTAAATAATGAATAGGAGTGCATGTGTCTGTCACCAACACATGAGCGATCATCTGCCAAACATCAATAATCAGTAGCGCCCGGTCACATGACGGCTCGGGCAGAGCAGTCACCTCACTGCTGAACCTCAACAAAAGAGCAATAGGATCATGTGCTGCAGTGCACATCAGGGTTTGTGGGATGTGGAGTAGTTGTTTTAAAACCGTTTCCAGTCATTGGGACTGTGAGTGGAAATTATCATTGTGCTAAATCCAGTTTATTTACAGCAATTTTTGTAGATTCATTAATATGAATTCTCCCACCACAATAAATAAAGAAAAAGTAAGAATAGTTTTAATACATGGTTTTTAAATTTCGTGCCTGCATTTAATCGGCGTTCTGCTTCTAAAGAACGGACTAGAGTAGGAAACCTGATGCTCTGGGATTTTCACTACTTACCTGCAGAAAACACACAAGCTGTTATTTGTGAAACCTGGCAAACAAGTTGAAATAAAAAGTAAAATCAAATACGTTGTAATCAATATTTTAACTGGCTTTGATACCAGCTCTGTATGTTACTCTGCCCGTCTCCTGCGATTCTGCAGCTCTGTCAAAAGGTTTCACTTCAGTGAATCCCAACTGATTCTTTTTAAGCTGAAGTGATTCTTTCAGGTTGACAGACAGCTGCTCCACCTGACTCAATTTAAAAAAAAAAAAAACAGAGCTAAAAGCAATTTTGCAAGTTTGCCAGAGAAAATGAGCGACTACTGCTGCTGCCTCGTCTAATACGCATCCAGTGTATACAGAGGCACAGGGTAAAGCTCTGCCAGCGTCTGTTAACTACTCTCCAGGTAGGCAGTAATAAACAGAATACATTAGATCATTTAGCTCTTTTTAGTTTAATACTATAGCAGAGCTAAATCATGAAACATGTCCCAAGGACGGCGACGGCAGTGTGTTTAATCTGGCAATCACTATCAATCGTTTATCAATCATTACATCACAGTCTTAGTTCAAGCAAAAACAAAGATAAACTGGAGCCAAACTAATTTACGACTGAAATCATCACCGTGTTACATGCTTCATACCAGTTTTGATGGAGTAATGACTCAAACCTGAAGGTTTTTTTTTCCATACCAGCTGCTAGTAAGAAAAAACTAAACAAAACACAAAGACAACTGCAGTTAAATGCAATAAAACTAAAGGACTGAGCTGAAGCAGTTAGTTTCAGCAAAAGAAGACATCGATGAGTTAGTCTGACTCTGATCAAATAAGAAAACAATTAAAAGAAACTCCCCTAAATAAAGCTGTCTGTTTGAATCAGTTGCAAATCTCCTGAAATGTTTAACAAGCTGCCAGCTCTCCACTTTGTGTTTGTGTGAGGGACACAGCAGTTAATCAGACTAATTAAATGCAGTGCTGTCAGCTGACAGGCGTTGGGTGGTGGGGATGTCACGCATCGATACACAGATATCACCCCTGTGAATGAAAAAGCATCTGCCTGGACTCTCCGCTTCTACTCCGTGTGGCGTGTGTGTGCATGGTTTTCACAGTGAGGGAAAGAAATCAACTCACTGTCGGCTGAAGGACGACACAGCCTGGTTGTCAAACGCACACAGAGAAAAAACACACAACTCGTATCATTTTTCACGTAAAGACAGAAGCGAGTGGACACGCGATGTAAGGCTGCGGTATCACTACTGTCATATCGCAAACACACACACACGAACATTACTGTCCCAGTAATGTCACCCTACTATCTCTCTCAGTGTCACGTCCACTCTTATAAACGGTTTTCACACAGCTGTAAAAACACACCGGATTGTGTTCCGTCAACATATCCTATAAACCCGTTTCTACGCTGTATCAGTGTGTTTGTGTCATATAAAACCTCCTGTTAAACTGCAGAAGCTAACTATGTGTAATGTAGTGTAGACAGAACATGAATCTAATTTTACAGGCAGGGACTTCATGCTGAGTCAGCAGATGGTGATAAGGAAACTTAACATTTGTTATCCTTGTCCTACCATGGCCCCTCTGCTTGGGTCCAGAATAGAGTATCTCAAACTTTGCAGCTTCAGTTTTGTGCAGTCTTCTTTGTGTTATAAGCATTTTATATAAGATATCAAACTTATTGGCAAATAAATCATTCATGCAAGGAGTCAATATTTACAGTGCTGACCCTCCTTCATACGCCAACACTGACTCATGTTGATCCCTTCTTGCTTTATCAGCGCTGAAAGTTGATCCTAACTTGTGAGCTTCAAGCTTTGTCTTTTGGTTTTCATTTCTTTGGCTAACGTTCATTCATTCATGGTCCCCAGATGATGATGTATACCAGCTTTCTTCCAGCTACAAAAACAATATTGCTTACCCCTGTTATTTCAATGGTTAGGTTTATACGCCTCTTTTTCTGACGCTGTTGATCCCACAGGTCATGAGCAGCACCATCACCACTAAAAGCTGATGTGCTTCTGCCTTCTCAATCAAGAAAACGTTGTTACGTAGCAGAAAGCTTTGAATTCGATGCTAGATTGTGACTGGATAACAGCTGAAAGTATAATCATGGCTAATACCAGTGTACACAAACAGACACAGACAGACACAGACAGACACAGACAGACACAGACAGACACAGACAGACACACACAGACAGACACAGACAGACACAGACAGACACAGACAGACACAGACAGACACAGACAGACACACACAGACACACACACACACACACACACACACACACAGAAAATGTAAGTACTGAAACTGTGCTAATACTTCATCACAGTCCTTCTCCTCCCCTTCCTCTTCCTCAGTTCCACCAGCAGGTCAGATTTTTCAATAAAAATTCTAACTTTTTAAAGCTCTTCTCCTCCTATTCTCTCCCTCCACCAGAACTCATCTCAGAGCGCGGCAGCCAGCAGAGTGAATATCAGCTCTGAAAGTGGAGGCTTTATTGAAATCGCAGCTTTTTTCAGAGGACTGGCAGCAAGCTGCTGAATTGAGTATCATCTCCTGAGGATTCCTGAAACGCCTCCAGTCATGTTCTCCCAGGTGAGGAGAAACCAGGACGCATTACGTTTTTCAATGGGGCGGGGGTTGTGTGTGACATTCTCACTTCAAAGTATCAGCATACACACATTCACCGTGTCTCCAAGGACTGAAATATGGTGCTTCAACTGAACCACAATCATCGCACGGTGGCTCAGTGGTTAGCACTGCTGCCTCACAGGAAGAGGGTCCTGGGTTTAGGCCCCACCTGCAGAGTTTGTATGTTGCATACATGTCTGTGAGGATTTCCTCCCACAGTCTAACAACATGCAGGTTGACTGAAGTGGAAACTTTAAATTGTCCCAAGGTGTGAGTGTGAGTGCGCAAGGTTTTCGGTCACGTTTCTTAGCTCTGTGACAGATTGGCCATCTGTTCAGGGTATACCCTAACTCTCACCCAATGCATGCTGGGATTCATTTCAGTTCTGTCACCCTACTAAGCTGTTCAGAAAATATATGAATGGCTGAATAAACTGCCAACGACAAACTTGGCCATAACATCGAGACATGAGGAATATTCTAATTTCAGTCACATTACTCACTGCCTTCAGGAAACTGCAATCACAAAATCCAAAGCGACCTAAATCTAAATAGCTGCAATATTTTAAAGAGATACCATTTTGTCCAATTCCCCTAGTATTTCCATTAATCAGAAGAATGTTGGCAAGTTAGACGATACCCTGCTGTCTTCTCTGTAAAACAGCAAACAAACATCTTAAGAGCTCAGATCAAAGAAAATCAAACCTGCGTGTCTGCAATCCAACTTTCTTTACATGTCTTAACTTCTGAGAGACATGTTTATGCTGAGACTGTCCACGTCGCACATGCCTAATTACTGAAACTGGTTAATGGAGTTTAAGGATACACGTTTATTTCCACTAAATGTGAACTGTGATGTCATTGTGGATTGTTTTATTGTAATTTTTACAACAATTCAACAAAGAGAATATTTTAAAAGACAGACTTTGACTGATAGATGTGGTAATTACCCAGTGAATCTATGTAGTGTACAGTTACTTATAGTTTAGTACTATAATGTTGTCAGTGACGTTTTTGTAAAAAAATGTATCTGGAAGTTTGGCATCAGTGGGGAGATGTTGATCACGACATAACTGTGAACAAGGACGCTGAAAACAACCTTGAGAGAAACAAAAACATTTGATGAATTACGTTTGGGACATTCGAGAGTTACGCAACACGTTTTAATTTTGATGAATTTGCTTTGAGACTTGCACCTTGCTGTGTGTGCATTCTCAAAAGAGAGACAAATTGTTTACTTTGGCAGAGCTTATTAACATTATAAGTATGGGATACTGGAACACATCCAAACATTATCAGGGGACAAAAAGAGCAAAATTAGAGTCGGTTGTCATGCGAGCATTTCAGAGAGGCACGACAAACAGTAGGAACAGTGTTGTTTAAAGCTCGTATCCTAAAAGAATAACTACAGTTAGTAGTACTCCTGATGAGATCTTAAATGTTTGAGCCAAATGTCACGAAAGTTCAATTCTATTCAATAATTTATATCCACTAAAACATCTATTTGTTGAAATCCATTGTACGGACATGGTTATACTTTATTGGATAAATGACATTTGACTTGCTGGTAGTGCTGCAGGAAAAGCCTCTGGTCACTAGGATTCATCCTCTGGGGACCATGACTGTATCAGTCTTGTAATACACTCTGCTGTTCTTGATTTTTTAACAGACATCTTTTTTTTTGCCATCTTGAATTAAACTGCTGTTAATGAATGAAAAAAAAAAACTAACACTTTCTTCAGATGTTTCACAGTAAAATCATTTTTTAGGAGGTGGAGGGATTATTCCTTTGGAACTACAGGGAAGCTTTTAAAGTGAAGCAGATTAACTGCAAACAGCAGCAGAAGCACATTACCACAACAAACTGGAGGAGGTCGAAAAGAAGGAGGCTTCTTACTAAAATATGATCAAAATGTACAGCATCTTTCAAACAAACACAAATAACAAGAAAGCCCTCCTCCTTATGTAAGAGTCTGTTAGACACAGGCCTGCTTCTTTGCAATTAAGAGAAAAAAAAAAAACAGCCACTGTGTAGTGGGGCCAACTCAAACACCAGAATTTGTCTGAAATTTAATGCTGGCTACAACCATACCCTTCCCTGCAACTGCAGAGGCACAAAGCTGAGAGACAGGGACTTACTTCTAGAAAGAATATAATACCATGAACAATGAAACTAGAAGCTCCATGCTAACAAACATGGTTTCAGGTGTACACCTAGCATCACAAGCTACACAGAAGCTCTCAAAAATGCAATAATAATAGCTTAGCATAAAAATAATACTCTAAAGGAAAGTGAGGTTCATAAAGTAATGTACTACAAAAACAATACATATTACTGTACAGTACAACAGTTAAGATGGTAAAATGATGGCGGGTGTTTTCTACTTTCAAAATAACCTCCCTCCACATACCATTTTACTGGGACGTAAGACTCATAACGTAGCACAACATCACATTACTGCACGAGCTTCTGTTCCAGGTATCTGATTTGAGTCTAAGATTTCTATTAAGGCAGACTTGCACACATTTGTCTGAATCATTTCTTCATTTCTTTATCATCCTTTTATTCTCACCAGGAAACCACAAACCTAACCATCAAGTCAGCTTGAGAAAAACAAGAACAAACGCTGATCTTTTGTACACAAAGCTGAGCACTATCAAAGTTGGGCACTCAGGACATGAACGCTGAAAGGGCAGATAATTGCACAAGATGTGCTTGTTTTTCTCTCTTCTCCTTTTTGTCCATTTATTTAAACTCTTCTTTATTTTCCACTCGTCCTCTTTCTTCTCCTTCTTTCTCTTCAACTTCATCCCTCTCCTCCCCTCTCCCCTCGTTATCTCTCCACTCGTCTGTGACATCTCTTGCTGCGTTCTGTCGCTCTGTCTGTCGCCCTTGGATGATGGATGGGGTGATGGACGCCCAGTTGCCACGGTAATTTGATGGATGGTTTAGCAACTGATACGAGCGCCGAGAGAGAGCACACACGCACACGCACGCACACACAAACACACACAAACACACTCTCCTCACAGCGTATGCGGGTCCTTGACTTTGAGATCAACAGGCCTCAGACATTCACTACTCCCTCCATAACAAACACCGCTGACCCATAACTGCAGCGCTACACATCTGCCCAATCATATCATCACTTTTGCTGATGACACCGCTGTGATAAAGTGAGACGGCCCGAGAGCTGGAGCAAGGATAACAGTTCCTCTGTCAATGTCAACAAGACAAAAGAGATGATTGTTGATATTAGAAGGACTGGAGCATGAAAAGAAAGAAGTTTCTGTTGAATAAAACCATCTCGTCTACAAAGAGCTAAAGTCCTGACCTGCTTCCAGAATAGCATATGTATATATATATGTTTTTGTATGCACCATCTGATTTACATGGAGCATAGCAACATCAAGGTTTCCTGCATATAGCAACAGGCTGATTTTGGTTCGTCTCGACTCGTCTACTCTGTTGTTTCTCTAACAACTTAAAGTTGATGAAGCATGTTTGAGCAACTGATTGAGATTTTTCTACAGCCAGTGAATGGATCGCCATGAAATTGACATTCAGAGACTCAAACACTACAGCAGATTTTTATATAGTGGAGTCACCAGGACAGAATTGTAATTCATCTAATTCGTTGGTTATGACCAAATACCAGTCAAACTAATGACCATACCATCCACAGCAAATTTATTTAGTGCTAATTAGATAATATTAGCACGCTTTCATGCTTAACTAAGACAATAATAGACCTTGCCCTGTTAGCATTTAGCCCAAAGCAAAGCATTATTGTGCCAAAGTACAGACTGAAAGAGCTTGGAAAGAGTTCACACATGTTCTTTTCACTACTAACCATACACAAGGTGCCTCGAACAGATAAAAACAATAGCACTGGACATATGTATATTATTAATAATAGTATAGCTCTATATGCCAAGTCCAAGAATATAACATATTACAAAATAATAGAAACACAAGCAGACATGAGGAATTTACTAAAAGTAGTAGTCAGGATATGGCTATCATGGCAGTCAGGTGTGGGTGTCTTGATGTACATCACACACCCCCATATACGTTGTCTTCAGTTTTCCATCCTCATATTGTTTAATGTGAGTAATATAAAGGCCTGAAGAGCTGAAACTATCCAATATTTGAGAAGAGGAAGAGTAAAAAAAAGGAAGGCTTAGAGTAAAAATCTATTCTGTGTAGCAGAAATGTTTTTTCCTTCTGTCAGCTTGGTCTTTTTTCATGTATCCTGTGAAGGATATATCGGAGGGGTTACGTTTAACTTCAGGAGGCTAAAATTCCCAAGCTGCAAGCTACTGCAAAGAGGTAGCTGGAAGAAAATGCTTCAAAACCACAAATTTACTCTGCCTAAACCTAGACTGTACTGTTGCTGTATGTTTGTTACACAGTTCAAGCTACTTCAGCAACCAACAGATGGGTTTAAGTTTAATACATATCCACCTTCCTACTAATTTCTGAAATCACAGTATTCTTCTAAAAGCGGACAACATTACAGTTGTTTTTGTTAGCTTTAAACTAAAGCTCCACGAGATTGTGACACCCATGCCCCTGTCCTTCCCGCTTAGGAGTCTTTCTTGCTTGAATGCATGATGTTAAATTCCTGATAAAATAATAGGTGTCACATAAAAGTCAAATGGTAACGTGACCTTTATCACTTAAAATACTCATCTGACCTATGATGATATATTATCATTATAGGACATTAATGGGACCTTTATTGTCATTACGGGATGGTAATGTGACATTTAATAGTAGATTGTGACACTAAAGTTTCTCTCAGCTCATTGTACTGTATGCTGGAGAAAAATGGTTTATTTTTTTGCTAATATGGCTAAATACTTAGCTAAATACTCATTTAATAACTTTTAATGATAGCTAAACTTAAGTGATATTGTTAACAATGTTGTTGTCATCAATGACAATCAGCCCCTCAGCCAATCAGGAGAGTGTTTGACCTGGCCTTGGTGTAATAGTTTAGTTTGCTATGAATGTGATGTATGTATTAATCAGTGTTTCTGGTGATAACATGTATCCACTGCAGTCTGCAACACCAAAAACCTGGCCAAAAAAAAAAAAAAAAAGTACTGTATATTAATCCAAGGAATCAAGGATTGGGTGCTAATAGACTTTTATATCACACCGTCATTTAGAGGACGCTCTCATAAAGCTCTAATAATCACCATCTAACTAAAGAAGCTTTCTGCTGTCCCCTGCTCTGGCAGTTTCCCCTGAAGATAACAGCATTCAGCATGAAAATAAGTCATTTATTGCAATACTACACTAAAGAGAAATGCAGGGATCTTAAATAAACCTTATTTTATTGTTTGATATGAGCTGGAAACAAGCAAAGGTGCTTCAGAAGGAGTTTTGATGGAGAAAGGTTGGTAGCTGGCAAAAGTTTCACTGAAGGAAAACAAGATAATTAGGTCTATATTAGTTTTATTTCTATAATGTCTAACTTTAACACTATGAGAAGTCACCATTGATTTATTATCAGAATATCCAAAACATCTTTTCACTAATTTGAACCTAATCTCTCAGTTTGTGTTAAGCTTTTTGTTTGTCGGCAGATGTGCTGCAGAAATAAACCTATTCACACTCAGATTCACAGTGGTGCTTAGCTGGTAGATAAACACCTACAGTCTTTGCTTTATGGCGCTGAGAGTCGGTGAAATGACACAAGATGAAAGAAGAACGAGCTAAATGGCTGAAAGACGGAGGTTGAATTTGAACCAGGGGCTGCTCAGCAGGTCATCACACACTGTTTGTTTGTGTACTGTCAGACTTTAATCCTCTCTGAAGGGAAAATGCCTCATTACAGGAACAGAGATTCTGACACAGACACATCATAAAGACAATACAACAGAAAGACAAAGAGCTGTGAAATGAAAAGGAAGAGAAGAGGAATTAGAGTTGACAATGAAGTCTGAAAGTGTCCCGGACTAACTGAAGATCTGTCTGTGCAGCTCAGATCATCTGAAAGATGGAGATTTTTCTTTTACCCTGAAACCTTATGTTAGGTTTACAATGAGTGTTTTGTCTCATAATGAATTTGCATTTTGTTTATCGTGATAAAAGCAGTTTTAGGTTAATGCCTCCCTAAATTACTTTTTAAGCACCAACTCAGCAGTAAGCTCGAGCCTATGATTTTCTGACTCATTACTTGGTCTTGATCTCTCATTGAAGGTTCGTACTATTTGTTATGAACCTGGCCAGCTGTTTCGAATGATATCTCACCATTAGATGGCTGTCATCAGTTGTTCTTAGAGCACCCATAACTATGCTTCAATCTCCAGCAGCTGTAGCAATTATGACAGAAGCAACAATCACTGTTGTCTGTGTAGAGCGGAGGTCAAAGTGGATGGATGGATCGTAAAAACACAAGGCTTTCACAGACAGCTGTCTGAGTCAAACTGATGGCTTCAGTAAGCTGTTATTTTACCTAACCACAATCTTTACCCAACCACACCCAAGCTGTATTTGTGTCTAAACCTAGCATGCTCCACATTTGTTATTGTGACCAGGACAGTGAAGGACAGGAGCATGATAACATGTGGCATTCACACTTGTGTACAAGCCGTCCCTTCCACTGCCAGCTGAGGCTAAACAGAAACAAAAATAAATAAAAAATAATAATAAATTGTATGTTTGTGTCTCATTGAGATAAGAACGTGTCTTTGAAACACTGGTGACCTACATTCTCTATGGTCTCTGGACGCTTTGCTTCTGACAAAGGGCATGTGCATGGGCTTACTTTTAAAGTAAAATAGGTCCACTTACAACAAGAGGGGAAATATCCATCCTCATATCATCATTAGAATACAGAGACAGATCCAACAGGAGCTACCCGACAGCAGAAAGCAGAGAAAAGCTCAACTTTAGGCAAATACGCTTTGATGCATTTCAGCTACAGCCATGTGAAAAGCCAATCAGATCAGTGGAAACTGGAGCAGAGTCAGTTTATGACCCAACAAGAGGAAAGTTAAACAAAACAGTGAAAAAGCTGAAGAGTCATGATGATTTACGACGTCTCTTTACAACATTATGCAACATAATCTACACAGACAACAAAACAAATCGCCAACATTGTTTGTATCCACATGTGGAAAAAGGGCCACAGGACTGACACTGATGGCCGCTGAATGGTACGATGACACTCGAAGTGGAAGGTTCAGGACACAGTTCGAGTTTATTGCGGTGACAGTAAAACATCTTAGAAAATGTTTAGACTAAAAAATAACAAAAATACATAATATGTGAGACGTCACAGGCTGTGAAGATTTAGAATGTCATTAGCTTAATCCGTTAAATAATAACCAAAATAAAAAGTAGTCAAAGCAACTTCCATCACTGTTGTGTGGTAAAATTTCTGGAAAACAAATTTGTGGCAACTTTTGGCTTCAGAAACCAGATTTATCCTTAGCAACCACATGGCAACAGGAAATCGACTTGTGCCGACACAAACATGGGGGCTGAAGCAGGAAACAAATCATGTCAGTAAAATTATACTTGTGTCTGTCTTCTGCTTTGTAAGTCACAGGTTGTGGTTATCAAGTGTAAAGCAAACACATGTTTGTGCAGGTTAACTTGAATCAACACAGTAACAATACAGAAGATAAATTCCTGCTTCCTGAGTGCACGCTTTCCTTTTCTCTCTGCTGTTTTGAGGAGGGCGGAGGGATGAATGTTTCTGTCAGATGAAGCAGTTTCAGCGGTTATGAAGAGGATGGAGGGATGTTTTATTTCCTCTGTCACATAAAGCTGTTTCTTTCAGAGGTATGGAGGAGGATGGAGAAATGAGAGGATTAATGTTTCTGTCAGGGGAAGCTGTTCTGCAAACAGACAGCAGCTTCTGCACTGCCTTCAGGCTGAAACAAGGATTTTAATATGAGAGCAACGCTGTAACAGAGACACAGCGTATCCTGCAACTGTTTGTGAATGTGAAAATATGCATGTGCTGCTTCCTGGGTCTCTTTCATGCACGCTGTTTTTTCTTTTGCCCGTAAATAGAATCATATCCTGTTTTTGAGTGTTATTCAACAAACACAATCTCCCACTTAATCTCAAATCTGTCATTTCACAGCGCTGTGGCCAAATTTCACTGCCAATGCGTCTGAATCCTCATGAATTATCAGTTTTATAACAGCGTGAACGGTATCTCATGTGCGTGTTAATGGGAGATAGATCCAGTCATTCAACATTCATCAAATCTGCTGAGTTATTCAGTGTCTTCGTGTCTTCTTCACAGTTCCCTGTAGTGAGGCGGAAACCTGGCTGGAGCAAGCGTGCTATTAGTCTAATTCTTTATTCATCACAAAATTAATTTTGCATTATTTTATATCATAACAAAGCTGCTCATTGTTCCCTCTTCAACACTAACCTGTGACAGTTTTGTGATGTTTTGTTTATTTGGTTGGTTTTAATTGACATAAACCTTAATTTGCCTGTGAGTGATTCTTTTTGTGTGTGTCGATCCTTGTGTACCTGCACATCACACCTGATGAAGAGGATCATACTTCACCACCTTCGTCCACTAGTCAGGAGGGATCTGCAGTTTGCCTACCAGCTGAACATCGGGTCTGGATGACACTGTCATCTACCTGCTGCATCGGGGCCTTCTCTCACCTGGAGAGCGCCAGGAGCACTGAGATCTCAGACGGCTGAGATCCTTTGGGGTGAACAGGACTCTTTTAAGGCCCTCCTACGACACTGTGGTAGCGTCTGCTATCTTTTATGCTGTGATCTGCTGGTGTGGTGGAATGGCACAGAGGGACAGGGTCAAGAGTACCAGTTCAGTCCTGGACTGTCACTAAACTCCATCGAGGAGGTTGACTGTACGAGCACCGAGCAGCTCGTTAAAGCAGCTATATTCCTTTTGCTATAAGAGCTCTGTAACACTCACATTTCTCATTCGTGGGATAGCAAAGGTTTATTCTATTCGATTCTATTCTTCACTCTAAAATGTAAAAAGAAGAATTTTGCAATTTATATTAATGTCTCATTCTCAAAATGAGACATTGTCGAGGCACATTTAGAAGCAGCATAATGTCTAAGTAATGTCTAACAGAGCTGTAAGTGTATAAATTACCAAGTAATTCACTTATCACTTGTATCTTAGAAACATCAGCTTTAAGTAGTTTTGGTTGGTGGGAAATGGGAACAGACATATGCTGGAAAAGTCCGTCCGTCCATCCATTAACTGCACTGGCTTATTGTGCAGGATACCAGACGTCTGGAGCCTCGCTCACAAACTGGACATGTCATTCAAAGGTTAACATACTGTTCGCTCAGTGGACACTTCATTACAAGCTAATGTGATCCAGCACAACAGCTCTAACATACTGGAAAGCTGCAAATTTAATTACTGCATATAGTTGTTACTGAAGATGTAGTTAAAGTTGTTGTAGTGGATTACATCATATTGAGAGGTGCCTCATAACTTTCTATCAATTCCAATAATATACATCATATTTACAACCTCATTTACTGTGCACTACCCAGACATAAACCTGCTTCAAGCAATCAGTTTAAAAACAGGTCTACAACCTAAATGTCAGGACATGTAACCGTACGAAATATACAGATAGCATCACAACCCTTGTTATTAGTTTAAGAAAGTGAGTAGTGATGAGCGAATACTGACTGAGAGTAATACGCCTGAGGCTATTAGCACTTCATTTACAGACTGCAGCAAACGTCAACAAACCTTTTTAACTCTGTTCTACAGTTTCAGCTCAGATTTTATAAACTTATATAAAATGCTTACAGAACTGGCAAATAATTAAGTTCAATTAAATTGTATTTACGATACTTTTACTCCTCTAGGATTTGGGGAAATCCAAATGTCCTTTCCCATTTAATTTATTTGACAGGTTTAATTACTTTTTGCAGATGTAGATTCTTATAAAAATGTATTGAACAAATAATTGCTGATGTGTTCTTACAAATAAAGCAGTTGTTGGTGCATAAAGTGTAAAATAAGCTGCACCTGCTCTTTTTGTTCTGTTCATTGAGTCTCGATGAAAAAAAAAGATATTTGTGCTTATTCATTCATTTCATTCATTACTAGATTGTTTTTTTTTGCCACCATTAAAAGTCTGTTAAACAAATCTGGACTAGAGCTGCAACATTTTTGTTATCAAGAGCATAAACGTCAGCACTGTTTATATTTCTGACCATGCACTGAACTCACTTCTTTAACTTGAGTAAATAATTCAAACTTGTACTTGCAGTAAATTTATTTTTTTATGGCAAATTCTGTTCTGAGTTTGTGTGCTGTGCCCCCTCTGAACGTTTATAATGCTGCATGTACTCATCACAGAACAATGATTTAAACTAGTTCTAAGCTGACTTTATGTCAAATTGATCAGAAATACAGTGTAGACATTGATAATATGGTAAATGACTATGTACAGTAGCTGGATGCAACAGAAGATCATTAGAAACCCTCTTCCAATGAGAACACAGCTGATGTTTTTTATGAAAAACATTTGTGTGCGTCCAAACGTTTGACTGGTAGTGTTGAAAAAATCTCAAATTAAATCAGCTATAAATCCTATTTCTATAAACGTGAACACTGCGTAACATAGAGACAGGATTATTTGTCTTATTTACCTGTGAGATGAAAATTAAGATTAATTTATTCATTATTTCATTATGAAGACTAAACCTCACAAGCCTGGTTAATCAGACACACAGACAGACAGACAGACAGACACAGACAGTCACAGACAGTCACAGACAGTCACAGACAGTCACAGACAGTCACAGACAGTCACAGACAGTCACAGACAGAGTTAGAGGCTGGTGATGGTTATAAATTACTCAGATATGATTTGTCATTAAAGCAGCATTTCACCAAAATTATCTTTCAGTAACACAGAGCTACAGGTGTGTGTGTGTGTGTGTGTGTGTGTGTGTGTGTGTGTGTGTGTGTGTGTGTGTGTGTGTGTGAGATACTCAGGCAGGATCAGTCAAGCCTGTGAGTTTTAGTTTGTGTTGAGGGCCGTCCTTGAGTTTCTGGCAGACGAGATGGATGGGCTGTAATTAAACTGATAGAGAGATGATCGGAGGAGGGGAGGGAGAAGAGAAGGAGGAGGAACAAGGTCGTGCATGTATTTGTCCTTGTGTAAGAACACGGACGCGTGCGTGTGCATATTTCTGTTTTAAATGTTATGGTTGTTAAAAGGATGATATCAGCCGAATCTGGCAGCAGATGGTTTTGACTTTCAAATCAGAATCGTAACGGTCATATCAGACATGATAAACAAAATGAAGCTTGAAAGTAAAATGAACGGTGTCTGGTGTTCGGATTCACTCGAGACTTACGCGACTAACAAATTAACTGGTGTGGTTCTGGGTTTAGACACTGACCCATGTTTATACCTGGGGCTGATTCTTAGACTACATTATCCAAGCTAGTCGATTCAAGCACACTGTTACTTGATGTCTCAACAGACAACTGGAATTTAGTTACTGTAGTTTGTCCACAACAGAAACAGTTGAAGTGACACTGTCTCTCACTGCCTGACATTTGTCACATTTTTATGTTATGTTATCCTTAGTATCACAGTAATCGAGTGATAGTTGTCTGTATTTCCATGAGTGCATCGCAAACAGAAACTCTGACAACACAAATACAGTGTGACTCAAGCTGTGGACCATATCAAACCTCACTGAACCAGCTGCAACAGTATATTTCCTGTTTATACGCTGCGAACACACTGATGGGACCAAGGCTGGACACTTCCAAACTACCAGTTTTTTCAGCCATAGATGGCCCCCACCCAGCTCAGATTTGCCCTCCAACACATCCAAGTCTATCCCCACATCTCAGCCAGGAGAAAAGGAGGCAATGAAACCCTGCAAGCAAATTAAATATCTCCCATCTGAAGATATCAAAGTGTTATCTTCAGTTCACATCTTAATGAACGTGTTCTTTTGAGATAAATGTTAATATCGTCAGCAGATGTTCAACGATCATCTCTAGATTTAGACTTTT
The DNA here is from genome assembly GCA_034779795.1 of Ctenopoma multispine. NCBI lineage: Eukaryota > Metazoa > Chordata > Actinopteri > Anabantiformes > Anabantidae > Ctenopoma > Ctenopoma multispine. Next base: position 14,606,971 of record JAUYWH010000015.1, read on the forward strand.
AGATTGGAATGAATGCTCATAGTTAGCCCTGATAAAACCAGTTAATTACACTATTCTCTATTGTCATCTGTCATTTTATGGAGATGACAAACTGCCATCTGAAGACCTCCACAACTTTATCGCCTCATGGAACTGATGGAACTTTTACCCCGTCTGAGGAGGTCAAAGGGTTTAAGTACTGTATTTCCATAAAGGTAGAAACATGTACCTGAATTTTCAGAAAAGTAGAACTAAACTTAAATCTATTATGTTAATGTGTTTGAACCTTTGTCTGAGAGAAACTAAAGTTTTTTTGTGTTTGACCTACTTAATTGTATTTTGTAAATATAGGAAAACTTAGAGTTTGATGCTGCAGCATGCACCAAAAACAGGCAATGTAGACTAAACCCAAAATTAGCAGGTTAATTGGTAACAGGTGAGGGTCTTACAGGGATCATTAACCAGAGGCTCAGTGTTTGTAAGCAAAGATGACTTTGACGATCACTGAGAGAGTACCGTCCATCAGATCAAATCTACTCCTGGTTCCTCTGGGCTACATGTCGAGGTGTCCTTGTACCAACATGTGTCTGAACAGCTGTCCAACAACATGTATGTCAACTGATTATATATCAACACAGGACTGCAAATAATTTAGGTCTTTCACCATTTACAGTACATAATATTACATAAAGACGTTAAGCAGGATGTTACATGTGCGTGAGTGTCTACAGGCAGCACTGCATTACAAACAAACTTGCAACTGTGATGAATGAAGCTACTGGGCTCACAAATCCTTTGGAAAGTCTGGAACAAGCAGCAAACCACACATCGATTCTGTGCAGGAATACAGCAGAGTTCTTTCGGTTCTGATCTGATTTGTCGTGGATAATTTCAGTGTACAGGTCTTTGTTACCTCGCCTGAGATGCACTGTCAGCTTCTTCTGTGCCACCAACCAATATAAACCAATACCAAAGAACAACAGAAAAAGATGCATACACTCTAAAACTGAATATTTACACATACACTGGAGGCTGATCGGTACTTTACTGGACAGTGTTCCCACACTCTTAGTATACTCAGTATTTCCCCATGGGTTCTCACACTTGCATGTCCAGCAATATCTAAGATTTCAGAAAGGTTCTCCAGAGTCGCAGAAGATTATTTTCACTGACAGAACTACAGTACTAACGATGGATCGTACACTGAATTATATGCCAAAAATTGGTGGGTTTTCCCTGACTTCTTTACTATGATTATCTTAGTCTAAAGCTTTTATTCCCTAATCACAGCTTCATTAAGTCAATTACAGTCTGAAGATAATGGCTGCGGCTCGTATTGCGTGTTTTAACTCCAGAGATAAGGATTTAATGATATGAAACACAGCTTAGAGATGATCGGAGCTGAAACGTGTTGTTACTTTGAGATACAAGGCTTCTGTGTTCCACGATCTATTCACACACATTTCATCATGGAGTCTTTCCCCTCAGCCCGGAGACAAACAGCAGTCCACGAAAACAAGCAAGCAAAGATGACGGATGAGGAAAATACGGAGGCTGAGAATCAACAACATTTGGTATGTGGTACATAATGAGATCATTAAGACAAGATCACAGGAAAACTGTTTTTAAAAATAAATAAGATCATCATAATTTAAAAACATTATTTCCTATCTGAAGAAATAGAGATAATTAAGTGGAGAGAATGATAGGAGAGTTACTATTACCATCACTCTTACATACCTTTTTAATGGTTTTGCATTCTAAGTTTGGATATTTTATCCATGGGTTTTATTTTTTATCAAATTATTAAATGTGTTTTCCTTTGACTGACACATTATATTAATTACACTGAGCTATTAGTGTCTGTTTTCTGATTATCTATTGCTTACCTGAAAAGATAAGTAAAACTGAAACCTTGCACACATCTCATGTTATGGTGAAAAAGGTGAAAATGTTCAGACAGGCTTAAACTTTTTTTAAATTGAGCTGTCATCATCTTTTAGCCTTAAAAGCAGTATCTTTGATGCCATCTCTCAGACGGCATCAAAGACACCCCAGAACCAGAATGACAGTGGTCAGTCTTTGGTGTGTGTTCAGAGTGTTGGGACTGACCGTTACGCCGCTGTCGGTCTGTGTTTCTCTGTAGGTGAAGTTGCAGACAGCCCAGGCCAGGTAGTACGTGGACATGCGGGGCGTTCTGGAGAAGCGATTGGTCACCCAGCCATCCTCGTCTGACAGTGAGCTGCTCTCAACGGGCATGTTGGACAGCGAGGTGTACTGAGGGTCGTGGCGGAGGGTCAGGGTGAACGTGGCCTTGTAGACGGGCTCGTCGAAGCAAGGAAAAGCCTTCCGGGCATGAATTGGACTGAACTGCGTCACTGCCAAATACCTAGGTAAAAAAAGATAAACACATACGTTGAAACAGACAAAGAAACTGAGTTAAAGCTGAAAATTAAATTAACTGAAAATTTTGAAAGAGAAATGGAAACGACAAAAGAAACTGACAGGAGCCGTTTTAGACTGCTGGGTTGTAGTATGTATGTATTTCATATCTAGGATCAATAAAGCCTAATAATTACAGTGTATTTTGTATTATTAATCAGATTCTGAACAGAATGCAGTGCAGTAAGTATACGTTGTATACAAAGGTAACTCAGTTCCCTTCAATCCACTTCAATGACCACACTGCTATGTTTGTTGGTTACTGGTACAGTAAAAACATCCAAGCCAGGAAATAATCCAGCACATAACCCCTGTAAGACAACAGACTGTGTGTGTTGCCACTGAGCTGTTTTTCAGTGAGCGTTGTAGGTGCTGGATCCATTACCAAATGATGGTAAATAATAAAAATGTTTCAGCAACAGCAAATCCCAAGAGTTTACGGTAATGAGCAGCAAGGGTGTTTCTGTTTTACTGCTTATGAATTCACTTTTCATTTGTAAAAAAAAAAATGCTGTTAATGTTATGGTTACAGTTTTTAGAGGTCTTCAAGGGTCTATTTGTCTCCAAGACACAGCCATGTCCACATTATTATCCATCTATCTAATTAGGTCGAGACCAGATCCCTTTCTATTGCCACATGTCCTGGGTCTTATTTTGTCCTCCTTTCATGCAAATCCTTTCGTCCTCGTCTTCATCCTGTTGTAGTCTTTCACATTCTTTCTCCTTTATTCTTGCTTTCCACCCTGCTGATTCGTCACCCTGTTTCTTTATGCTTTTACCACCTTCCAGGCGTTGTGTCTGCGTCAATATATCGACTACCTAAGCAGGAGCAGGCTGAGAGGGAAGAAGAGACTGTGAACGTGCAAGAAGAATTACAGTGCTTGGTACAAATACTGGGCAGAACCACTCCAACAATTTGGAATGTCTTTAATAAGAAAGAAACCAGTGGTGTACTGAGCAGCATGGCCAAAAAGCTGACGATGGGAACTTAAGAAGTTAACTTAAGAACTTTGCAGCATTCAGCAAACACAAACGTGTTGCTGCTCTTTATTTGAACATAGGGCCACGACTAGTGTTGGTATTGTCCTTCAGAGAAACTACGTCAAAGATACTTTAAACTCCTCATTTCTGTCTCTATTGTTCCACAGTTTGAGAATATGTTATACAAACACCAAAACTGTTTCCATTTGCAAAACAGCAAATGCTCAAAAGATGTTCACAAAACTCTTCACCGATCACAGATCACACACGGAGCCACCACAACAGAAACAGATTTCTCTTCACAAGACTGAACATAGTGTGAGCAGAAAACTCTGAAAAAAACAGAATGCTTCTCCAGAACTGGTTGTCAGATGGTTGAATGGCTTCAGAAAAACTCTTCTCTCTTTACACTTTTCCAAAGTCTTTTCAACAAATTTCAAAACTAACTTTCCCACATTTGGAGGTGAGAGAGAGAGAGAGAGGCTTTCTCTAGTCCTGTTTCGCCCAGTTATTCAGTATGTATGTTACTTTTAAGCAACACATCTAAAAATACTCACGGTATATTGTTGAAATCCTGAAATCTCCATCTTTTTGATGGCTGGCTTTTCACTCCACTCCTTCCTGTCTGTTTTGGATTAGGACGCATACTTTATTTATTGAACTGCTAAACTTGAGTAAAGAGTTTTAAGCAGCTCACAAACTTAATAAAACCTATGTATTGTAAATAAAATTATAATTTCACTTAATATTGCTGCATAGCTTTGGGGGTGTAGACACAGCACAGTGTGCATCTATTTTCTGCTCTTTAATAAGAAAATCTTTAGCAGAAGAAGATGTTTGGCAGGGCAATCCATTACTTTTCCTCTCATGCTGCAAACTAGAATAAATCTGAGTGATTAGATTTACAGTTACTGAGCTTGTTCTCTGCATTTGTCTAACAGCAGAATGTCTCACGGGATATTTTTATTTCAGTGTTTAATCCCTATTCTCATACATTTATAAATTATTAATACATTATATTGTTCATTTCCCATAATTATTCCTGTAAATTTAAAAACACATTTCTATGTGAATAATTGCTGAAAAATAGGTAATTATTTGCATAAATAATTTAACTCCAATATTATAAGAAATCACTCAAAAATGTGTAATATTGTGCAGAACAGTCAAACACAAGCAGAGATGGAGGTATGCAGGCAAAAATCACTACCAACTGACAAATCTTCATTGTTTCACATAATATATCAGGTTAACCTCAACTTGCTTTACATTTGGTCCAGAATCCAAATGATGGTATTAAACAAGGTTAGTGAAGCAGAATCGCAGTTGCAATAAATTATCCACGAAGTGACCCATAATTCACTTCATCATATTCTTATTCACATTTGGCCTGGAATCGTTTGCTCCCCGGCTCACACCAAACTCAAGATTTGGAATAAATCCATATAGAATATGTGCTGCTGTTGTATAAAGCTGGATTTAGTTTTTAGTCTTTGAATCTTCCAAATCTACCACAGACAAAATTTAAGGTGGAATCACAGTTCATGGGGGTTAAAGAATAATCCTCTGAAGTCGAAGCTGACAGGTTGACTCTCTGCAGTTTTTACAAGACGGCGCTTTCTTCAGGTTTTTCTTGTTCACTATGAAAAACAGCTTCAGCACACGGAGAGATAATCCACAATAAACATGAACAAACTTTCTGTTTCCTTCTGATTTCTTTAAGCTGAGTCAAACGTTTTCATATCAGAGCTTTGTTCTGCTCGTCTGTCAGTCACCTGACAGACACAGGAAGAAGTTAAAACTCCAGGAAATAATCCCTCTGGAAACTTTGTTATCACACTCATGTACTTTACTGCAAATGTTTGTGGAGGGAGAGATGAAAGGAAAGAGCGTAAAGAGAGGGGAGGCACAGGTCGAGTAAGGGAAGGAGGAAAGGGAGGATAAAAAACAGCAAAGAAAGTGAAATGGATAAATATGTGGGGACAGTGGAAGAAAGATGGTAGAAAAAAAATACAAGAAGCCACAACAAAACATTAAAGAGGAGGTACACAGATGGATAAATATAAAGAGGAATGAAAAACAAGGGAGGAGGAGAAGAAGAGGAAAGAGACTGATGATAGGTGAGGGGGTAAAAAGTTAAATAATGAGGATGTGATGGAAAATAAGAGGATGGAAAGTGAGAAGAGAGTGCTGAAGATGGAGAAGACAAGAAAAGAATAAAGCAGAATGAAAGAAGAAAGGAAAGGAAAAAAGGTGTTGGAAAGGTGAGAGGAGAGAGAAATAGTAAAAAAATCCTAAAAGAGAAGAGAATGAGTGATAAAGGAAGGCTCAGAACAGAAAGGAGGAGGAAAATGTTGATAACAGCTGAAATTAAAAAGGAGAGCGAACAGGAAAGACAACAGTTGGCAGGAGAAGGAGCAGACAGAAAAAAAGGAACAAGAGCAGAGAAAATGTAGAAGAAGCATCTGTAGAAGGAAGGAAGGAAGGGATGGGATGAGGAAGAGCTGAAAATGTAGAAGAGGAAGAGGAGTAGAAGAGAAGAAGAGAAACAGGAAAGAGAAAGGAAAGATGGAAACAGAAAAGGGAGCGAGTGGTGAGATGATAGGAGCAAAAGACAAGGCAAAAAAAATGAGACAGGAAAAAGTCAAAAGAAAAGGAAAGACAGGATGAGGAATAAAGTTAAGAGTTTAAAATATTGTATGAAAAAGAAAAGAGGTAGAAGACGGGGGAGGAGAAAAAGAAAGGTTGACGTAGAAGAAGTGAGATTAGAATATAGGTAGAAAGCTGAAGACGAGCTGAAGAAATAATAAGAATGAAAGGGAATAGTTGAAAAGAAGCAGAAGACGGGGGCACAGAGGTTAGAGTGAGAAGAGAAAAGGGAAGAGGACATAAAAGACAGAGGAAGAGAGAGAGAAATGAAGCAGACAAACAAAAGGAAGAAAAGAGGATCAGATGAAATGATGGTATAACAGGAGAGAAGGAATATGATTAGATAGAGACAGAAGGAGAGAAAGATCATAAGAAAGAAATAGTGAAAGCATGAATAGAAAAGTAGAAGTGCTGAGAGAAAGGATGAGTGGTCATTGGGGGGGGAAGAGGAATGGAAAAGGGAAGGATAAAGGTGATACAGATGAGAAGCAAAGGAGGGAAGGAGCTGGAGGAAAGAAAAAAGGTGGAGAAGAAAAGGGGAGGAAGAGTACAGGGGAAAAGAAAATAGAAAAGGAAGGAAGGAGGGAAGGAAAATGAGGGAGGAAATAAAAAAAGAAGCTAAAATGAGGTGTGGAGAGACAGTGATAGGCAGAGGAGGGAGGAGGTGAAGAATGAAGGAGGGAGAGGAGACGGAGAGACGCAGAATAATAAACAGAGGGCGAGAGAGGAAGGCAGAAACAGAGGGAGAGAGAAAATAATGGAGAAAGCCTGAGAGGGACGAGATAAAGAGAGAATCTATTAGAGAGAAGGATGAGTCTGTAACACACACACACACACACACACACACACACACACACACACACACACACACACAGACACACACACACACACACACACA
>JAUYWH010000015.1:14614019-14628194 GCA_034779795.1 Ctenopoma multispine
CACACACACACACACACACACACACACACACACACACACACACACACACAGACACACACAGACACACACACACACACCTGCATAAAAGCTCAATAAAAACACAATTTCAACACACACACACACGTAACATGGCATCTTTTAGGTTGCCAACAGTCACGGCTGCCAAGGTAACGCTTGTTGTCACAGTAATCCTGATTGACAGCGTTGCCGCGGACAACCACGACACAAACGCGCACGCACACACACACAGAGACAAACACACTCATGCATGAATTCATGCGGCGACACTTTGCATCGTCTCCTGAAAACCAGAAGAGAAATGGAAATTACATCATTTCCTGCTGTAATGTTTGCCATTATCTTGTCTATGGACACCACAGAAGAAGAGGACGGGCACGTGAATGACACACACACACACACACACACACACACACACACACCTCAGTCAGATACAGAGGTGTGATAGGAGGAGAAACTGCTGAGTCAACTCCTTTTTTGTGTGCGTCTCTCTCTAGTATGTCACTCACACGCCTGTGCTCTTCTTCTGTGGTGGAGTTTATTTCTACGTCCATTAACACACATCACAAATAAAAAGGAGCCGACTGCCTTCTTCCCACCACTTTTGTGAGTCAGACACACGTCCAATTGCAACTGAATAATAATTCACATGTTGTATATAATGAACCACAACATGGTTGAGTATGAATCGAGTTTTAAATTCTCAAATGTAGAAGTATCTGTTCTCAGAAATAAACCGTAAACCACCTGTTCCCATTTTACTGAAAGCGACTAGGACACACACACACACACTGCTGATCTCTTTAAGCAGTGTCTCACATTACAAATACGTTCACGTGTGTTCGGCTGCAGCTATAGTTTTACACAGGAAACCAGTGAAGAGGCTGATTTATCATCTCCTATGTAAAATATTTAGCTGACAGATGCGGTGGGGGGTGGGGGCGGGGGGGTTGATCAGATTTCAGTTATGCTCCTTCAGAGGAGGTAAGGATGCAGGAGACAAGTGAGAAGTAAAGAGGAACATAGAGAAAAAGGAGACAGGTTGACAGTTTATCCCTTTAAGTAACAGGAAAATGCAGAGGAGCCAAAATACATCCATGGTCAAAACCACGTAGGATCAGATGTGGAACCAGAACCATTTGGTTTATGATCAATATTATACTGATTAACTGTGTAAATTTGGTCTGATAGTGGCCTCAGAATAAAAGCAAACAATAACCTTAGTATCATCCATGGGGAACTCAGGATGTCAACTTTTATGTCAGACCATCCAAAACATCCACGTCCATATTTCATCTTAAACCAGCACTGGACTAACAGACGCTGCCATCTGCAGAGCCACAGAAGAGAGTCACAGGTTCTCTCTCTCCGGTCAAAACCAACATCTTGGATTTACAATGACCTCCACTACACAGCAGCTCCTCTACTGTGTGCATCTGTGTCTTAAAGACTCGGAGAACGAACGCATTTAAGTTCTATCGCTTGACTGCCATGTTAGATAGGTCACCCTCTGTCAGCCACGCTGCCGAGTGGGAGAGCGCAGTATTGATCTGATACATCTCATCTCAACACTGGATTACTGCATCAGGAGAACAGGCAGAGACAAGGCGCTGATGAGGAGATAGTAGATGAAGGTGCTCTGTTCACCATTCAGCCTCTCTGCAGCCTCTATTAGAATGTAGACTCCTCACCTAGCCTTCATTAAGCATGTGTCTGTCGTTCACAAACACGCTCATCAAACCCCGCCTCGTTAGTTGCCTTACTTTCTTCGTTAACTGTAATTCCCCTCCTCGTTAAAGAAAAGCAGCTCGGTCTAAAGAAAAAGTTCCTCACAGAATCTGAAGGGGAAAAAAATAACAGCTCCTCTTTGCAGTTTTGGGTTTCTTTCAGATGTCTGGCTTCTGCTTTAAAAGACAGAAACACACAAAGCTACAGCTGCTTTCCAAAGCTCACAAGTGGAATATTTTAAACATAAACAATGATTTAGTCAGGATCGTGTCCAAGGCAGCGAGTTTCCTGATGAAGGGCACTTTAAATGGCAATCATGCACCATTTTCAGCACACACATAATGGATTGTGTGGGTTTGGAGTTGATAACTGGTTTTGCTATAATCACATCACTTTAACCATAATTATGAGACGAGGATAGCCTTGACACTTTTGGTGATTGATTACTTACATATTATATAACTACACTAAACAAGATCTGGTACTTTCTCTATTTGGCGCCCCCTACTGTTGCTGCGTGTAACTCACTTTTATACTGCTGTGGTAACTGCCAGGTGTGCATTGACCCCTCCTGTGCATCCATCGACATGTTTACCCTTCCCTTAGGAAACAGCATAAAAGTTAGCTCGTCCTAGCTTCTTAATAGCGCCAACTAGGCATGTTAATATGAAGTTAGTAATGATGTTTAGGCAGAAATCTGACATTTTTACAAAGCCTAACCATGTGTTTTTGGTGTCTAAGCCTTAACCAGATGCCTTTGTGCCTAAGACCAACTAAAAGCCAGTTTGCTGTCATTGTACAAAGCATTAGCCGCCATTTTCGTTCCTGATGCTAAAAGGTGTGGAGCTGCAGGGCAGGACTTGTTGAAATGGACATTTAAACAGTTTGTATCTTTAAAAATCTTCAACATGATGCAACCAACAAAGCTAAATTTGTCTCTTGTGTGACTACAAGTCTAACACTTACATGCTGAAAAGCCATCGATGAAGATCTGAAATGTTCATTTAATGATCAGTAATTGAAACTGCATTTGTAGGTTTGTGGATCTTACAGCATAGTACTGCATGATTTACACTGATCACAGCTGGCGTTCCCCATAAAAGAGCAAATACAACATTTTTATTTTGAATTGTATTTTAAGCCTAAAGGGTGGAGGTCTATACGAGCCATCATAAATTTCTGTTATAATTATAATTATGCAAAACATTCCTCGGAAACCATAACCCAGTGCACAGAGTTTACACCTTAAGGATGACAGGTAAAAATAGCTGGGGAAATGTGAGGCTGTGAACTCTGCCTGGAACAGTTTCCTATACATCAGCTGAGCACTGATCTGTTTTTATCCTGGTGTCATGTCATGCCATGTGCGAGCAGGTCGGTGGAGTCCGTCTGGCTGCCACGAATGGAGCTGAACTGGTTTTAATGGGAAACGACACCAACATCAACACCAGACTTGTATTTACAGGATTTGCATAAAGTTCCAATACTAAACAGTGATGCTGTGTGTGAGTGTGTAAACTGAGGGTAACTGCTAATTAATCCTCCCCCTACCAGCATTTAAGTGTTTAAGTCCAGCCTGGGGTTTATGTAACTAAGCAAATCTCACATGTGGAGCATGTGTGTGTTAGCATTAGCCACGCTGCCGCTGCATCAAGCTAATCCTTAAGCTAACAGCAGGTTTTGTACACATGCATCTCAGCGGTGTGAGAGCGTCAGTGTAATCGTCCCTGAACACAGCGTTTTAATCTGACTAGTTTTTATTTTTCAGAATAAAATACGTATGTGAATTTAGACAGTCACTTTTAACAGGCATTAGTCAAACAGTACATACATTTTTATTTCTATCATGCGTCTGCAAAGAACCTTCTATTCAAGGAAACTGAACCTTATATTCACATATTTCCACAGTTAATTCTGATAATTTAGGCCCAACTCAATGCCCACAGCACCACTATCGACTTCCTTTTCACATGCTCACAGGTACAAACATACTTAACACTACTTGTGTTATATATATAACTTTAATACCTTTCCCTCACTTAGAAAACTAGGCTTCATCTTTACGTGATGTTTAAGAAATCATGTTGGAGCATAAAGTCGACAGTAATCAGATTTCTGCCAGCTGGAGCATTAAACTAACAGGTTGTCGTGATCGAGCTCTGCTGGTCCATCAGCTGCTGTATTGATCCAGTATTGATCCAAAACAGCAGCTAGCAGTGAATATGGGACCACTCCTGGTGAAAACATACAGACACAGGACCAAACCTGAACGGTGGGTGAATATGATGAGTCAGATTAATGACAGAAAAACACCCTTATTATCCAACTGTCTAACATGCTTATTAACACTTCTACATTATACAAGCAAAAATACAAATGAAAGTCATTGACTCTTCTTCATTAAGACTGATCTAAATGTGAGGAAACCAAAAAAAAAATATTAGTAAAATAAACAGATTTGACAAAGCTAGCACTGTCTCAGATGTGTCATATGCTGTACGTCCTAATTTTAAGTGGTTTTGAATTATTCTTGTCCTATAGCATTATAACCTCTTAAATAAAGTATTAGCCACAGATTACAGCCTAATCCTGCTCTTTATCTCACAGTATCGTCCAAAAAGATCAACTAATCTTTAAGTTCTTCAATGTGAACACGAACTGCACACTTCTGTCTTTCCGACATTATTGTGATGCCATTGATTAAAACGCGTTGGCGCACATTTCATTGCTGTTGTTATCAGTCATCACTATCGGCATCCTGTGTGTGCAGTTGACATTCTGAACTGTACAAACAGCAGCGCCTGTCCTGCTCTGTGCATCGATCTGTCAGAGGCATCACTCTCTGATTCTACCTCTTGATGACATCAGTGTGGTCGAGGGTATACTCTGCAAAACAGAACGTCGCCGCTTCCACCGTGGACACTTATGTGACTCTGACAAGTCACATTTATTTCTGTGTTTTATTTAAATGATTCTGAAACTAAACAGACTTTACTGTTTCTGCAGAGGCTCGTTTCATTTTTAGATTTTAGATTTGCAGAACTGAAATTATCAAGCATTATAAAAAAGATGCAGAAGAAGCAAAATACTCAGAGGCAGCCGGGTCCACGTGACAGACAAGGGAAACCAGTTACAGAGCTGTGAAATATTTGCTCTCCCTTTATTATTTTTGCTAACTAGTTATTAGGTTTAGGGGGTAGATACTTTTTCCACATAGGGTCAGCTGAGTCAGACCACTTTTTATCTAACAAATAAAATAATTTACAACTGCATGTTGTATTTACTCAAGTTATCTTAGTTCAATATTAATATTTTGTTTGATCTGAATCAATAAAGTGACAAATATGCCAAAAAATAAAGAAATTTAGGGCAAATAGGGGCAAATACTTTTTCACAGCTCTGTACACCCACCTTTACACAGCAGCTGGCAAGTGACAGGAAGGGAAAACATTTTATTTACCACCCCCGTGTTTCAGGGACAACTGAGTACTGGTGGAAGAAGTACTGAAATGTTCAACTTAAGTAAAAGTATCTTTACCACACTGTGGAAAAACTTTATCACAAATCCTGCACTGGAAACTTTTACTTAACAGATTTAGCATCAAACTATAATTCAAATAAAGTAAAGTGTAGAATGATATATTTTGTATTTTTGAATTATAATTACTGATGCATTAATGTGAACACTGGTAAAGATGAATTTGATGAAGATTTATCGATAACACATAATTTACTGGTTTATTACATTTCGTATTCTGCATCTAACTAACTAAATCTGTCAGATAAATGCAGAGGAGTAAATATATGATATTTACCTCTGAATTGTTGGGGACAGAGAGTAAATATAAAATGGAAATATTAAAGTAAAGTGACCTAAAACTTCAGTGAAAGTCCAAAAGGAAGCGCTTCAGTCTGACGACGTGGATTTAATCCTGCTGATTTCATCAATTAACTATGACTCTGTGTTTCTGCAGCAAGTGGAACGCACGCACGCACGCACGCACGCACGCACGAAATAATAAATTTATCAGCACACAGCCTGTTTCCCATCAGCACCATGGGGGAGAAATCTGATGTGGAAACAACTCTGCAGCAGAGGCTTATGGGAAATTCATAAGAAGTGAGTGAGTGTTTGTGTGGTTTGATCGGTGCAACACATACACAAGGACACACAAACACACACACACACACTGGGTAGTGCGTATGAGTTAATCAATGTTGTGGATGTGAAGCTCTGACCTTTTCTAGTCGAACCACCTGCTGCTGCAAGAAAAATGAGCGTGTGTGTGTGTGTGTTTCATGAGTGCGGTGCAGTGCGTGTACACGTACCGTCTCTCTCTCTGCAGGGTGTACGAGCTCCTGAAGAAGCCCAGCAGCTCGTCCTCGATGGCGGCGTCAAAGCTCACGTTTAGTCGGTAAACTCTCATCGGCTTCAGCTCGCGGTGCAGCACCACCACGTACATTTGATTGGCCGGGAAGGGGAAGTGGCGGTGGATGCGCATGGCACCGCCCCCAGGTCTGGCAGAACGACCACCAGCTCCACCCTCAGCTGTGACGGACACTCGGTCCACCTGGAGGGATGAAGAGGAGGAGAAGGCTAATGAACTAAGAGAGACACATCAGTTAATGATGAGTTAATTAAAACAAAATATGAGATTAAAAAAATAAGGTGACTAAAATATCACAAGCACGTATCCATCTCCGTTCTTCCATTTTCTGCTAATAATTCTGAATTATGTCATGGCAGCAGGAGACTAGTCCAGACTCTCCAGTTACTCTTGGGAGACCCCGAGGCGTACCCAGGTCAGACGAGATCTCTCGTGTGTTTTGGGTCTACCCTGGGGGCTCCTACTATGAATGTACCTCTAAAGGGAGACAGTTCACTCAAGCCTTAAATACATAACTCAATACACTGCAGTTAATATTGCTAAATGTAAATTGTTTGTTTATACCAAAATCCACTGGGCACCTTCAGTGAGATGCACGAGTACATTTAAGATAAGATAAGATAAGATAATCCTTTATTAGTCCCACAAGTGGGAAATTTGCATCGTCACAGCAGAAAGTGGACAGTACAAAATAAGAAAGCAGCAAAAATTTAAACAATAGAATAAAAAAACTATACAAACAGTCTAAAAAACATAAATATGTATGTTTGTGTTAAAAAATATAAATGTCTACATATGTAAACCTACAAATGTAAAATTTAGGCCCAAGAGCTACTGTACTTCAGTCAACTTGATCCCCAAAAGATAAAATCAGACTGCTGCAATGTCAATGGAAGAAGTAATGCCTGCACAATAAATTCACAGCATAAAACACACACTAAGACAAAGATCTGCTTGGGAATCAAACGTTGTCCTTTTGAACTTATCCTGTGGCTTGGAGTCAGAGTGAACTTTTATTAAGGTTACTTTCTTCGCAGGGGGAACCATCTGACACAAGAATTCTAGTGGGTTTACCTGGATTAATTTTAGGATGCCAAAATTTTAATGGTTTGGTCCATTGGTCCATCGCTATCAGACTTTTGATGCATGTCATACTCCTTTCTCTCAACCCTGGTTTCCTGTGTCTATATTGCCCCTTATATAATTAAGGAAAAAAATGCTCTAAGGTTAGACTTTAACAGTCTTTCCTGAGGGTTTTTTGTCATAGCAGTAAGTAAAGTTTTTTATTCCTGTCCCTTTTCAGTTTCATCCTTACGTAGCATCAGCACAACATCACCTAGTGTAACTGAAATATTCTCTAACATCTCAGGGATTGTCATCTCCTTCACTTTCTGACATATTAGTCACGGGGGAATTTGGTTTAGAAAGATGACTTCTGAATCAAGCTTCAAACAGCCTGAATCGTTCCGTCTTTCCTTCTGTCACAGTACACATACCCTGATCACATCTCGCTGAAGATTTATACGAACCTCATGGAGAAAAGTCAGATAACGTATGTGAAGTGGCCCACCCAGACACCCAGAATTTTAATCGTACCTAACAGAAAATCTGAAGTACAGATTAATGCATTGAATCATTTATACATGACCATTGAGAACAAATCTGTCCCCCACTGGTCTGTAGTTTGTAAAACCTACATCTTTTTCTGCAACTAGTTTGGTAGACAATCTAGAAAGCTGTTGCCAAGTAACACCTGGATCTGTCACCCTTGAGATGTGACTGGGAACTTGTGTACAACAAATGTTAAAAAGCAAGAAAGCACAGCAGAAATCAGATTGTTCCTAAGCCAGCTTACCCCAGTTCTTCTATATTTTATTCTCAGGCTGCAGAGTCAAACTGACCAGGTGATGGTTAAACTACAGAGACTGAGATGAATTAACACTGAATGAAGAGCACCTCACTCATTAAAAGGTACTGCAAAGCCTCACAGGTGTTTTCACTTAACCTTACTGATTAGACCTGAGCCTAGCATGAAGATGGGGGTGGTGGTGGTGGGGTATTCTGGTAATTCTGCTAATTAAATGAAATGTCAAAGTCACTGCAGCAGAGAAAAACATCAACTTAAAAGCAGCTTCTCACTAAAAAGTGCAACATAGCTAATGAAAAACTGAGGGATATGTCAGTCACCCACCCACACAGTTCTGAGCAGAGGTCTAATCAGCCAAAACAAGTGGAAAACACCTGTGTGGGCATAGCATGAATGCATATTAAAACTAATGTCAGAGCCTCCAATGTATTTAGTGTGAGGTGACGCAAAAATAAAAAGTCAGTTCTCTCAAAGACCAAAGTGTCTGCTGAATGCCAATGAAAATAAAAATGTTTAAGTTTGTTTGTACACACTGTAAGGCAGAATTACACCTGAGGGAAAAGCAGCTCTCATTCAATCTTTTTAGGCTCAGTGCTACCAGTATTTATAACCGCAAACGTCTGGACCAAAATCAGTTCACTCACTTTATTGGTTGGTTCTCTTTTTGCATGCAGAGCTTTCATGTAGAGTTTAACTGCAGTCTTTTACATGCAAATGTGTATTGTTAACCAGTTGCAATGCTGACTTGAGGGGACAGGTTAAAAATGGAGCAAGCCATCATATTAGTTATTTTAATATCATGTAATCCAGCTTTAATTTAGCATAAACTGCCTCATGCAGATTGTGCAGTTGTGCAGGAGACACCGAATTTCATGGTACCATTCTGAGATCTGGTCAGGGACATCCACCTGTCGTGTTTTGTTTTTTTTGCCTTCCATGCACAGTTGTTCCTGGCTGGCAACCGTGTACCACACCATTAACAACACACATTTCCATTGCAAACCAGAGACACTAAAATGAAGAAATTCAGGGAAGGAGAAACAGGGATGATAAGGAGGTTGAAGAAAATCAGTTTTAATATCCTGTGAGATGAACAGTAGAGCATAACTGGAACACGCCCCGAAGCTGAGGGAACTGTGAGAAACCTTTGGGTCTCTACGTTATCACACATCAGCAATCCTCGACCCACTCCAAAAAAAAAAAACTGTGTGTTTGTATCCGTTTGTGTGTTTGTGCTTTGATTAATGAAGTGATCGATACAAGTAAAGAGGCTGCTGACACAGAGAGGAAACTCTGGGGATTAAAAGGATGTTTTTCCAGGTTTTTCTGGTGAGTCAGCAAACGTAGCGCCACGCTTCGTGATGCCTTCAAATGTTCCTTTCAATCAAAATGCTTTTTAATTGTGCTGTTTTGTTGGTTGGTTTGATTTTTCAGCTGAACTGATGACTGTCTGGCATTTGAATCCCTGGATGATTGAACGCAACAACTTTTTAATGTCTTTTTTGATCAAATATCTTTTACTCTTGGGTTTAGCCTTGCCACAAGGTCTCTACAAGTTCATTTTTAGTGAAATAAACTAAAACCAACAGCTGCCTGCAAGGAAAGAAATCTGTCTAAAGAATGACAGCATGTTTGGCATGTTTTGGAAAAAGCTCAGCAGGAATTGTGAAGGATTTGTGGTTCATGTAATAAAATATTCACATGTAAAACCACCACAGTCATGCCTGAAGCACTTGCCTATTTCATTTTATTGAATGCATTTTGTACTCATGACACTGCTTTGACTCTGACAACAAAGCGCTCCTTGCAGGAGTATTTTTCCCTCCCGTTTCTACCAGCTGCTTCTATTTTTATTCACATTTTTGTTTTTTGGCCCTTTCACATCTTGACAATTTTTCTTTTCATAATGCATTAGCTCTGAGGATACCTTAGGAGACCTGCCTGGCACCCAACAACACCTCTTAATTCACTGTGTGCTCAAACACAAACACAAAGGGGCTGCAGGGCTTTTAATTGGCCTCTGCCCAAATTAGACAGATTTATCCCTGTCTCACGTTAGCCAAGATGACCGGCCTGGATAAAAAGGAAAAAAAAAAATCACATTGCTCAGGCATTTCTCTGAGGCCTTCTCTCATCACGTACTCATCTCAGAAATTGGGCTGAAACAGCAACTTTGACTGTTAATTAGCCTCGTTAAGGAAATCTCCGAGGCCACATCTCAAAATAACCATTCTTTGTTACAGAGCTACAGAGTTGTTTTCCAACACAGAGAAGATCTTTGAATGCAAACAATATTTATTTGGGAAGAATCAAGAGAAAAGTTGACAGTAACACAATGTCTACATCCACGTACTGTACCTGCTGCAAAGGTCAGTGTATGGATTGATCAAGTATTTTTCGAATGAAGAAACATGTTTTTAATCCATTTTTGAACAACTAGATTTTAGTTAATCCAGGCTAAAGTTGGGGCATTGCATTGTTGGTTTTTGTATTTATACGGGGTTTGCTGAAAATACAGGTAATTTAGAAAATGTCAGCCGCTACTGAGGATTTTCATGGTTCCACAAGAAACATTTAATATGGAGATTGTTTATCCAATGAATTTATTGCTCCCTAGGGAAAAAGGCAAAGTAAAGCTTTGTAGTGACCTCATATTAAGTTGACTTTTTATTATCTCTGACACAAGGCTGTGCATTCTTGTCAAACTGCAACTTCAATGGCAACAGTGACAATCGAGACCTATGCTAACCAAGCTTTTTATGTATTCACACTGTCTCACCATCCAATTTTACATAACCCCAATCTACCAAATGATGATTAGCTTTCTCTTCATCGTAACTATTTTACCTAAAGTGAACTAGGATTCATTATTACTGGTAACAAATAGTAGCTATGTCACTAAACTCCCGGGATTGTCACAGGGTTAGGGGTAGGGTTAGGGTCAAAGTCATTATATTTGTGGTTTATTTCCACTCATTAAGGACGTTTCAGTATGTATGAGTGTCTCCTAACACTGTTTGCCAACATTGTTGTGCCACAGATATTATAATAATATTATATAATAATATTCTTAAAAAATAATTCAAGTTCACCAAATTCATGACAGTTTTCTCACATAGGTCACCATACCTCAAGGCGGTCAGAGTGCAGCACGATGAATCTTGTGGCATTGATGCACTCCAGCTCGATGCTGACCTCTCCAGAGAAGGTGAAGTTGTCCATGTAGATGGCGAGCCGCAGGTCATAGTGCCGTGGCCTCACTGAGCCTGGCAGCCGCGAGTTTCTCCAGGGCTGGGCCGCCTCCTCATCGCCTCTGTCCCCCGTCCTCTCTCCTCTGCTCCCATTCAACCTTGCAGAGCCTCCGGCGCCACGGGAACCCGGTTCCCGCGTTGCACCATTGCGATCTCGTCCACCACACTCCTCGAAGCGGACGCTGAGCACCACAGCCACCGCTGTGACTATGATGAGGGTGAGGATGGAGAGTGCGAAGCCCAGCACAAGACGCTTGTGGACCGTGATGTGGCGCTCTGTGGTTCGAGGCCGGACCACCACTGACTCGGCCCACTGGTCTGAGAGGCCGCGGCCATTCCTCATGGCGCCTGGGCTGCTGTCGTTTAGTCCCATTTAGCAGAAAGTGTCACTTTAACAGCAAAGATCAGAAAACGGAATGGGTTCCTATTCAAAAAAAACAACATTCATTTACGCTCAGGTTCAGGCGAGATCCCAGCTCATTTACAATTTATGTAAATTTGTGTTTTGATTCCAGTTCTTAGTCTGTCCTACTGAAAGTCGAGCTGTTATGTTTTTGAAAACCTGAACTCTGACCTCACTGCTGCATGTCCTTCAGCTCTGACTTCATGCGGAAACTCAGCACCGCTGTACGTCTTACATTTCAGGCAACATAACTGACAAACCAGAAAAGATGAGATGGTTGTGTGCGTTTTGGTTTTGTGGTAAGGAGGAAAAAAAAATCAATGCAGCATGGCTCAAATTCAAGTGTAGAGGAGGGTCGAGGAGGAGGAGGAATGCTGTTGAGGATGTGGCTATACAATGAGCGTACCATCCATAGACTTTCACAGCTAGGTAAGCTCAACTCTGAAAACCCCACAGACAAGTGTTCGGCTGTCGGTAAAGTCTTGTTAAGATCCTGTATGCTGGGAAACGCAAGTCACAATTTACCTGGACAGATTATGTCCTTAAAAAAAAAAAAAAAAAAAAAAACACTTTTGGTTGATGGACATCCTCAATTTGAGGTTTAGAAACGGTCGCTGGGTCTACATCCATCCAAGACAGAGATTTAGCTTAAGCCAACATGGGAGATTTAAAGCAGCAGGTTTGTGTCCCCTGGCTGTTATAAAGTTAATTTCTCCTGAGTTAAAGCTCTTCCAGACCTGCAATAAAGCATAAATAAACCCCTATTGGACTATTATGGGATTATTATTATGATACAGAGGGTGATGAAAATACCTTACAAAACATTAAGGTCAGTATGAGGAGTCGCAGATGCACTACAAGTCTCCCGAGAAGAATATTGTGATTACATTTCAGTTTTGTAGTCAGGTGAAGCGTTTGTACATTTTGAATATTGGAGATCTGTTGATTTCTTGACATTAAAGTTTTAATATATTTTATAACATTTATGAAAATGTTGGAGCTGTTGGTTGAGGGTTTCAGCTATTTTAAAATTAAATTATCTGCACGCTCCTTCATGTTCTTGTCAAATTTAAGACTTTTATTTTGGTATAAGTGATAATATCCGACTAAGAATATTTTTCACCTTAGTCTAAACTTGTTGCCAACAGAGGAGGAAGCATCTCAGTTTGTACTTTTGTCTGACAGAATACAAATTAAAATGACGTTTCAGATGCTTCCAGCTGACATCTCTCCAATAAAGGTAATAAGTCACTCTCATCAATCAGGGTTTATGTCTTTCTCCCCGTTTCTCTCTTGAGGGGGTTAAGTGGATAATTTACAGCCAGCATGTGGGTTTATTTCAGCGTGGAGGAGATAATTCATTCGGGTACTCCGCAGGGTCTAAATGATCCGTGCTTCACAGCTCATGGGGCTGATGGATGAAAAACGGATTTAAAATGATGGGATCCCCGATTCATTCAG
The DNA here is from genome assembly GCA_034779795.1 of Ctenopoma multispine. NCBI lineage: Eukaryota > Metazoa > Chordata > Actinopteri > Anabantiformes > Anabantidae > Ctenopoma > Ctenopoma multispine. The sequence goes on from JAUYWH010000015.1 coordinate 14,627,136, forward strand.
TCGACTCCAGTCAGAGGGAACCGAACAGAAACCAGCAGATGAAGCGGATTTACCCGCTAAACCCCGAGAATAAATCAATTCCTCTTAATGAGATCAGTCTGGAATTAATGATGAAGGCTGTCCGGTCATTAACGATCCGGGAGAATGTCTGATTCTGCCGGATCCGCTCCAACTTTTCCGCTCCCCCCGGTAACTTCTCTTCTCTCGCCCCCCGCTGGGAAGCCGCGAGCCCCGCGTCCGTTTTTACCGGCGGTCGGTCCCCGGTGGATGCGTCATTTACTTCATTCCCGGGGAAAACCGCGTTTTCTTCCCGTTAAAGCCGCCGTTAGCTCGGCTTGGGTTTTGTCGCTCTGCAAACCGTGAAGTCCACCTGGGACCGTCCAGGACCAGTTCGACTCACATGTCAGTGGAAATGCTGACGATCCGTTATGGGAACCGCCGGAGTTGGTGATTAAACGTCAGGATCCGCCAGGAATCCGTTAGAAACACGCGAGAAATAATTTTAAACCTCAGAAATCAACAGAAACGTCTCGGTGTGATCCGGTAGAGGCAAACTGAGGATCCCTCTGCGACACCGGCACCGTCCACAAAACGATCCGTCACTCAGCCGGTAAATACACAACAAATCCCCTCAGCACCACCGGATCCGTTTCCATGGAGTCCAGAGTAGACATCAACCGTATCATGCGGCTTATCCCGGGCTCGATGCCTGGAACGAGCCTCCCCGGTGCTCTGCTGTTAAACCGGATCGTCCTGAACTTTTTAGCCCACGGAGAGGAGCTGCTGCTGCTCCTCTCACTCCCCGCGGTGATGATGATGATGCACGGTGATGAAGATGATGAAGCTCTCCTGTTAGCATCCCTCCATCCACCGAGGAGGAGGAGGAAGAGGATGTGATGGTGGTGGTGAGGAAGAGTCTTGTTCAGCAGTGAGTTCGAGCGCGGTGTGCGTTGATGTTTGAGCACGAGATGCTGCTCCAACCGAGAGAGAGAGAGCGAGCGAGCGAGAGAGAGAGAGAGAGAGAGAGAGAGAGAGAGAGAGAGAGAGAGAGAGAGAGAG
>JAUYWH010000015.1:14629729-14642006 GCA_034779795.1 Ctenopoma multispine
GAGCCCGAGCAGCTGCTCCAAGAGAGAGAGAGAGAGCGAGCGAGCGAGAGAGAGAGAGAGAGAGAGAGAGAGAGAGCGAGAGAGAGAGAGAGAGCGAGAGAGAGAGCGAGCGAGAGCGAGAGAGAGAGAGAGAGAGAGAGAGAGAGCGAGAGCGAGAGAGAGAGCGAGAGCGAGAGAGAGCGAGCGAGAGAGAGAGAGCGAGAGAGAGAGAGAGAGAGAGAGCGAGCGACTGTCTAGTTGAATGAAAGCTACACCCACCAACTCTTTTCTAATCTATTCCACTCTATTCTATTATTTTCTGCTCTCTCTGGGTATAGCCTGTTCCACACCAGACAAAAGAAGAAAATTAACGATGAGAGACAAGTGTCTCCAGCAGAGGAGGAGAGTGAAGCGGGTAGTGGAGATCTGGGCTGTTTGCTGCCTTTCTTCACTACATTTCTCCGTTACAATGCATCTGCTGAGATTGACTCTCTTTACATCCACGGTCTCTTATCTGAGCGTCTGCGTTTTACGTACTATCCCACAGCCTTTGTGCCCATCGCGACATGTGCCTACTGTGTGCTGGCTCTTCATTGTTCTGCAGATATGCTTGAGTGGAGGAAAAATGCTCCACTCAAGTTTTCAGTGTCTGTATCCGCAGAACTGTGAAGTTATAGTACATATGTTTCTGTCCTCCCAAGCAAAAAAACCTGATTCAGTTGTTTCACCAATCTGTTTGCCCCAGATGAAATTAAATTCCCTCCAGGTGTTTCTAAGACATCGCATTGATGAGAATGGGACTTAAGAGGTCACAGTGACCTTTGTCCACCACAGTCTAATCAGGTCATCCTTGACCCCTGTGATAATCTGTTCCAAATTCAATTTACAACACATTTACAACATTAGATGAACATGAGGTCACGCTAAACTTTGGCCACCAACAACTAGTCAGTTCATCACCGACTCCAATTGGATATTTCTTCCAAGAAATTCCTTCAAAGCATTCATCATATGTTGTGTTCAAAAGAACGGGCCGCAAGAAATGGATGAACGTGAAATCGGTGTGTCCTTGACCGTTGGCAAAATCTAATCAGGTCATCACATTGACAAGTGTGCCAGATTTGAAGGAATTCCCTCCCACCATTAGATATCACATGTAGCTGGACGAACGGACAACCTGAAAACATAATGGCCCTGGTTATGGCTTTTCAGACTCTTCACACGATATGTATAGATGAACACATTCAGCTACACAAAAAGTGTTCTGATGTCTACGTGTACAGCAAAATGTGTAGTACATGATGTAAGTGTAGTTTAACGCGTTTCTGTTAGGAGTGCGAATACAAACCCTGTATTGTAAGGTACTGTCTACAGAAGAACTGTTCCTGCTATAAACTAACTTCAAAATGGCAGCAGAAGGCAACGAGGACTCGTTTTGTGAACTCGTTGGCACCATTAGCTGGAACATTCTGTTGCTGCAGATATAATCTGCAGCAACAGAATGTTTTCGCTGTTTAGAAACCACCAATACCAAACTGGTAAGAGGAAGCTCAGAGAGGTAGGAAGGCACCGACCCAACAAGAATCTTAAAAACAAGCCAATGAAGTGACGCTGGGTGTGGTCGTGCATCTGCGTTGCACTGACTCTTGTGTATAATGCGCTGCAGTAATCAATCAGGATGAAATAACGGCATCAATCACTGTTGGTAACAAGCCAATAAAACATGATTTATGTGGGTGATTCTAAACGTTGTGTGGCTGTGTGTGTTGAAACTCAGGTGTTCCCCGGCTATTACCAAGGTGACACTGACAGACGTCCGGCTCATCTACATTCACATTGCCAGCTGTTTGATTGGCTATTGACACAATCTGCCAAGCGTTTGATTGGCCATCACACGAGCCATTAATTTTACAACAACTGGCGTGCTCCCAGAATGCTTTTGTGTTCATACGGCGTGTGCTTTCAGCCATAGGCCTCTCCTTTAAAACCATCATACCTGACATACATGGTGATGGTAAAAGCTATTGTGTGTGTGTTCTGTCATGTTTATGTCATGTTCAGTGAAGCTTGCTGCTACTGTAGTTTTTATCCGTCTTGGTGTCAGATGCTTCAGTGGTCAATGCTTTTGTCCAGCTAGAGGCTATAGGATGGAGGTGTGAGTCGATCTGCCCGTCTGTCCAACATTTACATGGTCAGACGTATATGAGGACAATCTGCGTTTTGGGATTTTGGAACCTGGATGCAAAGATGACTGTAATTAGTGGTTAAACACAAAATTTTAAATCTTTAAGGAAACGAGGGAGAAATTAGCCTGAAAGATCTGTAGTGACTTGCCCTCCTGATAGCACATTAAAAAACAACCAGGTTCATAAATTATTTTGACTTGTTGCCATGAACATTCCTCCGACATCACCACCTGTACAGCCTTTTTTTTTTTTACAGCTATAAATTACAAAATCACCCATCCATGCAGTAACTTTCATGATGTGGGATTTAACGAACATCGTAAAGCAAAATCGGGCTTTAGAATATAAGACAATAACAGAGCAAAGTCAACACACTCACACTCTCACTGACATTGCACAGCCAATTAGAGTTCTGTTCCAGCCAACCGGATCAAGGTGGAAGACGGTGGGAAGAGAGGAAGACCGAGCACGAGAGAGAGATCTAAGTGGCCGACACACTCTTCTGCCTCAGGGTAGATTGGTGTCAAGTGCAGAGAACACACAGTGGGCAGAAAATGTAATGAATGTGTATCACTTGTTAGGAAGAAAGACAGTGTGCGTGACTATGAGTGTGTATGTGTGGTCTCCGCACTTGACACCAATCTAGCAGCAGCAGCAGGAGAGAAATAAAAGAGAAGTGAGCGTGTCAGAGTGAGAGCAGACTTAAAGCTGAACACACAGAGATCCAAACATCAATATTTCAAATTCCTTGAAAGCAAAAATCCATCCATGATTCATAGTCACACTATGTAAAAGAGACAGAGACGCAGATATAGACTGACGGAGCATCCTGTGGTCTCACACACAGTACAAACAGACTCCCCGTGTCTGTGCTGAACTGAATCACTGATTGAGTGTGTGATGTAAACAGAATCTGGGACAGAGTAGCTTGGTGTAGTGTGGTGTTTCTTCGCCAGACTTTTGTCTGTCAGCACACTCATGCTGTAACCCACAACGCCCTCAGCGAGCGTCTTCGTTATGCTGGGGCTCCACTGCAGATGCCAGACGAACCACTGCCATTCTAACCAATCTTTACTTGCTGGATCAACCAGACTCACATCTCTGAAGCATGAAATTCACCTGTGAGGACACTACACAAGTATTCAGTAACAAGTCACTCAAAATTTAATAGTTAATGCTCCATTTCAATTGTTACTGACTTTGTTTTAACACACTGCAAAACTAGTTTCTGTCGTTAATAAGCGAGAGAGAGAAGAAAAAACAAATTGTTCAGCTCTCTGTGACTGACCTACACTGGGTTTTAAAGAAGCAAGATTCACTGGATAGTTTCAGTTCAGCTCATTTACATATTTGTTTTTGTTGTTAGATGTCTGAACTACATGCATGCTGCTACGCTAACCAAGACTCATTAGCAAAGTAGATCTTTACCCACTACTGTATATCACCTAAAAAAATACATGAAATACATTACTACAACCAGTTTTCTAAAAAGATTTGCACTACACAAACCATTACATTTACTGTCAAGTCTGGACTTGACAACCTCAGGTTTGGTGTCACAGTCCTTCTCTTTTGCACATGCTCCATCCAACATAAGTACAGCTGTACTGTACACTCAAAGCACAGTCCAAAACCAGCCACCTGTAAACTGTCAGACATACTAGACTTATCCATTATGAATTGTAGGGTTAGGTGGGAAAAATGTCATATAAGAAACTATAAATCTATCATATCAAATTATGTAGAACACTGCTTGAAACATTACTTACTGCAACAAGCACGTACAGTAAGTAGTTTATTAACTAAACTGCATCAGCGAAATTCTAAACTCCACAGACAGCCAGGAATAGTTATTCACATGCAAGCTCCGACTACCATCTCTGGTTCATGAAAAAAAAAAAAACTGGTGAGCCCTGAAGCTCCCAGGTGGCCTCTACAGCACTCTTTAACATACAGGCTGCAAGGACACGAAGTCTGTGTGAGAGCTGGTATCAGCATCAGTACAGGCTTGTATGAGGCTGTAGTGCAAAACAGTGTCAGAAGTGAGCAGTAGCTACGATTAACCACAAGAGAAAACGTGTCATTCCCCACCTGCACTGGAAAGGCAGGCAAATACTGTGCAATACCTTTGACTGTGGCTTGAATGAAACGACACACTGTTCACAACTGTAGCAGCAGAGAGTCTACATACAAAGTTGATGATGTACCCAAGTTCAATAGATCCATGTCACACAGCCACACAGTGTGGCTGCAATAAACGTGCTGAAATTTGACAGTGTGTAGGCACCTTAATCCTTTGTCACACCATACTAAACATATACTGTATTTAATATAATAATAGAATATGACTTGCAATCAGTTTGGTGACATGAAAGTGGAGAGACTGGAGAAGAGGAGAGCTTCTGTCAGTGTCAAACTTCCCGGAGTTAGTAGATTCAGGTGTGAACTCGATTTATATTAAAGCTGCAAAAATACGTGTAGAAAACACTGATTTGTTCATTTTGGGCCAATCATCAGCTGCAGTTTTTACAAATGCTGGGAGAAAGGCCTCTAGCAGAATTTGATGGTGTAGTTACCCTTTAATGACAGCAGCTGTGCTGCGAGATCGGCTATATTGACATTTTAAAATGAGAGATTCACAACAGGGTTGTAACATCGTGGGAACATAATTGGAAACATGCCTGCAGCCCACAAATAAATCATATCATATCACATATGTGATACGGGAACGGCAGACCAACCATAAATAGTTTATACTTTGAGGACAATTCCAGGTCGAGTGTAGGAAGTAGTACAGGTCCTTAAGAGATAAGTCTCAGCTCTTGTGTTGACAGACTCAGTACTGCCACATGTATGAAGCAGCATGGCAGACACATCACTAGTGAGGATGAGGAGGATCTGACAGACTGTGTGCTGTTGATGTCAAGCTGGAAGAAGGCCTCAGCTTGTCACCACTGCAGCCAACAGGACAGACATATCTGAATAACACCTACGTCTTTACTGTTTAAGCCGCCTCGGTTGATGGTGGGTCGTCTGCAGAGCCCCTCGCTTAGATCGGTGTTATCTGGTTGATGTCACTCAGCAGTTCAACAGAACGAGTGAATGGCAGGTATCGACTCTGGGGAAGGAAACAGATACAGAAAGTCAGGAGCTTTGTTTTGTTTCTTTATTTCCTCGTCAGTTGCTTTATCTGTAGTTTTGTTGTCTTTGTTTGTCTTTTTGTTCTCCTTTGTTCTCTTTTTCTTCTCTCTTTGCATTCTTCTTGCTTTCCCTGCCTCCCTGCGTTAGAGCTGAAGGCAGCAGACTCACATCACATCAGAGACAACCAGAGTGCTGCAAAGTGTGCATTTGTGTCATCTTATTATAGATTGCTTCTCTCCTCTCTGTATGGTGTATCTGTCTGTACCGTCTTTTATTTCCTCATTTATCTCCACAACAGCGTGTGTATGTGTGTGGGAACGTGTACTGAACATGCAGTAAGTGTGCTAATGTGTGTTACACTGTGTTACTCATCTACATGCAGCCTTCTACATTCATTTATTTTACTAATTTGTCAGATGTGTGTGTCATATTTTCTTGCCATACTGGAATTGTCAAACTGGTTTACAGCAGTTCAGTGTGTGTATTTGTCGCTCTGTGTGACGCTGATTAAAAGTGAGGTGTTTTTGATTGCCTCTACCCTCCATGGAATTATTAGCATAGTACACACACAAACACACACACAGGAGTAATTGAGCATTTCTCCTCTATATTATATGTAACAGGATCCAATCCAGGAGCTCAATGCTACACTAACAGACTAACACTTCACTGTTTTCTCTCCATATTTAAATTTATGCAGATGAGGCACAGCAAAAGATGAATGAGCTTATTTGTGTTTGGAGGCCAGACTTTTCTGTCTCCTATAGCAAAACCTGTTTCACACTGAAATTCTACAAAGTGCCGGTTTATTAAACCAGCAGCTATTACGGGGGAAAGGTGAATATTTTTTCCTTCACTTGATCAGATTAATGCCCAACTGGTGGATTATGCAGTTTATTTGCACCACCTGATTATTTCTAGCCACAAAAGATTTATAGAGCAGCTTCAAAAGTTAAGCAGAGTGAGTCAAGATGGTTTTACCTTCTAATTCACCACTGAATGGAGGGGGATCTCATCCGTGTCGAGTGCCATAAAGAGTGCTGGCCGGTCCACATCTTCCCTTGACTGGACCTGTCGGCTGTCTCCACATCAGTACCTCTGATCTGATAGCAGAACATTTACACATAGACAGGAAAAGGCTGAGCTTTCATCCAGCATCTGTCTGACAGAAGTGAATAACATACTGTACCCCTCAAACCTTTAGTTGGGTGAGGAAAAAGCCATTTATGCATACTTATATTTAAAAAATAACATTAATTGTAAGCAAAAATCCACAGTATATACAGGGATAAAACATACATATGTAAAAAACTAATTTCCAGCCAAAAAAATGACATTTAAAAAAAAAAATCACAAAAACACATTTTCCCTATGGCTCTTGTTGTGTATCTCTGTGTGTGTCTTTGTGTGTGTGGCTGTGTGTGTGTGTGCGCGCTTTGTCACACAGGAGGGGACCGTGCAATGTGAGCAGAGCTGGAAACCGGAACCTATTTATTTATTTAAATTTTATCGTGGTGTTTTCCCCTGTATAAAATCCATAAATATAACAAATGAATAAATAAACATATAAATAAACACACATATACATTCACACACACATACACAACAAGAGCCATAGGGAAAATGTGCTTTATTGCTTCCCCCCAAAAAATACAAAAGATACAATGCGGACAATGTGTAAAATGTGAGGTGCTTTCTGTGGTGTATAAGCCCTTTGCCTAGCCTCGGGTCAATTTGACCCCGCTGGGGCAGCGCGAGGGTTAAGCACACATATGTGCAGACCTACACAAACACAGAAGAAGTACATAAACCCAGGACTGAAGTAAAAATACAAGTACTTGCCTTTAAACGTACTCCACTACAAGTAAAGTGTATGTACCATGTAACTTCCACAAACCTTCCCTCTGATATGATATGGATTAAATGTAGAAGTGACAATACTTTGGCTCTGCTTAAGAAAACTACTACTACTGTAGACACTTTCCACCTTTGGAGATGGGTTTAGCTTAGCTTAGTTAGCCTAGCACAAAAACTGGAAGTACAAGAAACTTACTAGCACCACAAAAAATACGATTCAAAATATCTTTCTGATATTTTTAATTCTACACCAGTTCAGTTAAAGATACAACTTTAACTGAACTGGTGTAGAATTAAAAATATAAAAAATAATAATTTTATAACATGAGATATTTTTAAGCTACGTTAGCAGCTTCCCCTACCTATAGTCTTTGTACTAATGTAGGCTAAACACAGCTTTACCCATTGATAGAGAGTGATTACATTAAAAAGGTTTCAACAATCATGTTGTTTAGTTGACTGTGAAACATGTCCTGAAATCATAGGAATATCAGAAATGAAGAAACAACTGATATAGCCTAGCTTAGTTAAAACCAGAAGTTGAGGTAAAGTGCTAGCATAATAGTCCTCATTCGGGAAGGGAAAAAAAGCACTCTACAACTACCTTCGTTTTATTCAGTGTCATGTATGTTGTTTATTAAAAAACAGAAATAAAAATATACAACTTAACTTGGCAGCAGTAGAATTGAGCTATTCATGGACGAGCCTAACAGTTTCCTCCTGATGACAGGCTGCTAAGCTAAGTTAGCCTAAACACACCTGACGCTTTTCATGACATGGAAGCACAGACACAAAATAACTTCCTCTACATAACTCTTTAGTTAAAACCCAAGAAGTAAAATGTCTCAGCAGTACTATCAGTAATGTTCCTCACCTGTAGTGAAGATTAGCATTAACATGTGTAGAACCCTTAAGGACCTGTTCTCACATTTACGCATTTAGCCTTCATCCAGGTGCGTTAAAAAGGCTGAGTCATGATCAATTATCCAATGAGATCGAGACACATAGGTGGCCCGCCCACAGAGGATGTTTCCCTTCCAACCCTGGACTGTCAAAATAAGAGTACATAGTGACATTATACGAGCACACGTAAAAGTATAACATGAAATAAAAAGTATATGGCCACAAGATGTTCACATATTTAAGTAAGTAATATAACTGAAAACATGTAAAATCTTTATTTAATTATCTATAAAAAATACTATGAAAGCAATCTCCATTTATTCTCCTCACATATAGACTCAGACCTGATCAGTTCCAGTAAATAAAAATCCATCATAGAACAGTGAACCTCTACAAAATGTCTAATCACTGGTTGCTTGTCTCTTCTTTTTGTCCAGCTCTTGTGTTCACTCATACTAAATATACCACCAAGCTATGCCGATCTTTTTTGGGGCATCTTGTAAAGCTTAATTTTTACAGGACTGAGATAAACATTTGGACTGGGCATAAGGTATATTACCGCCCCTAACTCATTTGCAACCATAAACTACACATACTTTGTTTATTTGCCAGTTTTATCTACCTGTAGCTTTATCTGTAGCTCATTTCACCATTGTCAGAATTTATCTTTAATAAAAGCATGTGGGCAAAACTAAGACTGCCAGTATTCTGTATTTGGTAGTAGTTGGCAGATGAGTAAAACCTTAAGAAACTGTGAAAAACCGATAATTTGTGTAGCAAATTTATTAGTTACATTATTTACATTAAATACACTGGTACAAGCTTCTTCAGCTAGTTCTGTTCCACTTATTTATGTTACAGTGAAGGCAGCACTTTGGGTTCGGACTGTGTTGATTAGACAGAAAAACTATTTCAGTGTGTTAATATTGCCCAGATTTGCCCACACTTTCTGGCTGGGTTTGTTTTTCACCATGTTAAACTTAGCCAAACATGTCATATCTTGCACAGAAATAAAACTGGTTTCAGCCTTCTCATCTGAATCAAGTAGTGAACAAGCAAAGTTCCTTTGGAGGAATAACTACTGAGAAAACCAAAGCATTCTGGGAAAGTGAGACTGAATATATTCCAAAATTACATGAAAAGCAGGATAAAGAAAAACCTTGAGAAGGTTATTAATTACCACGTCAACCATCCTTTCCCATTAATTCAGTCTCTTATAATTATTTTGCAGTTATTGCTTGTAGAGGCTGCTGCTAATTGAAACCTTCCATTGAGAGAATACAAAGCAACAAGTGTTTATGCATTATAACTATGCTGTTTATGTTTCTGTATTTATAGAGTTTGAAAGTAGTTGGAGGAAACCAAAGGAGACAAACAGACAGTTTGTTCATTATTTTAATTTCCTCCTAATGACTGCATGGCTGATGCATCTCCATCTGGCACACACACAAACACACATACAAACACAAACACACACACATACACACACATTGCCGTGATAATCCAGCCATTGAATCTAACGACAACGCACCGCTTGTTGTAATGAGACTCCAGTTTGTTTCACGGGAATCCAAAGCAAAGCATGATGGGTAAACGGGCTTGTTGGCGATAATTAGCTTCTCGTCGCCGTGGGAACGACTCAAGTGTTTGTCCCTACAAGCAGTCAAAGGATGGATGCTTTGAAACAAACAACACACAGCCGTGGTCCAGCGTCTCCTCGCCTCAGCTGAAAGTAAATGTGATGGTGGGTTGCCAGATAGTAAATAAAGAAACCGCCGGGTTGCCAGGTCATCAGTGAAACTTTCCCTCTGCAAATTGGATTGTAACTCTGCACAGTGAATCATGTGGAGTGTGTGTGTGTGTGCTGGTGTCATGCTCCGACAGAAGCACTTGAACTAAATTGCCCTCCTGGTACCCACAATGCATCTGGAGATGGCAGGAATGTCTGAGTGGCTGTCTGCGTGTTTACACCTCTCGATGCCTCAGTGTAACACACAGCTGCTTTACTGTGACTCCTCTGCCGTTTCCATGACAACCACTGGGGCTGATAATGGACAAATTTCAGGCAGTGACAGTCAGTGGACCACACCCCCATCACAAACTCGCACCTAAAACTGTTCCCGAGTCACTTCTGAGGAAACCCCCCGTGCTTATTATTTAAGTTTAGTAAATAAATTGTTCCCACAGCTCTGATTTCTACGACCTTCCCCAACATTTGTGTTTCAACAGCTATCAGCCAGGAAAACTGATTCTAGAGCAGCAGCAACTCTTTGCTGGTTTAGAACCAAGAACCATTAATAGGAGCTGTGAAGAGATTACTGTGAAAAACAAGTTATTTATTCGATTTTCTTAGTAATAATCAGGCTTTATTCTTATTAATCACATTTACATGTTACAGCAAAATTTGATCTCTGCCAAGTGCCAAGTGTTGTACTCAAGAACACACCTGGTGTGTGGGCTGAGCTGAGATTAGATCTCAGCCACCTTCTGCCTCCCCAAGTGATGCTGATCTCTGTTGCCTGCTGATATTTTCTCTCTCCTCTTACCACTCACCCCAACCGGTGGAGGCAGATGGCCGCCCACCCTGAGCCTGCTTCTGCTGGAGGTTTCTTCCGTTCCTGTTGCCTAGTGCTGCTTAAGTGGGACTGTTGAGTTTTCTACAATATTCTGTATATATTTATATAATTTGTCTTAAAGGTCTTAAACCTTACTAAGTGATTGAAATGACTTATGTTGTGATTTGGCACTATATAAATAAAGTTGAATTAAATTGAATTATCCCATTGAGCCACCAGGCCAAAGTGTTACCAACATAAGTGTAGTTTAAAGTTAGCCTGCTCGCTAGAGGCTACGGCTAACAAAGGCTGAAATTAACAAATATTGAACATAGTCACTGGATGCCGGTGTGGACTCACAAAGTTAGGAGCAACTTCTGTACAGAGAGCATAGTGCTTGGTGTGAGGTCACACAAGTAGGTGGACACAAATGACAGCGCCTAGCCCAGATTAGGATCTCTCCACAAGGTGGTGATACAGGCTGCACTCACAAGCTCCTTCATCATCACAGCAGTAACCGAACGAGGCATCTGTGGGGGAACGTGTACAGCTGCTGAACGCTGCTCAGACTTTCATTCCTGTCTGAATGAAGAGATGACAAAGTATCATCAATATGATGATGCATGATGACATTTTCAGCTAGAACATTGTTAAATTGACGATTATTTTGAGCAGATTTTAACCCAAACCGACAGGGTCCACTTTCTCTCACTGTGTCATCCTAGGGCAGCTTGTGCAAGGCACAAAACTGACCCTGTGTAGTTAGAAGTCTTCTTCTTATTATTATTATTATTATTATTATTATTATTACATTTTATGCTGTTATCTGATTATTTCCACAGGTTTAGTTCTCAGTAGTTATTTTTCTAAATAGTGTTAATAAAAACGGATGTTCTTGCAGCGTTTGCTTTGATTGGCAGGTGTTTCCAATTTCAATTTCCAACTGCAATGATTGGCAGCCTATCATATTAAGAATGAGACAGCAGTGGCAGAAATTATCACTGCTTGTTGTGTGTTTACTTAAATTTGTAAAAGACTTATGTATTTTCTCACGTTGGTTAAATCAGCTCAGCTTCGGTTAGTTTTTTTCTGATCAAACATAGCAAGAGCAACATGCTGTTAATGTTACAGTCGCAACACAGCAACCATCATGTTTCCTAGTCTTGCTGATTGAAAGACTGAAATACTAACCTCTGCGTGCACGTGCAGCGCTGGTCTCACTAATAATACAGCAACCTTGTCTTTATGAAGCAAACAGAGAGAGGAATGCATTAATTTTCAGGGTCATTTTAACACAGAGGTGAAAAAGTAGGCATTCAGATAAAACACACACACACTTACATGTAGTCCTCTCTTTCCTTCAGGCAGCCAATGTCACACTGCCTTTTTGCTTAACCTCTATTATATCCCTGTGTGTGCACATTCATACACACACATGCACTTGGACGCACACACGCTCTGAGTGCAGTGTTGAAGGCGTGGGCTGTTTCTTCAGGTTACATCTCCCTGAAAAGATGATGGATGGAGGATATAAAATCCATCTCTGCAGGTCATTTAGAAACGACATGAACACAGACACGTCACAGATAGATAGATAGATAGATAGATAGATAGATAGATAGATAGATAGATAGATAGATAGATAGATAGATAGAT
>JAUYWH010000015.1:14642106-14662038 GCA_034779795.1 Ctenopoma multispine
AGATAGATAGATAGATAGATAGATAGATAGATAGATAGATAGATAGATAGATAGATAGATACATAGATACATAGATACATAGATACATACTGAACATTTAAAAGGTGGAAGCTCATCGCTGTGCAGTAAAAATAGATTTTATTATATGATTTATTATTAGGTTTGTTATGTACTGACCTTCGTCTAACTGTGAAGTTCTCTTGGGATGTAAATTTGTTCGCAGAGTCTTATTTGAAATGGCAGCTCAATGATGTTTGATGAACTAACACTAATACAAGAAAAGAGGCAAAAGCAAAACTGCAAAGAATCAGAAGCTCACGGCTGGAAACAATGAATCTAAAATAATGACTATTACCAATTAAATATGTCAGGAAGTTTATGTAAAAAACCATGTGACAAGATCACAGATCAGTACAGATATTCACATAAAGTTAAACAAAGACATGGAGCTAAACAAATACCTGCATCTTACCTACAACTTCTGTGTCTTCCTGGAGCTGAACATCTGACAAACACCAACTCTCCACACACTGATTGACCGGTTGTTCCAGCCACTGTGGGTCAAATCAAGTCTATTGTATTTAAGCAGCCCAAAATCACAGGTCCATTTTAACCTGATCCTGTCATCAGGGGATTATGCGTAGCAAAATCAGGTCTTGAATGCAGCAGTTAACTTTTTGCATACAGTCGCCATTGGTTGTGTGGACGGATTGTTCTCATTATGTAACCTCGTGCTCCCTGCGTGATGCGATGTGAGTATATGAGAGCATGTGAGTCGTAATAGAGGGAATCTTTGCCATTTCTATCATACATTGTACAGGATGTGAATGTGGCTTTCATCTATTAGAAGCCTAATCTCCTTACAATAGAGCCTTTTTTTTTAATGGCAGACATTTTGACTTGTTATAGCACAGGGGGAATTAAGAACACTAATTACGGCTGCACTCCATTCATGTAGATGAACCGGTTCCAGGGATCTGGTATTGTGGTTGCTCACTCACTGACATGGTTTTCTGGGACATGTAATCATTAATGTTTTTATTTTCACCAGTAATTTCCTTCTTTGACAAGTCATAATGAAGTGGTTAGGAAGGTATTCATTTTAGTAACTTCCTTAACAGGGGTGGGCAAAATTCAACTTTCTGAGGAGAAGATTGAGGTTTAAATACATGGTAACACTTAGAGTGGCCAAATCATGCTTAAGAGAAAACACCAAAGTGTCACGCACAGGACGCACGCAGTACTTGTGTCCAATGCACAGCTATGGAAGGTCTCAATTAAGAACCTAGATTAAGAATAAAGTGTGAATGATCATATTTTCTCAGCCTTGACATTAAATGGTCAATAAAATGATCAGAACTGTAGATGTGTGTCAGTGGGGCACGATTCCACCATCTAATAATTAGACTGTTAACAGTGGTGATCCTCCATCATCATAGTTACAACAACACACTAATAAAATGTGTCACCTCCACATATCTTCATATCTTCATACCTCAGTCCATATTTTTAAATCCTTTGTCACAGCTGTTACAAACGTCTAGGAACATTTTACATGTCTTTCTAAGCTTGCAGACATGGTTTATGACACTGCACCTTCAGGCCTGCTGGTGCAGCTCAGTTTGTCCTGACTGAAGCATAATTATGGTAACAACCAGTAACAGCCCTTCTGATGCAGTGGTGACGTTCAGATGTGCTGCCTGTGTGGGAATGTCAGGTTTGTTTGTGCAGTAAAGTGGTACTGAAGTGATGTATTGCTGAGAAGCTGCCCTGTGAGATCTGGAGATGAGCAGAAGGTTTATGGTTGAAACTGGAATGTTCCAGCAGCAGTGTGAGGAGGAGCCAACAGTTAATGCAGCAAATGAACAGCTTTACTGAAGGACTGGTCACTACTGCAGAGCGTGCGCGCGTGTGTGTGTGTGTGTGTGTGTGTTTCAGAACGCGAGAGAGTGAGAGAGACAGCTCAGTATTGGATTTTGAGTCGTTTATATTCAGCAGGGGTTCACAGATCCTCACTGCTACAGTACAACAGACACACACACAGCCTGCCCAGCTCCCATATATAATAAATCTATTAGAAGTTATTGTTCGTGGAGCGTTTCTGCTGCAGCTTTTGCTGAGTAAAAATCTTTCATTTGATTCAAAACTTTATTGTCCCATGAGCAAGATTTGGTTTGCAGAAACAGTTTATAGTTAAAACACAATAAAAAACAATAAAAATACATGAGAACTTCTGCGGCAGATGTACGGCAGCGTGAACGCAGCTGAGTGGAGAAGTGCAGAGAGTTAAATCTGCAGATTGAAAATCAGATTTAATGTGGCTACATCGAGCTTTCAGCTGAGAGAGGAAACCTGATGAAATAGCATTAAACATGATTCCAGAGGCTGCAGCGCCGTTGGAGCCCTCTAGGGACTGCAGTGGTCATTACACAGAAACAATATGAAAGATGATAAACAACATGCTGGGGCTGTAGCAGCAGCATCAAGAGAGCTGAATTTTCATCAGCATTATGTGAGATTTAAGAGGGAAGGCAGACAAAAGGAAGCAGAAAGAGATGCTGGAAATCTGCTAGAAGACTGTTTAAATTAAATAAATGAATCACAGAACAAAAATGTCTTGGAGCAGGTCCTGTGTGATCGGGGACCTGTCCGATAGCTGGGATAGGAGGAAGATGATGGATGGACGGATGGATGGATGGATGGATGGAGCAATGGTTTCATAGTGTACTCTGTTAATTTGAACGTCACAAAGAGATTCTGTTGAGTCATAAACTGAATTATGCACTTTGATACGACTCCGACCACGTTCTAGCTAAAAGTGTCATTTATGAGAGGTTATATGACTTCTGCTGAAAACTGTCGACTTTGATCACAATTAGTAATTAGACGTTAACGACACATTGAATTTCTATTGGTTTCTCAGCCTTTTTGAAACAGATTTGAAGGAATACTTCAGTGTGATGCTGACTGAGAACTGATATCCTCTAATATACTTTGATGAATATTCAACTGAAGTTCAAGTTAAAGTAAAATACTTAAAGATTGTACTTAAGTAGATAATTCGGATACTCCTCGCTTCTATAAAACATCCTAGTACTGTTGTTCTCTGACGGTCACAGCTGTCACAGAACAAGGTCACTGCAGAAGTATTTTATCACATCACACTGTGTCACATAATCTGTATAGTGTGGTAGTAGTGTGGTATTGTGTTATGTTTTAATATTGTATGATGTAGTGAATCTACCGTATCTTATATTGTATCATAATGTGCCATGTGGTGTCGTATTGTTTTGTAAGATCACTTTCATATCTGTCCGTGACATATAATGCTGCAGCCGGCAGACAGTTAGTTTAGAGTTTCCTGGTTGCCTGCTCCTGGTCAAGAAATGGTCCAGTACATAAATAAACCTACATTGTTCACAGGAAAAAGTTATCTCCGAAATGTGCCGTAGATACAGAAGCACTCAGATGTGTTAAACTGGGACGTCACTAGGATTGAAAGACAAGAGGGGCTTAGCCCCCTAAATAGGCTTCGTTCATTTTATTATCTCATGTACAGCAATTCTTCTGTTACCTGGCTCACTGGAAGATCCTCTGCCTTTGATTTCCTTAGTTTTATGATGTCTGATGTGTTTTTTTATTTATTTTAATAACAAATGAGTCCATAGGTTTAGGTTTAGGAAGCTGGACGAGACCAGTTTTCTGCACTGTACTATAGTCAGTCTATACTACAATCACTCGAAGTCCTGGATTCAAAAATCATCTCACGTACAGAACTGGTACCAGCAAACCAGTATTCAAGTATTCAAAGTAAAACTACTCATCTTGTTTCTAATAAAACTCTTCTGATCTAATGTGAATGTGAGCAGAGCTTTTTTCTAATTAGCCACGTAGTGAAAACACCTGTGTGGGTGTGCGGGGGCTCGAATCTATAACGATGCTTCATGTTTTATAACATCATCGTATGGTTTGTTTATGGAATCAAAGAAACTACAGCTGTCAGACAAATGTGGCGGAGTCAAAGGTCCAGCATTTAAAAGACGCAACTAAAGGAAACATACTTTTGTACAGTACTTGAGTACTCGTCCCTGAATGTGCTGCTGTAACACATGCTAGTACTGAAAGTTTCTGACAGTCACAACTCACACAGAAGGTCACTGCAGGGAAATATCAACACGTTGTTGTTGCAGGTATTTGAACTGTGCTGGTGCTTTTGTTCTGAAAAGGGTAAATCAGACCCTGACTTGGTGACAGTCGGGTCAGATGTCCAGCACAGGTGTGTGTGTAACTATAAACTTGTGTGAGTATGTTTGATTTGTAACTTTAACTTCTTCTTCTTTGTTCAAACAAGTTTGATTTTAATTGTGGTTAAAGCCCCGTCTTCATGCAGATTCATGAATTAGGAAGCTCTGGTTCCCTGATCCAACATGGCGGCCGAGTTGACGCGTCACCACCGAGGGACAGAAGCAGCTGTGGCGACAGACGTTTCATTTATGTCTTCATGTAGTTTGGAGCAGCAGACATGTTTCAGCAGAGACGTTTATTATTATTTATTGTTCCAAAAAACGTCATCGAACGTGAAATCCTTCCGGTTATTAATGAGGCTTCGACTGAATCGTCTGCGTGTGTGAATAGTGATGAAGCAGCAGACTTCACTTCAGTCAGCTAAATGCTAATCACACGTCCAAACCAGAACTGCACTCATCAATCCTCCTTTCATCCCGCCTTCCTTGATTCCCTTTCTCCTCCCTGCCTCTTTCCTTCTCTCCTTACTCCTCTGAGGTTTCCTGTGTTCACCTCCTTTCCTCCTCGCTTCCTTCATCCTTCATTCCTTCACTGTTTTTCTCCTCTCCTTCTCATTCTTCTCCATCTCCTCCTTACCCTCTCTAGCTTCCTTTCCTTCGCCTCCCTCTCATTTTATGATTCTTCCTTTCATGTCCCTGCCACTTGTACTGTCTCCTTTCCTTTCTTTTCCTTCTGTTTTCTCTTTACATCTCTCTCACCTTCCTTGATTCCATTGTTTCCCATTCCTTTCCTCATCTCCTTTTAATTATCATCTATCTATTCCCTTCATGTTTCCTGCCTTCCATCTTTCTTTTTTATCTCCAGCCTTCCTTCTCTTTTTGTCTTTCCCATTCTCTTCTTCTTTATCATCTACTAACACTCAGTTTTCTCCCTTCTTCCTTGTTCCTTCTCAGTTATCGGTCTTGTCCTAGTTATCTCTCCTGCTTTTCCCATTTGTTTCTCCTCGTGTTTTGTTTCCTTTCTTCCCCTGCCACCTTCTTTGCCTTCATGTTTCCTCCCCTTCTCCCCTCTCTCCTCTTTTTACATGTTTTTGACTTGCATTCATCCTTGACCCTTTTTATTCTGTTCTTTCCCTTTTTCTTCTGATCTCCTCCAACCTTCTTTATCTTCCTTCCTCCTTCTTCATACCCTTCTCTGGCCTTCCCTTCTTGGCTCGTTGCTCATTTTCTGCACCTTTCAAGTTCGTCCTTCATGTTTCATGTTTTCTCTTTTCTCCTATTTCTACATCCCTGTAATCCCTCATTCCTTTTATCCTTCTATCCAGTTCTTTCCCACTTTCTTCACCTCATGTCTCCGTCTTTCACCACCTTCTTTCTTCATCCTTTCCTGTTCTGTTCCACATTTTCTTCCTTTGTCCATCTGTCATTGCTTCATTTAATGTTTTAATAATATTTTCTTGCTGTTCTCCTTTTTATTTATCCATCCATCTTTCTTTTTTTTTTCCCTTGCTTTACTTCCCCGGTCACTCCTTCTCCTTCTTACCCTGTGTCTTTCCTTCCAGCTTCAGATGTCTCTCCTTTCCTCTCACATTTCTTCCCTTCCTTCCCTCTCTCCGTCCTTTGAAGCCATAAATTGATTTGATCGTTAATTGTGCTGAAACAAACAGAAGTTGATTAATTCATGTTTGCGCTGTCACGCTCTGATAAATGAGTCGGCGGATGAAAAAACCGACTTGTTAACATGAGAAGAGAGAAAGAGAGGAAGATAGAGAGAGTGGAAGTTAAACTCTTTGTATTGTGAGCAGTAAATGGGATCACTGCCTCATTTAGCCCACTGGCTAATTAGAATTCACTGTGTGTATCCATTTGTTGGTATTCACTGTGTGTGTGTGTGTGTTTATGTTTGTGTAGTCATTGATCAGACTGACTTAGACTTATTATGGTGTCACTTTATGTGACCCTGTTTGACCCCGCTGGCGGTAAAAGTGTTTATGTGTGCACCGTGTGTGTATTTGTATGCATGTGTGTGTGTGTGAGTGTTTGTCCTGCTAATGACTTGTCAGCTTCCACAAGTGCTAAAGGTGACGCTTCTTCCCTGGAGACACACACACACACACACACACACACAAACAGAATACAAAAGTACACATTATTTATTCCGGCTTCGCTGCCTCTTGAACACAAACAGAAATATCAGCAAATGCTGGAGCTGTGAAAAAAACCATCTATAAAGATAACTTACTGTCAGGACTGGACACTGCATCACACCAGGCAAAGCAGGGTTAAGTTCAACGGTTTGACTGTTTATTGGCAATTATTGAACAGAAGAGGACGGAGGCAGAAATGCAAAAATCCACAGAAACACCAAGCAAAGGCTGAGTTATGGCAATTGGATCTGAGCAGGTGTATACAGGAGAGTAATAGTGGAAATGGGATGGGGGGTGCGGGCTGGGCAGAGCAGAGTCTGGTGGTTGAGGTGTGGGACATGTAGGACAGAAAGTGTAGGGCAGGGTGTAGAATGAGAGGAGGGCTGGTGTATTGACAGAGAAAGTAGACTGAATGAATAATGAATGAGCAAATAATCATTAAACTAAATATGATGACATAATCGTGGCAGCATCCATGAATCACCTGCGCCTTTAAAGTCAGATTTACACGCTGTACATTCACAGTCAAGGCCAGAAATTAGCCACACATAAACTGGACTCTACTAGACTTCCTTCCTCTCTTATCATTCCTTACTTAGACTCACATATTTCTGAGTTTTCACCTTTCCCTCCTTGTTCCTCTGACTTTCATTTTCTCTGTTACTCACCTTCTGTTTTGTCTCCTTTTTTCCTTTTCTTCTAACCTTCTCAATCTTTCCCCCCTTTATTCCTTCTCCTATCTCCTTTATTCTTTCCTCCACCTTCAGCCACCCGCTGTCTTCAAATTTACTTCAAACCTTGCAGAACTTTAAAAGCAAATGATCATCCTGAGAATGAATTCTTTATTTGACTGGTTACCAGTGGAGGTGGGCCATTAGGCTGCAGGAGAAACGTCGAGTTGAGACAGAATAAAAGCATGTAAAATTACTCCCACTATAAAGAAAATGTTTTAGTTCTGCTAGATCAGTCTTAAGTAACAAAAAAGAAAAATCAACCAAGAGACAATTTCTGGTTTCCTATAGACAATGGAAGTACATTTAATAAAAATAAAACAGAGCCTGGGATAGAGCCTTGTGGTACACCACTGGAGTCATTAGCAGATCTTTGTTGTAAGTATCGAAGAACATTACTTGAGTTAAAAATGCTTTCTGAAAGGTACTTTTCCTTCCCGCTGGATGTACCTGCTCGGCTCTACCTGGTCACCTGCCCTGATTTGGTCCCACCATGGCAGGTCGGAGGGCAGGAGCTATTGTAAAAGACTCTTTTATTGATTATTGAAATAACTCTTTAGTTTATAAACTGCTCAATGGCTTATACTGTAAGTAGTGATAATCAGCTTTTAAATTTAGCTTGAGGTTGTGTCGGGCATGTTCTCACTAACAGAAAAGACAATAAAGATACTTAAAGAAAAAAAATGTTCTGATAGAAAAGTAAATTTAAAAAAAAAGGTCTTTTTCTGTCAAACATAGCACCAATAAAATACAACAAAACTACAGTTAAATAAATCCAACAATCCAACAAAGTTTTAACTGCTTGGACTCTGTCAATCACAGTTTTATTGTATTAAAAATCTCCCCATGGTCTCATTAGAGGGTTGCTTTCTTCTGAGAACAGATATTCCCTGCTCCAGACAAGAAGCACTCTGATGGGGTGGGTGTTGCAGGGCTGCACAGAAAAGATCACTGATCACATGATCACAGACCTCAAAATGTTTTTTTGCCAGAGAATCAGCAAGAACAACAACAACAACTATAAAACAGTGAATATGTTTTTCTGGGCTTCACAAATTTACTTTTTATCATCAGCTGTGCGTCTGCACTTCGTCCTGTGTTTGTCTGCTGGTTGTTTTTTTTTAAGAAACGTGACAAAACATCCTAACAAATCATATAAGTTTTTATTCAGTATATGGCCCAAAATCATCACTGTCTCTAGTCTATTTTACCGTTTACAAAGCAGTGAGTTAAGTCATTCTAGCTGCTACCCCTCTATTATTAGGAAATAAATAAATAAAATGACTTTTTTTGACGTACTTTATTTAATGACGTTTTTGGATGTGGATCAAGGAGGCAGTGAATGTTCTGTCTTTTACACCGACATTAAAGGAAACTGTGCCATCGACACAACATAAATGAATTGAACTCATTTGAGCCGAACAAAGTCGGATCATCCGCAGCCTCTCTCTCTGTTCTGCTGCTTTCGAGTCAAGACGTTCAGCGCTGCGTGACGACCTGTGACCTTTAGACGGCCCACCTTTCTCTTTCTCCTTCTCTCTCTCTCTGTGACTTCCACTCCTGTGGGACTAACCTTGTTAAATAAAGCTTCATCTAAAATAACTCAATCCTGCCTGTCTGCTCTGCTCCAGTATAAATCCTTCATCAAACACAGAGGAGAGAGCCGATCGATATCAAACCACCAGCACAGAAAAGAGATCAGTATGTGTGTGTGTTCTCTGTGCTTCTTTTGTGTGACAGTGCTGATGACACTGCTTTATCAGACAGGTAAAGCTCAGCTGGTTTACTATTATCCATCCATACTATTTTCATGATATCATGATATAATGTGAAAATCACCAATACCTTTATTTACACAGTTTAAATATTGCCTTACGGTTTGATTTAAGATACTGATGGGATAATGCCTTAGTATTTCTAGGGAGAACGGGTTTTGAATTGGATTCAGTAGGAACATAGTGAAAACAGCCCTGTCCTGCAACGCTTATTAAGCCTGTGGGGTCTTAGTCGTCTGTATCTAAGACCTGTTGCTGAGGTAATTTCATACTTTAAGACCTGAGCAGACCCTGTGTTTACATGACCTAATCACATTTACAACATTCACTAACATTTCTTGCATTTGTTATATAATTATTGCTTTTTAATGAATGCTTTGATTATTTAATTTCCATAAACCACCGCTGATAGTTACACAAAATAACACCCACATAACTACAAACAAAACCAGCTTTCCTAAAAACATAAAAAGATCAGACCTCTTACTCTCTACTACATTTCAGTTATCACCATCCATTGATGCATTTATTCAGTTTAAATGACAAAAGCATAAATAATAGCTGTACATGTGAAATAACTCATTTCTTTCTCTTCTTTTCTCCATTATCTTTTACTTACATTATCTCATTATGTTGCTAAAATAAAAAAAATCTAACCAAATCTTAAAGAACAACCTAACCACTGATCCACACATGATTCAGCTTATTTGTCTGGATTTGATTCAATCGAGGTGCCACAGAGAAAAGAACCACAGGAAATATTGACACCGACAACAAGGTCACAAATCAATATCGATATGAATGAAGTGGATCGTTACAACATGTTGAGCAAAACTCTTAAAGCGTGATTAAAGCCAGCAGGTTGAAGATGAGCACGTGTGTTTACAGTGCATGCAGATGTCGTCCTGCCTCGTGTACCTGTCCCGTCGACACTGAGAGGTCAGGGTTCCTGCAGCAGCGCTCTGATCCCACCTGTTCACGTCAGCTCAGAGCTGCTGGAACGGTTCTTCAGTGTCTGTTCCTGCAGTTTTCATGGACTTTAAACTTGACACTACAGTCACGAAACCACGAGCACGCACAAACTGTTGCTGTTCTACTAGTTGCTGCAACAAGGTTCACAACAACAAATACAGATGGTTATTACTATTTAGCTCCAGCAGTAGAAGCTCATGCATCATTATAAAACATGTCTGTGAATAAATACAATTTAAAATGAGTCTCAGCAGAATTTCAACTGTGGTACAGACACAGACGTTGTCCTTCAGGTTCATAAAATACTGATGAATGTCATCCTGTTAAAGCTGTGTGTGAGGTTATGGGAACTAAAGTCTTTTATTATATGTTCAATTTAATACTTGTGAGAGAAGAAAAAAAAACAAGAGCTCATAAAGCGACAAAATAAAAGTTTCTGTCTAAAATGTATAGAATAATAAAAATAGTATGGAACAGTTCAGTCATGCAGAAGCATCGAGTGAGTCAGAATATCTGAGTGAACTTGTATTCAGATGTTTTAATGACATGAATAACGAGCAGTCAGACATCTCGGCAGATTTATTGATTTTCAACTCTCTTCTGCAGCAGCAGTGTAGTTTTTCACTGAGGCTCATTCAAATTTCAGCGAGTGGAAAGTCTAAAGCAAGACATGGACAAACTGTAAAACAGGACCCACATGTTTTCTCATGTCAGGATGTTTCCCAGGGTTCATCTCTTTCACCTGAGTCCACAATCACATGTTCTGCCTTTCAGCAGGGACCTGAATCCCTTATGCAGCGTAGAGGTCAGCATATTTTGGGTCAAAGTTCAGTTCAGTTGGCAGGAAATCAGTGTTTGGTTCGTGCAGCTGTCAGAGAGGGAGAACAGCTGCAGTCTGGAGCTGGAGAAACTTTGGCCTTTTGACCCAGTTCAGAACACACCCCACATGTCTAAATATCGATGGGTGGAGGTGCAGCTGATTTCTTCTGATGTCTTCTTGTGACAAGTAGCTTAATGGTGCATCTACGGAGACAGTTCACAAATAATGACACCGCGACTTAACTTTGCGGCTCGATTTTCTCACTTCTTCACAAACGCCCATCAGTTAGAGCGACCACTCTGATTGGCTGTTCATCTTAGCGAGTCACTGCACCGGAAGAGAAACGGACTCCAGAGCCATAAACGACTCATCAGACATATTCTTCATCAGAAGCAGCTGTAAACCACCTGTGTCGAGCGAGAACGATGTGAATATAGTAAGAAAACTTCAGCAGGGCTTCTTCTGCTTTGGCTTTTTGAAAGGCAAAAACATTCTATCGGCACCTGTGACATGTGAAGCAGCACTACGGTCGGTCTAAGTCGCTTTAGAAGCAGGTCAGGTGCTTTAACTGTGTCTATAACTTATACTGAGGGTAAGGATTAAGGTGTTCTTCTTGTAGGTCCACCCAGGTCAAGGTTCTAAAGTGTCTTTTTGTGATGTGAGTCCGACCAGAAACTTAATGTTGGCAGACAATGTGACTTTAATTAAGGCAGGAACAGGAAATGTGTAGTAGCAGTCCTGGCGTCAAACCAAGACAACAAAGAAAAACGTATGTATGATCCACACTGAGCTGCTGTTTTTTTTATTTTAATTTATGCAGCGAGATTCGTCTGCGATGTTTGTTAATTGAGCGCAAATTTTCATACAGCAGACACAAAGGATAATTATTTACAAACTGCTTTCAAAACAGTCAAATGTCAAAGAAAAATGGAGAGGAAACCCAGCATGGAGACAAACTGCAGGGAGGAAGAAGGATGGTGGAGGGAAACGGCCTCTGACGGAGGAAGGGAGGGAGAAGAAACAGAAACACTTTCACCTCTCGTCCAAGCTGCTATATGTGGACATTCAGATATACATCTTGAATGGATTTTTCCCCACAAGTCATATGTTATTAGTTACCATGGAAACGGGCACACCCTCATTATGGGATGTTCCACTCTGAATGGACCCGGCATCCTCTGAACGGCAGCCTGTCTTTAGCTGCGGTGGATGAGTAAATTAAGTGCGTGTGTCCTCGGGCAGTAGACCAGCTCTCTGATCCTCACTTCCTAATGAGATTTAATGCCGACGTGTCCAGCTAACCGACACTTACACACACACACACACACACACACACACACACACACAGACACACACACACACACACACACACACACACACACACACACACACACACACAGACACACACACACACACACTTCATCCACCACAATTTTCAATAACAACTTCCTGTTTATATCCCAGTTGCACTCTGCCCGTGCGACACATACACTTCTGCCACTGATGAAGTTATTGTCCCATTTTAAAATGAGAACTAGAGAAGAAGCTAATAACTTTTAATTAGCAGCGTGACCGAAGGGAAGTTAATGTCCGTCTGCTGGTTAGTCGGTTTGAGCGGAAGATTTCTTTAACAATTTAATGAGCTGCACTGACATGTGCAGATATTCATGGTCTCCTGAGGACAGCTCTGCTCACATCTCTGACTTTTCCTGCGGTAGCAACATGAAGCTGACATTTTTAAGCTACTGTCTGTCAGCAGCTGTTGCTTTATCATGAAATGCACTACACACATTCATGTTCCTGTCCAGATGATCCATGATAATAATAATAATAATATCTGTTTCTTTGTTGAACTTCATGGATGTGGACAACACCCTGTTACGGAGAAACACCTGCTCCACCACACGTATTTATTTATTTCTTGGACGCTGTAGTTTTTCAGAAGCTAAAAATAAACCGTTGATTCACTTTCTTAAAATCACAAATGTATGAACTTCTAATATCTTTTGCTGCCGTGGTTGAAGATTTATTTTAAAAAGAAAGAATCTGGTTAATAAATGCTGAGGAATGTGCTTCACTTTTTCACAAATAACCCTGAAAGAAATGCTTGATTTGTAATTGCTAATGCTAATGGAATCACGGCTGCCCTTTGGATTTGATACCAATGTCATGGTCACATACTAAAAATGAATTTTTAATTACATCTTCTTGTTGTGAGTAGTGGCAGTGTGCTTAACTCAGCCTTGCAAAGCTAAATTAAGGTCAAACATGGAGCTTTGTCGTCTTTAAGTCATGTCGTCTTTGGACAAATGATTGACGCCCAAACAAAATCACAGAGAAACTGGTTTATTTCAGAGCAGTATGACACCGGTTTAATAAAATTAGACATGATTTAGATTTGATTCAGGTTTGGCACAGTCGACTCACTGTAAGATAAAAAAACTGCACTATTGTGTTTTAATGTGTATTTAATGACCTATTTTTACATTGGATTTATTCTCAAACATTTAATGGCAAAAATATACATTTATGGATCTTCTTTGATTTAAACCTAAGATTTTATTCTTGGTTCTGTGATTTTTACACCAGATATTATTGAGCATTAAATAAAAAGTAGGTAGAATCTGCTGCTAAAGAAAAGGAGGGTTTAACCAACCCAAGACGCAACTACAGTGCAGTCAAGACAGCGTGTAGTGTTGAGTTTCTTTTTAAGTTCATAAAATAATAAAAGTGAAAATGGACCCTCAGAACACAGATAATAGCTCAGACACAGATAGCTCTTACCCATCCTTCATTGCCTCCCTTCTGCTTGTCTGCTCATATTTCCCTGGTTAGTTGTCTGGTTGAAGGATGTTCCGAACTGAAAAACCTGCTGCCGTAGAGCTCTACTGGTTTCTGTGAAAGCCCTGCAGTCTTACTGGTTTAACGGTTTAACTCTTTGAATATTTAGCGACTCTCTGCGTGTTCGTCGTTTGAACTGTTGAACAGAAGGCAGAGAAAAAGCAGCAGGGAGCTTGTTGTGTATAAAACCATCAGATTCTATTTGTTTTTCCTCTGTTTGTTCCAAAAATGTCCTTAAACTTAATAACCTAACCATCACCAGCCAGATGTGAGGGAATGTTTCTAGTTCAGATTTCTATGTTGTTAGAAGCACGTTAACGTCTGATCTGATGTGGAGAGAAGACAAAACAGGTGTAGTATGGTCACACTTTCTGAGCTTAGTTCAAATTGCGCTGCAGCATTTGAAGTATTTTAATATTAGCTTGTTGAAGTCTAAAGACAAAAGGCTGCATTGATAATTATTGTTCCTGTATCAGGACTACAGTGAGAAAGAAAAGAAGAGAGAGACAAAAGGCTGGCAAAGAAAAACAGAGTTTGACAGCTGAGCTTTAGGGATGTACCCCGAGGAACTGAGTCAGCAACCACACACACACACACACACACACACACACACACACACACACACACGCAAAGAACACTCATGACTGCTGATACACACACTGAGAGAGTCTCGTATCACCGCAGGGGGTTGACAAAAATCCGTCATGACACACCCATTGACTCAAAATGGGCTTTGAAGCAGAACCGCGCTGTCTGCACACGCACACACACACACACACACACACACACACACACACACACACACACACAGAGTGCTGACAGTTCTGACTGCCTCTCTTCTGCTGTCACAAGTTTATCTCTACAAGAACTTCAGAGAGAGAGAGAGAGAAATGGAAGTATGAAATAAAAGAGGTACAGAGAGAGAAGTGGGAACAGAGGACGGCAGGAGGAAGACTTAACAAAACAAACGAGGAAGGAGAGAAATATACAGTACAGAGCTGTGGATGTAAATCCCTGCAGCATCGTGCATCCGGCCTCTTTATGGTGATAACTGTGTGTGAGCGACTGAGTCTCACAAAAAACTGACAAACTGCACAGGAATCAAAGAGCAAACACGTCGGCGTGGATGGAGGATGCACACAGCTCAGTGATGTAAATGTGTGTGGTTACATTTACTCTACTAAAACCTGTTAGTCAAAGATAGGAAAATTTAAAAACATCGATCTGTGGTTAATAAGTTTGCACTAAATCCACTGTTCGTTCCGTTGCTGTCAGTGCTTCATTCCAGATGATCATTTCCAAATCACAGCAGCAGCATCATCATCATCATCATGATGTTTTGTGTGGAAACCATCAATGAACACACACAGTTTGGTGCCAATCTGTGGAGCAGATATTAAGTGAAGTTAAGAGAAACCTGCACGTGGCACTGGAGGAAAAGTAAAAGAGACTCTAAAGAACGTCTGTATAAAATGTGATGGCAAATCGTCCAATAGTTGTTCGATTGGCTAGATTAGCTTATTGGTTAGAGATGGTGACGATGAATTTCGACAGTGTGGAAAAGTGGGAAAAGATTTAGTAGGAACTCCCAGCAGAGAGTGTTAAAGATGTTTCTTATTGAACTTTCACCAAAGCTTAATTTGCATGTAGTAATTTGGCAGATGCTTTTATCCAAAAAGCATCTGCCGAAGTGTCGTCTGAATCTACAGTAAATGTAGAACGTAAATTGTAAACTAAATGTAAATGTAGTCTGTCAGGAACCGTCTACATTTACATTTAGTAATTTGGCAGATGCTCTTACCCACAGTGACACAACACAACCACAGCAGGTGTGTGAGTCATTGAAAGCAAAGTGCCACGAGAGGAAGAGATGATCCGTTAGTGACCACCAACACTGACTGTCTCTGCTCTGACCTCTGAATAAGAAAGAAAAGTCACTATGATAATTATAAAACTCGTCTATATTTCATGTAGACGTCAGAATAAGACACTCAGGATTCCTGAGTGCTCTAGAAATGTCCATGAATTATCCACATCCATTATTATCCATTCATTTTCATGCCTTTAGGGAAGGAGTGGCTTCACATCAGGAAGGAAGGCGTCTGTTGTGTGGTTCACACATCCAGCTGAGAGCCATTCTGGAGTAGACCAAGACCGGCTGGAGGGATCTGACCTGGGAAGAGCTGCAAGAGAGGCAGCAAACGGGGGAAACATGGGTTCTTTCTTTCTTGTAGCTTCTCTGGTTGCAGTCCCTGCATGAACAGACCTGTCTGTCAGTTTAGAAGTGATGTGGTCACTCAGTCATGTGACGTGATGCTGCAGTTTGTTTTATACTTGATCCAGTACTGGTTTACTTTTTTTTTTTTTTTTACAAGTCTATGCAGCAGTTCTGAGGTTTGAGAAAACAGCTCTGTGCATCTGAGGTCACGACCACAGCTGTCCCAGTGCTGAGACGCGCACTGAGTGTGTGTGTGTGTGTCTTTGTGGGGTTGTGTGGACTGTGGATCTAAAGCTGCGTTGTGGGGACGTTTTAGCCGACAGTTTGAGGGCTAAGGTTCAGATTGGGTTTAGGGGGCCACAGGATGTGCCGTTGCAGTAGACAGTGTGACCAGTACAAGTGTGTCTGCGCCAGATGGGGGAAAAAAAGTGAATGTGAGGTCACAAAGGTCATTCAAAATGCTGTTGTACTGTCACAGAGCGTATGATCGGTGAACACACACACCGACAGATTTAAAAGGTTTCAGTGTCGTTCTACCTCCAGAAACACATCCACGTGTGATTACAGACTCAGCAGTGTGACAGCTGTGATCAACCCCCCGAGCGAGTTCAAAAACACAGGAAGAAAATGCAGCCGTGGCACAAAGACACACTTTTCTACCCCAAAGCTAACAGAAATATTCAGATATTTAAGGCGATTGAAGAGAAGACGAGCTGCAGACGATGGCCGCGTCTGGTTCTGCTGGAGGTTCCTTCACTTAAAGGTAGTTTCTCCTCTGTCGCCTGGTGGGATTGTAGAGCTTCTCTCTGTATAACACGCCGTGTCCCTCAGACCCTCCAGTGTAAAATCCAGTACAAATGGAGAAACCCCATCTTTTTGGTCATTGGTTTATTTGACTCTGTTCTGCTTGTTGGTCATTTTACATCTTTTAACTGAGTTCTGCTACTTTGGGAGAAGAAATATTAGCTGTCACTTCATGCTGTGCCCGGAGGTCCGTGTGGTTACCCACCCGTGAATGAAGTGTAAAGTCAGTGGTGCAGAGATGTTGTGTTGTGCTGCAAAAACAAAAGAGAGAGAGACAGAGCAACAGTCACGTCGAGGTGGACGCGTGGGTGATGAGACTAAGATGCTGACGCAGGAGAAAGGTGTTGGTTTCCTGGTTTGACTTTACTAATTAAGAAATTCATTAGTTAGTTAGTTCATCATCAGTTATTAATGTTTTTAATTAATGTTAATTATTTAAGTACCTTAAAGTACTTTTATTATTGTCACCATGATGACGCGTAACAGGGAGGTGACAGTACAGCTCTTAACAAGTGACTCATAAAATCAGAGACATGGTTTATAGATATTATAAAGAGGACAGGAGCAGAAATACTGACAGCTGAGCTGAAGCAGGGGGGCACCTCCAGCTCAGCACCATCACCAATACCAAGATAAGCTAGAGGTGAAACATAGAGGTCACAGGGTGTGAGGCAGGAATCGTCAGCATGCCTCCTTTTTACAGTGCTCCACAGCAGCAGCAGCAGCAGCAGCGGACTGTGGGTAACTGAGATGTGTTCGGGGCCTTGGAGCACGTCCAGCAGTCGAAAGTGAAAACAGCATCAGGCCACATGTGAAGGACACAAACTCAGTTTCCTTGGAAACCAGGCAAACATGACAACAGCAGCACAGAAAAGCTCCGACTTTGTTTTTCTCTCTCTCTCTCTGTGTCGTTTGTGTTTTCCTGAGCTCCGTCCACGCTTCAGATCCTGGATCCGGCAACGCGTCACACCGAATGGAGATGAGGTCAAAGCAGCAGGATGACAGAGAGGAGCAGCAGCACCCCACACAGGAAACCTGCCAAACATCAGCTGACCATTCAAATCACGGCTTGGGACTTGGGACTGTGGGGGCAATATTTAAATAATTCCAACATGTGAGAGTTTTACATTCAAGCATTATGACTTTTAAATCACTGGGATATGCGGTTGTCTCGTTTAGACGCCTGAAGCTCGACCTTGATCATGAACCGCGCCCTGACGGACAGGAGTTGATCTTTAAAACGATTCATCTGAAGTGGCGTTAATGACAAACTGAATGTCTTTTAAATGTTACGAGCCTCCAGTAACACAGCAGCTTAGCAGCCTTGGAGTGAATAAAGTAACTTCAGATTTCTTCCTGCTGACTCTGATAAGACAAGTGATTCTTGTGAAGACGCAGCAATGAGCGAGTTTTATTTGGACACACTTGAAGAATCACAGTGAGCGTCTAGGATGCTGCACTCGGGTGAAAACGCACCTCCTGTTGTGCAGAAAGAAGAGTACAGCGTGAGGCAAGCTTCAATATTTCCCTCAAAAAAAGCCTGGGTATATTTATCAGCAGCAGTGTTTCCTCTTACTTTCTGCACCTGAACGACTGGTTCATGTGTTTGCTCTGCTTGAGCCTGAGTGATCATAAAACCTGTGGTCAGTTAACTAGCTGGTTAGTTAACTAGTGTGACTACCTCTCAGTGGGTGAGTTTCTCTCTCCGTTCAAAAGTTACTGGAAAGTTAACGCCTACGCTGAACAATCCGGCTAAATGATCAGTCGTCACATTAATTCCACCACCATGAAAATTTTTCATCTCCCGTTTGTGTGGGAGCAGTCGGGTGAAATCAGGATGACTTCTTCTGGCATCTTCATTGAAGTTTCACAAAGAAGGATGAGCTGTGGAAGCATTCAGGAAATACTACTTTTTTCTTACATTAGATGAGATTCACGTCGTTCTGGGCAGAAGAATATTACAACAAACTCGACTATTCCTCCTATATTTAAAGCGAACATGCTGTGAACACCTGTTGTTGGTCTCTACCGGCTCCTGTGGGAAATATCTGCTCTTTAGCTGCTAAATGTTCCACTGTGTTTCCCAGCCTGTCTCTGTCTGTCTGTTGTTTGCTGCTGAGCAGGTAGTGGATGGTGACCTGCTGCAGCTGGAAGCACCGAGGCCGACGCAGAAAACCAAACGGCTCTCTCTGTGGTTGTTTTTTTCATCTCTGTGATTGGTTTGTATCTCCTCTCGTTGTCCAGTGTCTGTGGCTCTGTTTCATCTCTTCGGGGTTGTTCTGTGCTTGTATTCAGTCCACACGCTGTTGCTCCAAAAATTCCCTTCCTATGCAACAAAACTGCAAACTCGATGATGTGTTTGTGTCAAATGAAATCATTTTGTCAGTGTGTTCTGATGAAACCTATTTGAATTTAATGGAAAATGAGTCAGAGGAGCTGGGTACGAGCAACAGAACACTTTAGTTAAGGTTCCACTGTGCATCATCTTGACGTAATAGTGCTGCTGTTATATTCTGCAGCTCAGAAAAGTGCATATATCACTTCTTTAAGACAAAGTGTTGTGCAGCAGGCGTCCACTTTAAACCCGGCTCCTGCAGCCCTTAAATAAAGCTGCAGCTAAATATCTATTCTGACACACACACGTTTTATTCTTTGTGTTTTAGAAACACTTTGGTTTCACTGCTGTTTTTAAGTCTCTGCATAAAAGAAGAAAGGGTTGAACAGAACAGTGAGAGCTGTGCTAACAGTCAGCGGCATAAATGAGTTATTAGCTCAATAAGAATCCACACACACACACTAACACACACGAGGGGAACAGCACGAAGACACGTACGGCTGCGCACACATGGACTCGCTTGCTCACTGCGAGTTTCTGGGTGCAATGAATAATTTATGTCGTGTGGACGTTGTGGGTTGAACGTGGTTAAATGTAAGAACAGCCTGCAGGGAAAACACAGCAAAACATTTCCTGACTGTCTGTCAGACTCTCTCTCAATCAAATAAAAATTGAAATATACTTTATTTACACACAGTATGAGACATGGACACAACATACAACACGGAAAAAGAGACACTGACAACATCAGATCAGATGAAATAACTGCTCACGATGAGGATGGAAAATGAAAACTGTGCCTGTATTTTCTGTATTTTTAACTGTGCAGCTGATTGTCTGACGTTTAATTCTGGACGTTTGAAAGAAATTTATTTTCCTTATCTTACAATGATTCCAAACCAGGTTTCCATCAAATGTTGAGCTCATTTCCTGAATGTCCTGTAATGACGGAACCAAAAAAAACTAATTCAAGTGCTACTGTGAGGAATCTTGGGGTCATCTTTGACCAAGATATGTCATTTACCTCCTACATAAAAGAAATATC
>JAUYWH010000015.1:14662138-14695621 GCA_034779795.1 Ctenopoma multispine
TAAAGTGCCCTGAGATGACCTGTGTTGTGAATTGGCGCTATATAAATAAAGTTGAATTGAATTGAATTGAATTAATTTATGTTTATTTCGTGGAAGATTTTAGAGCCATTATTACCTCACTCACGCCTGATGTGCATCACGATTTATTCCTTTTTTTTTCTGTTGCACCAAGCTCGGACGATGTTTTCTTATTGGTTCCTTTTGTGCACTGCTGCAAACAATTTCACCTTAGTTTCACTGGTCCCAGTGCCTCTGTGAATGTCACAGTGCTCTTTGCCAAACGTTTTTTATTGTCTTCTTCTTATTATTAACATTTAAACACCATCTGTACGATGTATGTGCCGGGGAAAAATGAATTCTCAAGCTAACAAGTTAGGTGAGCTGACAGGTCTAATCCACAGCTACAGGAGGAGCTTGGTCACTTTTTATGACCAGTTTACACAGAAACCAGGACGCAGGAGACAGAGCGTCTTTTTGCCACTGCAGGATTATTGTTGAAGTACAGTGTGTTATGTCTGAGAGTGAAGTGAAATCTACTTTTCTGACCTGGATCTTTTCTGAATCCCTGTCTCCTCTGTGTTTATTGATAATCTTCAGCCTGCAGTCATTCTCCT
The DNA here is from genome assembly GCA_034779795.1 of Ctenopoma multispine. Lineage (NCBI taxonomy): Eukaryota > Metazoa > Chordata > Actinopteri > Anabantiformes > Anabantidae > Ctenopoma > Ctenopoma multispine. The sequence continues at coordinate 14,662,753 of JAUYWH010000015.1, forward strand.
GTAAGGACAGACTTCCTGTCCTCCCACAAGGTCGTCTACATACGGTATAATAGGTGTTTTATTTCTCTGCCCCCCTGCAGTGAGCTCAAGTGATGCAGATGACGGTTCAGGTTTATTAGTGATGAATCAGGTGGGACTCAGGCATCCTTACCTGTCACCTCAGCAACATTGGAGCAAGTTGTTCTGGATCGTGTCTTCACTCGCCTCTCTGCAGGTCGTGTCAACTAAAATATTTCATGTGGGACCAAAGTCGTTTTCACACTTTGTTTAGTCCAGTCGTATCGAACTGGTTTGGAACACAGCTAACACACAGCAGTGTAGTTTAGTTTGGAGGTGCAGTACTTTGGCATCATCTTAAACATCTTGCTTACTGTTACTGTGGTTTCGTCTCCTCGACACTTACAGAAACTGCTTTACCCCAGACGCCAGGAAAACCCTCTCATCAGTATTTTAATCAGCGGGATGCTGCTCCACTCAACTTGCAGCAGCTGTTTCAGTATCTGTGCTGCTCGTAAAGTCCAGTCGAGCCTCTTTGTCCTCATCCCAGCTTTAGTTTAGCTCCCAGAGGCTGATTAGACTGTCCCGCTGATTATTTCTTAGCTCAGCAGCTTATGGGAGAAATCTTACTATAATTGTCCATCCTGCTGTGAGTAAAGACTTTATAAATTATGCTTTTGAGTTTCCCCATTTATATCGGCAGTAGTCTAAGAAGCCCCAGGGTTGATGGTTCGCTTCTCGGCTCCCCCTGATTCCTGAACTGAACCCTGAACCTTTGGCATGTCCACAAGAACTTCCCAAAGGAACTAATAAAGTCTTTATTTATGTTTTTTATAAAACATCAGCCCAACTTGGACGTTTGTGTGCTCGTCGTTTATAAGGCTGGTTGATGAAGAATCCTCCAGAGTTAAAGTCAGCGTTGTGCAGGTCGAATCCAGAGCTACAGGAGGCGTTTGCTTAAAGGTACTGCTGCCAGTTGTTAAATCACTTTGTTTGTCTCTGTGTGTTCAGTAACGACATAACAGATCAGGACTTTGTGTTAGATTCAGTCATGAACTGATTAGGTTCTGGTGGTTCACTGGATCACAGTGACCTCACACGTTGTCATGGTGAAGATGATATCTCATGATATCATACATCATGATACGAACGGTCCTGATGTGGTAAATCCAGTTTTTCATTTGTTTAACAGGGACAAAGACTGAAAGTAAAACTGTTTAAAGCAAGATTCTGAAAATCTCAGCTTCAGCGTCAGCACTCGTCAGAAATTCAAATGTGCTCATGCAGCTCAGGAGAAATCCCGTCTTCCTGAGCGGTGACAGGTACGCAGACATGTGCATGTGTCACTCACCGACACATCAAACAGCGACTGCGACGAACTGCAGAGAAAAATAAGATGAACGAGAAGAGGAAACTACAGCAGCCTCCTCCGTCTTTCATTCTCACGGAAACATTTAACCCACTTCTCTCCATTAACTACAACACACAGCTGCACGTCTGTGTTTTAACGTGTCGGCAGACTGTTTCCATCCACCTCCTTCTGAAAATCACACATTAATTCTCCTTTAAGTGTATTCATACACATGTGTGTGTCAGTGTGTGTTTGCTGGTGTTTCTGCATGTTGCATCATCTCTCCACCGCAGGAAGGTCTGATGGACACTTTGAATCCATGAAAGGACCCATCTGTCTGCATACAGTATGTACGTGTGCCTTTCATGGCTGGATGTGACGGTTCAGGACTCTTACATCCTCCCAGCACCAACCCGAATATTTGCTCGTCCCTCGGTGTTGTCTGTCAGGCTTAACAAGTGGCTTGTGACACCTAATTTCTAACACTGACCTTTGTTGCTGAGGATGAAGTGACGTCCTAAACACCGGAGTGTGCGGCTCATGAAAGAGATCGTGGACTAATGTTAGGTCACTTTAAAAGCAGGAATACACCAGACACCAGCGTGAACATCAGGCTCCAACCTTCCTGTAGGCTGCAGTTACAGAGACGTCTGCTTTAAATGGAGAAGAAATGTTTAAAGCTGCTTGTTGTTTTTGTGAGTTCTGATCTTCAGGTTTTGTGTTGTCTCGTCGCTCGCTGTTATTTTTGTGCTTCTTGTTGTGGTTTTCGCCTGACGTAAACAATCAGAGTAAATGTGTTTCCACCGCGCTTCACATCAGAGAAGCTGCTGCAGATCAGCAGGAAGCCTCCGAAATGAAGGCTTTCAATCCACTGATTTCCAGTGTTTTCATCTCTCTCCTCTACATTACGTCTGATTACAGCATGTGTTCAAGTGCAACAAGAGAACTTCATCATCGCGTCGCTGCTGCAGTGATACTCTTTTCATTACAGGTGTATTGCTGACAGATTGCACTTTAGTCCCAGGATCACTGTCTCCCTCTCATAACTTCACTTTCCTAAGTTAATAAGTTTCCTCTCAGAGTGTGTCGGGAAGTTTGCAAAGTTTTATTCAGAAAACACATATTTATTAATGTTGTGTGAAGGGATCACACACAGCCGCGCGGTGAAATACTAAATGTCATGTGAATGTCATGGCAATTCGTCCAGTTATTTTGGTCGTCCTCTATCTTTAAGGTGCCCCCCCCAGCTCCAGCTGCAGTGTGTGAAACATCGCAGCATCTGGGGGGTTTTAAGCAATTTCCTCTATTGATTGTCGGCAACGTTAACGATCAATAGCTGAACTCCACCCTCAGCCGCTCCAGCTTCCCTCCTAACCACTGCATCATCACCTGTTCACCCTGTCTCCAGTCGGACGCTGCCCCCCCCGGCCTCCACTGCACCACCTGCTTCAGGTGGTTCTGGAGGAGAAACCTCCTCCGCCTTAAATCCTGTGGCACAGGTGCCCTGTGGTTCTGTCATCAGTCACACTGACCAGCTCCCTTAAACATTTGCTCCCCCCCCAGCTGCAGCCGGACTCTGACCTGTGGGTCCTCGTCTCGATATGTTTTTTAAATGATTAAATAATGAATCACTGACACCAACGTGCGAGCGAACATTTTGGGATTAGCTGAAAAGTCTTGTGACATTTAAATGATTAAGATTAAATCAACAATTAATCAACACAGTAACCAGTCGTGGATCCAGTGGAGTTACTATCATTTCTTTAGTATCATCTGCCGAGTTTTTATCTGTGAAAGATTGTTATTAGAGGATTCCTTTTTAATGGTAACATCCTTGCAGCAGTTCAGCAGGGCAGAATTCATTCCCGTCCCTGGAGGCCTTCATTGTAAAACCTCTGCAGGAAGTGTTGACTTTCATGAAGACGGGTAAAGTGGCTCCTTTCAGTTTGGATTGTGTTTCTAACATGGAGAGAGTGCGCACTGTTTTGTCACAGAGCGGATGCGCATATTTATGTGTTTTGTGCAGCATTTGCATCTAAATTTGCCACCACTACTTTTCACCACACGACGCCCCCCCACCCCGCTGCAGCTCACACTCACACTCGCAGCTCCTTAATAAACCGAAGCAGCATTCATATATGCATTGAGTTAATTAGATCTGAGAGCTGTCACCTACACCTGCGACACCCACACGCAGACGCACGGAGCCTCAGACGTGGCGGAGGGCCGTCGCTGCTGGCGCCGAGACAAACAGGACCGAAAAGGCCTGAAGCACAGAGAGCACGAGAGTGTTGCTGTAAAATCACTGGCTGCAAACACATCATTTGTCATGTGAATGACAGACTGTCTCCATTTGTCTCATCTTCCTCCTCTCTGTTCTTCTCTGCCTCCTCCTCCTCCTCCTCTTCGTCTTCATTCTGTCTTCATTATTGTGTGTGTGTGTGTAGGCTGTCTGACAGATTGGTGTCAGTTCTGCTCTGTTGAGACACAGACTCCCTCTTTCTCTGTTCCGTTCTGAACTCATCCCCCATCGTTCTGTCATGTAAATTTCTACAATATGAATTGTAAATCTTAAAGACACCCTTCCCTTCCCTCTGCTTAAAAACACACGCTGTGATTTTGTTTTCTGTGCCCGACAGCGACCCGACAAATCCCCCAGATTTCCTGCTAAGCACGCTGCTGTTGTTTTTGAAAAGCTGGTAGGAAATTCAGGGCACTTCTGAGGTGCTGCAGCACATCAGCGAGTGCGTCCTGAAAGCGACAGCCTCTGGTTTCTTTAGATTCCTCAGGAGGGAGGACAACACAGTTTGAAGGTAAATTATAGCGCCATTTTGTTTTCCATGACTGCTTTTCAAGATGGTGGAGATGGTGTTTTTAGGATTCAAATGACAGAAAGCTGCTTCAGAAACTGAAAAGCTGATGTAAGTGTCCGGACACACGGATGCAACACACAGATCTGAAACCTCCTGGCAGCTGAAGTACTGTTCTGCTGCGCCTCCTGTTGTATTGTGTCTCCCTCAAGCCCCAAGCAAACTCGCAGCAGTTGCAACTTTGCATCTGACACTTGTGTTTTTTGTGGCGGGTTCACAAAGAAAAAGCCATGACTGACACACGTCAGCCGTTTATTTTCAGTTTCAGCAGTTTTGTCTCTGAGGTTCAGCCGGGAAGAAAATAAGGAACCTGTGAACACGAGAACGTGTATGTGTGTGTGTTTAAGCCATAAAGCAGCTGGCACGTGTGAACAGAATGTTTTAAATATAAGGCTCCGAGTGATGCTAAACGACAGAAGAGCCGAAGCTTTGCAAAGAGCCGGACTTCCAGTCAGAGAGGTCCTCTTGTCCTCCTGTGCTTTGTTAGTCACGGATCTCTCTGCCTGATCTTTTAAATTAAAACACGTGACTGTGAAAAAGTCTTTTCTACTAAATCGATTGTTTATTTTACTCTGGATTTATATTATCTGCTACTGATCCAACGCACAGGTCAAACAGCTGGATCCATGTGCAGATTCAGAACCAGACGTGAACCAGACGTGTGGTGTAAAGGTCGACCTAAAGGTCGTCCAGCCTTTCACTCACATTGATTTATTTCTAATCAATCACACAGATCAATGGACACAGCCACATCACTGCAGCATGAACACACACGTTAAACAGTGATTTAAATAACTGTGGTGATTCATGTTTCACCTCCTGTTGGTGATGAATCCGTCACAGTCATCCACCAAACATTTATCTCCAGCTTCTTCTTCTGACAAACCTGTCAGACGTATGTTTAACCGCGTGACATTAACAGGACGGATTCACGTCCGCGCCTCAGCACCGGCAGACGTCTCATAGAACTTATTCCTCATCAGCAGACGAGAGCGACACCAGTGACCCGCGCTGTGCCACCAACATGGCGGCTGGTGAAACGCTTCTTTTCACCCTAAACAGCCTAAAATGCTGGATTATACAATACAGACCACTTTGTATTTATCTTCATTTATATAATTTGCAGCTACAAAGCATTTTTCTAAAAGGTGTCTGAGGTCTGAGGTTCAATTCTTCCACGGTTGATTATCGGGCACCTGTTGTTCTGTGTGATGCTGTCTGTGAGGCTCTGGCTTTGTTTTTCAATTAGAAACACAGAGAAACAACCAAAAAACATGAAAGAGAGGAGAGACGGAAGACAAGTGCTCCCTCCTCCTCCTCCTCCTCCTCCTCCTCCTCCACCTCATCCCTAACTCTGCACAGCTCCACCCGGCTCCCATCTCCCGGCGCCCTGGAGCCAGCAACAGAAGGACAAACCTAACGCACCATCTGAGGCCGGAGCAGCCGGGGGGGGGTGCTTCATTAACGCTACAGAGCCCCCCCATTTAACCCAGCACAACACCCTGCAGCGCACACAGACACACACACACGCGCCCAGGCTTCTCACGCGTGTGAGGCTCTGCATTGACATCGATTTGTTTCCTGGAGGCTCAGCTTGACCTCCACCACACAGAAACCAGATGTTCTGTTTTCCAGTGTTGCCAGTTCTCTGTGTCGCTCCTGTTTCAGGTAGAAGGGTTTGATTTATTTTCTTCACTTCATACAGCCAACCTACCTCTGCACAGTGATTTCTTACTCTGACCAGTTCACTGACTGAATGTAAACCGAGACACTGATGAGTCAGTTACTGCACACGCCAACGACATGACGCCATCAACCAGGCGGCGAACACCACATCTGGAGGAGGAAAACCATTCCGTGTTGTTCATGAGAGAACTCCCCTGGTCACCTGCTGCTGATGCAGACTGATTCACCACAGTGTGTCTGGTCTCAGTACCACGCTGATTCCTTATTGTACAGTCAGAGAAATTCAGAAACAAGTAAGAAGTAGGTCCGTTACACTTAAAGCGGCTGCACGTCGACAGAGCCGGAAAGATGTTGCTCTGATGATCATCGGGACTCAAACTTTTATTTTTATTCACATTGGATCAACACATCTTTTTGCCTTTTGCTTTGTTGGTGCTTTGCCATTTTTTCTTATTATTTGTCTTTACTATCATTATTATTATCGTCTCCTTAGTGTCAGTGAGGCTAAAAATCATCGCTGAGCCACTGAACTCAACTTTTCAACACGATGAATGAGGGGCCACCTCCTCCACACACACGGGTCAGAGAGTCAGAGACAATGATAACTGATAAAACATGAGCAACGATGGCTTCTGTTTCCGTGGTTTCCTGCTTGAAGGACCACATGTGAAAACAACACAGCTAATAAATGTATCAGTGTGTGTGCGCCGAACAACAAATGGCCATAAAAAAGTAATTAAAAGGAGCTGAATGCGTTTGCTGCTCTGCGGAGACAAATATCTGTCTGAGGAGGAAAAACACTCTTCATCACTGTCAGGAGCAGAGGAGGAGGAGGGACACGAAGGAGTAACGCCAGTTTATCACTGCGGGTAGAAGAGAAGGTTTAGGATGTGGTAAGAAAAGTTTCTTTGTGAAGTGAAGCAGGAATTGAGGAGAAGGGATTAAACTGAGGAGGCTTTAATATTCTGTAAAGAAGAGGAGAAATACACGTTTTATCACTGCTGAGGGGGATTAGGTGGAGAGATGGAGGAGATGGAGCAGATGGAGAGGAATAACAGGTTTTTATTATCACACGGAGGAGAGGAGGGAAGTGAGGAGAAAAGTCGACGAGGAGGAGTGAAGAAACACTTTGTGAGGGGAGAAGTGGAGGATGAGAAAGGAGCAAGAAGAGTTGAAGGGTGATGGAGAGGAAGACGGAGAAGATATGAGGTGAGAAGTGGCAGGAAAGAAATAAGGGCGGAGAACAGTGTTTGATAAAATAAAGTGAGATGAGCTATAAAATGATAAACTGAAATGGAGGCAGCGTGTCGATCACCTGCATCAGAGGATCTCACACTGCACTTCACAGGGAGCTCTGTGATGCGTTCAGGGGCCAGTACTAGATACATCAGGTTATATTCTGAAAGGTCCTTAAAGACTGTAACTGTGATGTGTCACTTTATAAATGAACAGAACTGTTGACGTGAGCAGACCAGCAGTTGGGACTTTGGATTGTGGACTCAAAGGATTCTGTCCCCCTGGTGCCACGAGGCTGAGACCCACTCACCTCCATCACCTGCTCATCAGTTCCTCCCTCTGCCATGTTAGTTAGTGTCTGTTTACTGTCTCTCTGGATCCACACTTACCCACAGGTGCTGCCCCCCACAACCCACTTGATCTAAAATATCTTTCAGAACTGAAAGAGCTGAATCTCAGGCTCATCCTTGTGTCGCTGTGTGTGTCTGTGCTGCACAGTTTCTCCTTGTCTGACTGAAGATGATATCCGGTCTTGTTTTCTCCTAATGGTGTCTGTGTGTATTTGAATGTATCGTGTCTATCGCGTGTGTGTTTTGCATCTCATCAAGAGCTCATGAATTATTGAGTTTTCATTTAGAGCCCTTATCACTGTCCCCATGGCAACCACCCCCAAGGGACAACACACAAACACAGACACACACATCTGAATCTAAACCTGATTCGAACCTGAACCCTAAAACCTTAACTCTCAAGAACCTCTTTGAATGTGACAAGTCAGGACAAAATGTCGTCGCAGTGATGGTATCAGACTAAAACGCGCTGCCGTGTGTGTGTGTGTGTGTGTGTGTGTTGTTGTCAGGCTGAAGCTCCCGGTGGCCTCTGTTTGTCCTCGGTCCAGGCTGGACATAATGTTGGACTCATGTTTTATTCATGTTTTCCATCAGCTTTTGTGTGCGAGTGTGTGAAGCTGCTGCTGCTGTTTCACTGCTCTAATGATGTTTCATGTGTCTGATTGAACTGTTACAAAACACCTGAGACCAGGACGACCTGTAGCTCCGTGCTCGGTGAAGGATCAGTGGATCAGTGGAGCCGCGTCCTCCAGCAGCAGGTGGTGCAGCTGAAATACGTCACAACAGAAGTTTAAAGCTGCTCGAGTGATAAGAAACATGCAGAGTGGTCACAGGGGGCGTTAAAGTAGTAACTATACAGAGGGGGGGGTTTGCAGCGTGCTGTACTGAAATATATGTTTGAGACAATATGTTGACTATCTTAGATTTTTGTTGCTGGACGCCTGTCGAGTAGGAAAACTGTGGATTGTGGATTCTACAGCTCTTCTCCGACAACAGCTGCTTCTTGAGGCCGAACACATTGTGACAGCTGTGAGAATAAACCAGAAACAATGAGCTGAAACTCAGTATAAAGCTTGTAGAGATCAGTTCTCTATGTTCATCACAACCACAGACTCGGTTGATGCATCAATCTATTGTCTGTGCTGCTGGAGCAGATCCCAGCTATCGTTAGAGGATAAGAGCCGTGGTTCACTCTGAACAGGTCACAGATTAACTGGTAAACCTGTTGGGAGAACGTGTGAACTCAGAAACACGCCTGGCCGATCCATGGATCCAGTGCTGTGAGGTTTCACAGACATCACATCAAATTCTTTATAGTTTTAGATTTGATCAGAGGTTGAACCTGTGTCGCTGGAGACAGTAGCTCATTCAGAGCCTGTAGAACCTGCGCTGTCCGTCTCAATTATCCGACTGAGCTGAGAGAAGAAGCTCTCTCACTGGGAGATAGCTGAACTTTTCTTTGTAGTCTTTGAAAATCAACCAGTCTGACAACAGTCGTAGTAAAAAGGATTCTACTGTGCAGCAACGTCGGCGCTGATGGGACCAGTCAATTAGCAGATACCACCTCAAAACTAAACTGAAAATAAGTTTTCTCCTTCCCAAATCTTTTAAAGCGTTTCATTCATTAAAAATAACGTAGCCTTGGAACATTATCCAGCCGTAATTATGTTCCCCACAATACATTCATCCTCGTGAACAGTGTGACCCAAGCGTTTCTTTAAGCTCCATGTGCTGAGGATGAACGTTTCTCAGCCTCTTCCTGTGTTTCTGCATCGACCGCCTCTCTTTAACCCTTCCTCTTCTCTGCTGAGGTCACACACACACAGTATGATGTTAATAAGAGATACAGCTGGGTAGTTTTATAACTCCTCTTTAAAGAGATTTACTGATTTAGAGAGAGAATTAGAGCTAGAATAACAGAGTCATCTCTTTTATTTCTGCTTTTCTCCGACACACAAGAATAAAAAGACAGAAGAAACTGTCACTAATGTTTATTCGGCTACACATGTTAATTCTGAGCTTTTTATGTAACACTCATGAAACAAAACTGAAAAATGAAGGTGTAACAGAAACAAAGAGGCGACACAGTGCGAAGCTGCGAAAGAAAATACATATGTGATAAAATGACAAAGCCAAACTATTAATAAATAAAAGCAGCAGGTTCTGAGCAGACGTGAACAGAAAGAAGTGTCGAGCTTGCATTTGCATTTTTCCTGGTTTCAGCAGATCTGCAGATATGATGCTGACAGGAGGCAGTGAGCAGCGTCATCACTGTGAGACGTTCAAGGACCAACATAGTCACGCTCTGCTAGTCCCCTTCGCTGTATGTCTCTGATAACTCATAAACATATAACCTCCGTCCACAGAGACCCATGGCTAGGTGCAGTTTGTAGAAAAGGTTTTTTATCTTATTCAACACTGAATCATGGTGGATTTCATTTGGCTTCTTTGATTCTTTCATGTCGGGGTAAAAAGGATAAATGTCAAAGTCATGGTGGCGCTAGAGGAAATGTCGTGGGATGTCCAAAGGTCAGGATTCATCCTCTGGGCACCACAAATAACTTCACAAAATTTCACAGTAATCCAGCTTTATCTTTCACATGCTGGACCAAAGCAAGCGTATCTGAAAACCACAGCGTCACAGTGTTTGTGTCGGCCAACAGAGCAGCAGCAGCACAGGTGGAACCACAACTCTGTGACACTATGATCTGTCTGCATCAAAGCGTCTGAACAGCAGCATTTTCCCCACACGCGCTCCCGTCCAGGCCCCTCCTGATGTCACATGTTGTGTGGTGTTGTAGCTACAGAGAGCTTTATGAAGATAAGATTTAGAAAGACGTGTCCCGGGGAGACACAGCTGGACGGATTTCATCTCTCTGAAAGATGAATTAACTGAAATTAAACACAAAAGCTTCCTGAATGCAGACGAGATGACAGAGATGCTTCATTCTGAGGCTTCTTAATGTGCCGGGGCTGCTGCTCTTTGAGAGGCTCCATGTTTGCTTTCGGGGGGTTTCTGCTCTGCTTCCAACTTGAACCTGCTGAACTCCCGATCTGTACAGTTTCCTATGTAGCTAAAGAATTCAGTTAACAGAAGAAGGTTCCTCACGTCATTGCTTTCTTCCAGACCAACTAGTTTTTTATTATTGTGGCCTCTGTTCTCCAGCTTAGCAACGTTTTGAGCTTAAGACCTGGTTTGACGGTTAGGGTGAGAGTAAGGACTGGGATTAGGTATTAGGTACGTGTGATGGATACATGTGAGGGACTGTATAATGGCAATGAGTGTCCTCACAGCTATACAAAGACCAAAATGTGTGTATTTGTTAATTTATGATTATTGACTGACCTTTAATCTCAGAAGCCTTAAAAGAGAAGACACACACACACACACACACACACACACACACACACGCTCGTGAGCTTGACCCTGTTTGCTCAAATTAAAGTCATAAATTGTGTTTCCATTACCGTCCTATTGACTGGTTTCAGTTTATTCCAGCAGAGAGGAGGTTCAATCCTTCAGCTGCTGTTAAAAAACTCTCCACCTGTGTGATGATGGAGGGATGGAGAGAACCAGATGTAAGAAAGGAAGAGGAACGAGATGGAGGAGAGTTTTGTGACTATTCATCCTTCAGTGTAATGACAATAAACTTCTTGTCCATAAATCACTGCCCTGCGATCCCGCGCGCGCAGCAGCCTCATTTAGAGTGTGGTATCAGAGCAGCAGACGAGCAGTTGATCCCGTGACCTCTGGCAGTGAGAGAAAAGTGTCTCGCACTAACTTTCTCTCGTTTCCCAGCTTGTGCTGACTTGTGATAATGACGCTGTGTCGTTTCTCCTCATTCTTTATGTTTCCTCGGCTCTGTTCCATTTCCATTAAAATGCTGCTTTCTCTTTGCTCTACCTCATCGTTTCTTTTGCCAACTGCTTTCATTAACTGTCCTCTCATTTAAATCACTACCACCGTCTTTACCATTTCTGATTGCTTAGGCCTTCTTAGCCATCTTTGAAACTACAGGCTGTATTTGCAAATCTCCGCTCACTAACCACAAAACATTATACAGTGGCAAAAAAAGAAGATATTTAAAGAAAGTTGATCTGATATTCACTAAAATCACACATATATAACCACAGTATTTCTGAGCTGATGAGGGGCTTCATCCAGTAGAGGGGGTGTCGTGATTTGAGGCTGCTTTGCTGCCTCTAGTGGAGGATAAATTAACTCTTTCGCTGGATAAACTTGATACTGAACAAAAGTTTCAAAGAGTTCTGGAGTTGAAATGATCTTATTCTTCCATCATTTCTAAATATTTCTGATATTTTTGAATGAGTACGTCACACACAATCTAAAGTATGTGCGTCATTATCTGCATCATTATGACTTTGAGAAACAGTACGAATGTCAACGTCTAAACCCACATTCTTCGTCGTGACAGCAGTTTTCCTGAGGTGCTTTTAGGATATATGATCCTGTCGCGGCTGCAGAGAAAGCAGAGTTTTCTTTCTAGTTGCAGAACTATTTCTGCTGACTGTTAACCTGCCTGTCGTCACAGCTTTCCCTGGTGCCACCGTGTCAGCACCTTGTGTAGTGTAACCCACAGCAAACTCAGCCGTGAATATGTTCATCACAAAGGCAAACAACGGGAAACAATACTAGACAAATGTCTGACAGAATTAATGCACAAACAACAGCAGCATCTGTTTCTGTATCTCTGCAACAGAGACTCTTTACTTCTTAGACTAATACAGACATTTGCTGTGTTTTGAACTGCTTCAAACTGTGCAGAATAACTGTCCTGTGTAGTAGTACTGTTATGTGGCACTGTAGTGCTATTCACATGCCAAACGACTGGATTTCTAAGTAGCTGAAGTTGTCCTGAAAATGCAGCATATGCAACTTACCACTCCCTCAAAAAGAAAAGTTATCTTTGTTATCCATTATGTAGGTTTTTCTTTTTACTTGTCTCAGTCCCGTGTTCTGTGATCCATTTCAAAATGCAGAGACACTGAAACACTGTTATTTTATAATCACAAATGTCATTTCAGCTCTTTAAGTTCTAGGTTTTCTGTCTAATTTGATGAAGAACTGAAGAAAAAGCGACTTTGTTGGTCATATTTTCTCCACATTTGACGTCCCCACAGTCAAAATGAAACAGGAACACCACATATTGATCCCCACCTCCTCTCTTCCTTCCATTTCGCCTTCTTTCTCTGCACTTCTTCATCTTATTGACACTGTTTTGTGTCCCGAGCTCCAACAGGAAACTGACTGATCCTGATTTTAGATGCTGGAATGGAAGACAAATGGAAGTTATTAGAATTTAGATAAATCTGATACCAATACTTCTGCGATATATAATGAGTGATATAATTTTTCATCCAGCAGCGCGGCCCTGGTTCCCCTAGTGTTTTAATGATCCGGCCTCCTATACATTCTGTGCTGAAACTGAACCAACAGCCAGGAGCCTCATTGATCACGGAGTTACGAGCCAGCAGCCAAGCTGAATTAACATATTCATTTCAGCTGGCATTTAGCTGGAGAGAGACAGATGGAGCGAGAGAGGATGGTCATGAGGGAAAGTGATGGAGGAAGCAGGGGAGAGAGAGGGCGAGGTTTCAGTTTGAATATAATTTCAGTCTGCTATCTCTGAACTTATATTAAACACTGTAGTGAAGTAAAATGTAAAGATGAACGACACATTAAAACATTTCCATCTGCTTTCATCTGTCTCTCTCTCTCTACAGCTGTAAATGAGAAACTATCAGCACTAATTCTACTGTAGTACTACTGTAAATACTATGACTGCTAGAATCACACAGTGAAATGGTTACTGCAGTGAATCCATCATTAATGCTTCTCACATTTATTTACCGTTAGTCTTATTCATTCTTGGATCTGTCTTTCACTTCCTTCTTATTTCTAGTTTCACAGTGTAATGTCACATCTTTTTATTACAAAACTTACTTTATTAGAGAGAGAACAGATTTTGGAGGCTCTTAGAGTTCCGGTACCTCTGATAACAATATATCAGTGTTCAGATTTTATTTGGTTAAGATGTCAGTTGTGTCCAAACACAATATGAGTTTCTAACCAATTCTTTACACCTCTTGCCTTCAGATATTGCATACAGCACTAGGTTTTGTGTGATGAAGTAGCCAACACTGATGCAGAGACAATATTTAAAGACTTACAGTTATAGTGTGTTGTTTTTCTCCTTTTACATCACATAAAACATAATAATTACAAATGACACACAGATATGCTGAACTTAAATGAGCATTTAGTAAATTATGAAAGAATTTGTTTCATTTTAAGTGTTAAGTTTCAGAAAGACAGATGACCTACACTCTGTGCTGTCCCTGAACGCACAAGCGCTACTGCTTGGATGAATGGTCGCTCGTACTACGTTGTACATGCATGATGTCCTACTGTGCACAGTGGGCCGGTCATGACACAAGGAGGAGAAATATCTGGGATTCAGGGAGCTGCTATTAAAATGTGAGTCCAAACGTCTCAAGACTTTTGTTTGATATTTCACCAGCTTGGATTCAAAACAGAATGAGCTGACAGAACCCATCCCTAGTTATGAGGAAGTAGAACTTTTGACTTGATGGTAGCACTTGAAAAGTCAGGAAGTCAAGAAGTGATCAAACACCTTAGAGTTCCTAATGAAAGCATGAAGAGATTTAAAGATGCAGTGTTGTGTTTTTCAGCTCCTGCTCCTAACAAAGAAAACAACACAAAGACAAAGAAACAGATTCACATATAGAGATAAAACTTTGAGGAAAAATAGCTTCAGTATATCATTACCGTGTTGTTTATGCTGTCCAATATTGTTTTTATTACAAACTGCAATAAAAAGAAACCAGACTCCTCCGTGAATTCCAAGTTAATAAAGCTCAAAGTCAGACAACAGATCCTAGAGAACGAGGGAAACTTTGTGAAAATGCCGGAGAAGCTTTTCACATTAAAAACAGCTCAGAGTAAACAGCTAGAAAACAGATGGAAGCTTTAAATGAACTGATGAGGGCTTCGTTAGGGAGACACTGTTAATGAATCAGTATTGATAAGATCTGATGAATTCCTGATTGGGTGAATTTTATCCCCAAGAGATCAATGAAAGATTTAGGTTGTTTTGCTTTCTCGATACAATTAATCAAAAGGTGCTTTAACTTTCACCCACAGGCTAATTAATAACCCCCCCACACACACACACACCCACACACACGCTTGATCTTTCTTCTGTTATTTTAAAGTGACTGCAGATGTCTCCAGACACCAACCCTCCAGATAGCCTCTAAGAAAGTACACGATGACCGTTTCTTACTCCACAGTGTTGCTTTTACAACACTCATAAATTCTGAGGGTGTTTCCTGAAACCATGACCATCACTTTCTACAAAACAAATTAGCTTGAGCCCAAATCGGGCCTTAAATGCAGCTTCTCCTCCAACATGTGTGGGAGAGTCTTCCAGGAGAAACTACCACTGTGACTCGTCTCAGAAATAACAGTAATCAGAGCATCGCACCCTTTCACTCCGAAGCCCTAAACCATCTCTTCCCTCTTGGGAAATTTATGACCTAAGGCTGTGGCATAAAGGGGGGTCAACAATGACTTCCCGTGTTGGGTTTGTTCCACTTTGTACAGAAAAGTGTGACAGTCCAGCTGGAACAGGCAGCTTATAAAGAGGTTTGTTTCTGTCTGCAGTAAAAAAACTTTCTATTTGTAATGCTGCACCTTTTTATTCCAGGAGCGTATGTTGTACTTAATTTCATCCAGGTGCAGGTGTTGTATATATTGTGTATAATAAGACATATGAGGAGGAGTTGATGGACACAGCGGGGTAGAGAGAGAGAGAGAGAGAGAGAGAGAGAGAGAGAGAGAGAGAGGCATCTGGATGACTGAACTCGCTGAGAATTTGCAAACTGAAAATGCAACTGGGTAAGAGCAGAAGAGACACGGACAGATAGAAGAACAACACTGTGCTAAGATTCTGGAGCAGAGCCACTGGCAAAATTACACACATTCATTAAAAATGTCTTGAGATACAGGAAGACGGTGGCTGTGCTCACGCCCACCTGCAGCGATTAGCTTCACATCTGCTGCTGCCGCCTTTCCTCCTGAAAGTCAGTGGAGAAATGTGTCTGAGGAAATGAGTCTGGTAATTCTGTTTTCAGGAACGAGGTTTCAGCAGCGATATTTACAACCTTAAAAATGGAGTTTACACGTTTTCAGTGGGACATTTGTGCAGTTTTAGGATTTATTTCACATTTTTCTTAAATGTTAGTGATGATAACAACAAATAAAAACCATTTAATTTTCAGAGTAAATAGAAAATATATAAAAATGTCGTTTTTAAAGGGTTAAACTGAAAAACTCCAAAAAGTGAAATAGAAAGAATCAACAGAGAGAAATGAGGAGAGACTCAATTATACCTGACCTCTTGTCTCTGAGGGTTGCCACGGTAACAAGGACAGCTGGTCATGACAACTGCAGGATAAACATAGACGGTACCACAAACACGTGTACACACACGCACCGCGCTCGTATCTCACTCAGGCTCATGTGAACAAAAGCTCCCAGTGAAGCGGCTGAGATGAAGCTTTTATGAATCCTCTGGGTGAAATTCATCGTAGTCATTTTGTGTTTCGTGTGTGTGATACTACACACAACCACACACCTGCAGATATAAGCACAACTAGTACACACAGAGACAGGAGCACACAGAGACTGGCTCCTGTGGGTTGTATTAGTGGATGTGTGAGGCTGAAACGCTTGTGGAGTAAAGCATCTTCTCCTGTTTATTCTCTCACTCTCCGTCTGCTCCGTCTTACCTCATACAAACACATCTCCTCCTGTGTTCTGATGTACTTCATCATATCCAATATGTCCACACATGAAAGGGGTCAATAAACAGCAGCTCCCGGGGCCAAATCTGGCCCTCCACCAAATGAGTTTACCATTCAGTGAAGTTTACCAGACCACATCGGGGGCTTGTGTGCGAGAAAATTCATGTGCTTCTACCTGACTCTTATTTTGGTGATTTTGTCAGTCTGTTGTTTGCGGTAATAATTTACTTACAGATTTCTTAGCTGAGAAACTGAGATCATGGCGGCAGGTCAGCAACAGTTGTAAACAAACTAATATTTTGGCTTCTCCTCACTTTATCTGATAATTGAAGTTATCACATAAAAAATCTTGTTAAAATCATTTTAAGTTTTAACAGGAAACTCAGGTGTAACGTGAACTACTATCACCGTGGTTACCAGCAGTCTAATAAACACTGAGTGATGGTTTTAAACGGTGGTTAAACTCTTGGTGTCTCCACCTATGGTTGAACCAGAGATATTACGCAGTGGATCCTCCAGTTCCTGCGTCACACAGTCTGTGTGTCCGCTCACACATCCATCAGCCCTGCTGTCATAAAGATATCTCATAAAAATCCAAACTCATTATTAGCTGAAAACACCTGTTTTTTAAAACTGGGTGATATTTGTTCTTTATCTGACGTTCTTCTTCTTTTGTTGTACTTCCCCCAGACAGCAAACAAACACATCATTGGTTGATTGACAGTCCTCATTCATCTCTGTAATTGTGTTTTACTGCTGCCATTTAAAAAAAATGACCCTGCCTTCAGTGTGTGTGTGTGTGTGTGTGTAATGAGGCCTGACTTCGTTGATACCCTAAGGCGAGGTTTGCACACACACACCTTTCCCTCCTCTCTCCTTTCTTTCACCTCTCGTTTCCTCTTTCATTTATTCTTTTCCTCAGCCGTGACATCCTTTCAATCTTTCATGTCCGGAGAATTTCAGGATCCACAGTTAAAGTGAACACACACAGAGCAACTCTGTCTCCTTAACATCACCCTGAAACCGATGTTTACACATTATTCTGACAGCCTCATATTAAGCCAAATCAAAGTCTAGTGAGAAACTAGAAACAGCCAAAATAAAAAATATCAATATTATCTAAGAAGCTTTAGTTAAACTACAGTAATGTCGGCTGTAGTTTAGTTGCATGAAAACATAATTGTCAGACACAGGAGTCGTCTTCTGCCTTTGTGTATTTACACCTGTACCTTCACTGTCCTGATGACAGATGTTCACCTTAAACCAAGTTCTAAAACATATTTTCCAGAAGCTCCCAGGAACCTTCTCTGGACCCTGCCAAAATGTTCCCAACAGTCCTATGTGCGAACATCATAAGACACGCCCACAAAGTGCACCGCTGCGCCCACCTGCTCAGGTAAGCTGTGGAGTTGTCCAATCAGGGGGCTCAGGCTGAGGGAGGCCTTAAAGAGACAGGAGCTAAAACAAAACCTCTCAGACGGAGAAACTGCATGAAGAATAATACCCTGCAGAGAAAACAGTATTTGTTTACTGTACAGCAGTAGTAACCGGGTTACAGCCTGTTTTCTCCAGGAAACTTTGTTTGACTGTCATGGTAACATGAAACCTGGTTTATATAGTCAAGGTAGGGGATTAGACAGACCTGATAGATTGCTCCTAGATAACAGTGATTTCTCTGCCATGGATACTCGTAGCCAGGTTTCTAATCAGCTTTTTACAAGAGCGTATCTGAATGACAAAAGGCTGCAGACAGGAAAAGCCGTGGAGTGAAAGGCTGAATGAAGGGAGAGATTATTATACAGAGCAGCATCTCCTCGTCCAAATAGGAGTCACAGTCTGGGAGTATATCTGTGTATCTAGAACCATATTTACTACTCCTACAGATACTTCGTAAGTACTGAAACTGGGTCCTGATTTCTCTGATTAATCTGGTCACTTCAGTGTATCCAGTCATCGCTGCTCAGTTTACTTCTTTGTAAAACAAGTCACTTGCAAAGTTCTAAAGTTTCTATTACTCCCACAACAAATAGAAACCATAGGAATCACTGGGAGCAACAGAGACACGCTGCACCACCCAGTCGGTGAAGCCTCCTGCTGCTGTGTGTGTTTGTGGGAAACATTTCATCCACAAGTCAGAAACAAGGGCTTCAGAGAGACACTAAAGGATTTAATGCACACAGGAGAATCAAACACAGACGCAGTCGTAGTAGTAGTGATTCT
Organism: Ctenopoma multispine; assembly: GCA_034779795.1. Lineage (NCBI taxonomy): Eukaryota > Metazoa > Chordata > Actinopteri > Anabantiformes > Anabantidae > Ctenopoma > Ctenopoma multispine. Next base: position 14,681,313 of record JAUYWH010000015.1, read on the forward strand.
GCTCTCAACACAAAAAGGGGAAAGATGTGTCTGACTCAACAGACACCGATGATGCAAATATAATCAATCAGCGCTGATTTTAGGGGCTGGGGAGGTTTTAAATAACATTAATGACACAATGGAAGTTAAATCCATAAATCCATCTGTGCCTCTCAGCAGAATGATCCACTCATCCGTCCACTTTCTGCCATTTATTCAGTCACAGCAAAGTAGCCCAGACGCCTTTCTCCCTAGATGCTCCCCCATGCTCTTCTGTGGGGATCCTGAGTCCTGATGGGATATTTAATCCTATCAGTGTGTCCTGGGTCTGCCCTGGGGGTCTCCCACCAATTGGACGTGCCTGGAGTACTTCCACACCTACTGTACAGTGGTTTTCTATTCACAATCCTGAACCATTTCAGCTAAACTTGACACTGGTGAGTAGAAACTGACCTTAAGACACATCAAAACTACAGTCTTTCGCACCAAAATGGCGACTTGCTTTACATCGTTTCTCACCCTACACAGTCAGACATCCTCTGTTACAGCCAGGGGCCGGGGACCGGACCGAGTGTAGGATTAGAAAACTCTAGGCCTAGAATTTTGAGACCAACATATCTCGAGTTGTACAGTGACTTTTAAAAGTTAATTCAAATACAAACTAGTTGATTAGCTTAAATATTTTTACTTTAATACTTTGTTTTATCTCAGTATAACACTGAGGACCTCTCGTCCTCCTCCTCCTGCTCCGTCTGGTGAACGACTGTCTGCACCTGTGCTTCTGTCTGTTTAACCTGCTCTGTTTCGATTGTTTCCGGCTGTGATGCTCTTACTCTCCAGCCTGATTATGTGCCTGAACTTCTGTGTTGCTGACCTGTGTGTTTTCCTGACCCCCTGCCTCTAACTCCCCCCCTTCGGTCCCCAGAGTCTGCTGAGTCTGACTATTCTGAGCTGAACCCTGTACTGGTTATTGAGACTTTGGTCTTTGTCACATGAATCCGGCTGGAGTCACATCCACCTACATCCTCTTCGCTTGTTACAATAAATCTTTTAAAACTTACAGGAAGATAACAGGAAGTCAAATCTATAATAGTAGTATTACAATTACAAATGAGAAAAACAAACTCGAATGGTCACAAAATATAAAGATTGTGATTTTTCTCTCTCACCCTCTGTCATTAGCACTGATGTGTGGCAGCTAGCGTAGCGGTTCAGTAGCCACTAGCTTATGGTACAAATGCAAGGAGCTCATCCATTTAAAACCTATTACACACACACCCTCACATGCAATACATTACAAAGGTCATTAAGAATATATTAGAGGTGTCACTGTCGTTATAAATTCACAATATATTAGACAAGTCATTAAAAAATGTGGGTCAACTCACACACACACAAATGTTATTAATGTCGTTCATGAATGAGAGCGACACTCCTGTGTGTGTGATGGATGGACTCAGGTGTGTGTGAAGTCCTGCCCCCTCTCTCTCTGTAATAGTAACATTTGATTCTATTTTTGGAAATTAAATATCAGTCCAGGATCGTTGGCGTAACCATATTTCATTTACCATATAAGCCATCACGGGCTGTGACGTGCTCCGGCTCCAACGTGGCTCCCTCAAGTCAGTGCTGGTGGTTCCACCAGGTGCTCTGCAGGGCATCTCAGGAGCATCCCAGAAGTCCCGGAGGCGACTCTCCACTCTGCGATGCTAAATTTCTAGTGGTCCCTTTTGGTATCGCAACAATGACCCTCCCAAAAACATCCATTAATCATTGGAATATATAGGTTCATGCAATCTGTGTTTTTTTAAGTTGCACATTTGTTTTCTAACGTGAATTACACTTTGACAGTATCTTATTTTAAATGCTACTATAATGAACACACATTTTGATGCTCAGGTAAACACACTGTGTGATGTGTTGAAGCCAGTGTTTACCTCGTGTGTGCTGTCTTAGATTTTGCGTTTAAAATGATCCACTGAATATTATGTTAATTAGATTCACCATGTCAGATTAGTATACTGGATTTTAAGATTGGATTTGAATATGTGCTTTTAATACTTGAGTTTAAAAAAAAGAAAAGCCTGAAGCAGACGTTCCACACAATGTAGAAAATACTTCATGATAGATGATCTCATCTATCAAGGAAAAGAGAGTTGAGAGTTTAATCTTTGTCACCTGCACAGCTTGTGTTTTTCCTTTCTGTATTTCTGACAGGTTTTAAAAGAGCAGGCTGTCAGTACCTGCAGCCACGTCTCACTGCTGTTGTTATGGCTGCATTTGATTAAATGCCATTAATAAACCTGCAGTGATTGAACTGTGCTTCACCTGAATGTTGACACAGCAGTGGGACTGAAAAAGATAAGATGTTAGAGCTAACCGCTAACATGATTCCTGTGCCGCTGCTTCTAGACCTTCCATCAAAGTGCTTCTGTATACTCTTTACACAAGACTTTGTAAGGTGTAAAGTGAAAATGGGCAATGACACAAGCTCAGTCTTTTTTCTGTGATACTACCCACCTAATGCTACATCCTTTTTGACTGATTATCTCCAGTGTGTTCACACGAGCATGCACCGTGAGACAAATGTTTAAAGTGTGGATCTTAAAGATGATGTGAGCTTCAGGACATGCAGGTGTGTGTGGTTTAGTTTGATTGTTCTCTGGTGTGTACTGCCATCTAGTGGCTGCTGCTGGTTTGTCCCCGCACTATATGGCCAGTGGGATAGTGATCAGTGTTCTATCTGTTATAATCGAGGTTATAACAGCTTCTAGTATTGTGGTTTCAGACTTTTCTCCAGATTTCCTCACCTGTCTGATAACATCAGGTGGTACACATCCATTTTTACAGGTCCTGAGTAGCACTAATCTGTATGAAAGAAGCTCCTGAGACTGTGATGTTCTGCCCTCTAGCCCCGAGTGTTTTGATTACCACCTCACCACTGTTGCTTTCATCTTCCACATCTTTTGCAGCTCCTCTCTCAGTCCTTGGTATTTCCTGAGCTTGTCATGCTCCTTCTTCCTGATGTTGACATTACTTGGGATTTCTCCATGGCTCTGTTTGTCCACCACTGCTATGTCTGTATCTGGAAGTCCCACAACATCTTAGCTTGGACATTATCAACCACCTTTGGAGGTGGATCCCATTTTGACTGTAGGACTTCCAGCCAAAACTCAGGACAGACACTATACATGACAGTGGCCCATGTACGTCTTACCTGTTAGCATCTTGCACCCCGCTGTTATGTGTTGGATTGTCTCAGGGGCAACTTTACACAGCCTGCACCTGGGGTAGACTCCAGCCTCTATTGATGTATAGCCTTTTATTATTTTTGGATCAAATGTGCATTTATTAATAAAAAAAAGCAAAGAACGAGATTATAAATAATTGCATACTTGGAATGTAATTCTGGGGTCAGAGAGATGGACCAGGGACAGAAACTTTGATAATCTATTTTTCTGAGTTTGATGCTTTACACTGAGAATAATTTTTACTTAAGTGGGATTTTAAATGCAGACCTACGTACTATGTACTTGTAAAGGAGTATTTTTACATTGGTGTACTGGTAACTTTACTTAAGTAACGTAAGTACTTCTTGAATTGGGGTCAAGTGTAGCTATAAAAAGGAACACTGAACAAATTAGCACTGTGTGGGGGTTTTCTACTTTAGTGCCCCATCAAATTCTTTAAATTGAGTCGCGATAGAAATTATTTAAAATGTTTTAATTGTTTTAAGAATTCTTAATGATAATTTAATGACAAAGGCGTCTGTCTGTATGTTTAGATTCGTATTTACGCGTGACAGGCGCACACAGACCCCCCTGTTTCTCAAGGTGACTTGGTTCGTTCCAGGTGCACAGCGACGTTGGGAGTAGTGGCAGACACCACGTTCAACGACGCGGTTCCAAACGACGGATTAACTGCATTTTCAAGCACAATTTGCGGTACGAAAAACATCCCCAGCACCCGACACGAACAGTATAATATTTTTGAAATTTGTAAAATGTTATGAGCCCTAAAAATTCTGTATTTAAAGTAACGTTAGCTTGGGTGGTTAGCCTACAAGTAATTAACGTGAATGTTAGCTAATGTAGCGTTAGCTGGCTAACGGTTGGTCTTATTAGCAACTAGCTTGAGTTACTTACTGAAATATGTTTGACATAAAAAGAGACGGACATGGATTTTATTTTTATGAAAAGTAAACTAGTGTAAGTAAAGTTTACATTTACATGCGACTCCTTTTTTTTACTTTTATTGTTAGCCAGCTAACCTGTTAGTATAGACTTTGGCTAATGTTTTCTTCCAATACCCAATAATATACAATATAATACATTAAATAATTAAAATGTTAATGACAAAGTGTTATTTAATTTCATATATGTCAGTATCTGTTAAAAACTGACATATATTAATATTAAATGGTTACTGGTCAGGAAACTAATGTAGCCTGAGTAAACACAAAATGTGCATATGGTCTCCGCATTTCTGCTCATGAAGTCTTACTTGAGTGGTGGGTTGTGATACCTTTTCCTCTGCTGGATGTGAATGGTGTCAAAAGCTGTCTGTGAGTTTTTCCTCACAGCTCTAAGTTTTGACCTGTTCTGCTGCTTGGTACACCAGCTGTTTCTTTCTTTTTTTAACACTTTCCAGATTTTGTATTGGCCAGTGTTTGTGCAGTGCTTATTTATCTTTTGATCTTGAACTTGGATGTGTTCAGTGTAAAACAAACAGAAATAAACTGGCCTTGTAATTTGAATACTTTTGGAGGGGACTGTAGTTATAAATTACTGTTTTATTTATTGCAGCAAATAAGTGGGCCTCAGTTACTATTGTTGCTGTTTGATGTTAGATTTTGTTTGAAAATCAGAAATGGATCCGAAGAAAGAGTCAAATAGTTTGTCATTGCACTGTACTGAGGCACATATGGTATGGACATATGGTTTTGATTATAAACATATCATCTGAAGAAGAACATGAACATGAAAGGATGCATAAAAATAATGTTACACAACAGGTTTGTTTCTCTATGTTAGGTTTGAAGATGGTAAAACAAAGATAACAAGAGAGGCAGGCAGCACCACAGGATCGCGCCTCAGGTAAGGTCTTACTGTGAGTTAGTGATAATAGACAACAGTGTAATGTCGTTACTCTGTGTTAAGTTAAACATCATCGTTATTGCTGGCATGTTGCCTCTCATTTTATTAGCAGCATGAACAACAAGTCCAGCAGAGATGGGACACAGCAAGCACATGTTTTATGTAAAGCTGGATTTGTCTGGGTAATTTGTGTTAATATTAAGCTGAAGACTGAATGTATTTGGACTGAGTCACAGGGGACATACAGTATTTCAACAGTGACACAATTTTTGTCATTTTGCATGAGTGCAGTGCCACAATGGATTCAAAAGGAAGCAGTTAGGATGTTATTTACCATAACGAGATCATAGGGACATTGTGTGCTATTTTACAAGCCATTTTGGCTCTTTTGTATAAATATAGCTCACGTTTGCCAAAGGATGTTTATTTTTCTAAAAGTTTAGAACTGTCAAATTAGTTTCTTAAATTAGCCTAAAATGGCTAAGCTACACAAAAACCAAAACATTTGTTCCTAGTGACAAAAAAAATGTCCCATTGAATCTCTTTTTTTTACTACACATTTATCTTGACATAAACTAATGCGATCTTGTATGATAAGATTTAATTTTGTACTACTAGCTTTCAATTTCTGTATTTGTCAACCAGATCGTGCTATCTTTTACTATTTAAAGCATGCAGCAAAATTAAAATTGCATTTTTATTTTTGTTTCTTCTGTTATATTCTTTATTTTATTTTTGCCTTATATGCACATTTGGGAAACACATATGTGGTATGCTTGCATATACAATATATGCTTGCATGTACAATAAGCTGTAGATAACCAGTAACCAAACCACTTAAGAGTATAATTATTATTAAGTTAGAATTACCAGGTAGCTTTAACTAATTACAAAGTGTAACTGCTAATATCTGTGAAAACTCTGTCATCCAGGTCATGGTTATCCCAAAAAACGTTATTCAGTGGCATCTGGACTTGTTTTAGTTTCTTGAAGACATTTCACCCTTTCTCAATTATTAGTTGCAACTGCTAACTAGTGTTGGTTACATTATCATAGAAATTACTACATAGGAGAATATGCAAAAATAAATAATAAATGTAGGGAAAAAGTAGGTCCCTACAGCTCAAAAATTAGTGATTATTGATTGATGAATATTTGATAAATAATTTTTATATTGCTTAACAACCTGTTTAATGTATTTGGACATTAAACCCCAGGCTTGATGCCAGTTTTAAGTAGATTCTGTTTGTTTTTTAACTAAAACAATATTTTTTCCAATACCACAAGACAAGTATTTTTAATAATAATGACATTTAGCTCTTGTTTATGTTTTATGCACTTGTGTGACCTTACAGAATGTGTCAGTGTAATTAAATATTTTGCAGTGTTTACATGAGTCTGATTATTTTGTTGTTTATTTTTTCATAGTTTCAGACATGGCCACTGGATGATCATATACTGCATTAAGACCTGTGGTTAACTCCCATCCTGCTGGTTTGTCACACCCCTGTGGACAATGTCACTGGTTCGTCAACAAGCACATACACAGGTATGATTACTGCTCTGTGGTCCTTACACAGTGTGACTTATTATTTTGTTTAGTTAAAGCATATAGCATTCAAGCAATATAAAAAGCTAAGAGTCACATTCTCACCATGAGAGAACTGAAGGGGGTAAAAGTTCAAAAGAGTGTTAGCAGGAAATACAACCAGTGATAAATCTGTTGGTTCTGACAAAGCTATATTTGATGTGGGAAATAAATAAATCTACTCCACTGTGTCAGTGGAGTAGATTTGTAAGACTTTGCAGTGGCCAAATCGTTGCTTGACATTACAGTTGCATTGTGGTATAGCAGGCAAAACCACTCTCATGCAAGGTCAATGCATGTGCCAGAAAATAAAAATAAATCCGTCTCTAGCCTCTTGCCCAATGACAGCTGGGATCAACCAGACTTAAACAAAAAACCACAAAATAAGATGGTAAACTCTTGTGGGAAGTAAGTCTCTGTTGAGTTTATTATGAAATTATATGACAGCAGATTTCACAAACACATTACTTGAATTTTTCCTTAAACCCTGGGCCTTTTTTGGTGGTGGCGTGTTAGGCATCTGACAACTTATAACCTAAATTGTTTGGTTTTGTCATTTCAATGGCTTTTTCCTGAATGAAAGAGTTATGTAATCTTATAATAGCTTCTACATTAATGATTGTACTGAGACAGCTGTTTTTATCTAGAAAGTATATGCTGTAATTATTATTCTCAGTGCTGTTAGCAATTTTCATTTTTACATTAAACCATATGGCATCGGTTCTTGATGACAAATGACTTTATGATAGAGGTGTTTAGGACAGAAGGTGTTGCTGTAGTGCGAAGTGTAAGGAACTCTGAGGAAATGTTTCCCTTTAATATCAGGTGAAGTTATTTTGTTTCTGTTTGATCATATAATATTGATCAGTGTGCTTTATGCTGATGTAAAGCCCTTGAATTGCTGTTGCGTATAACAAGAGCTGTACAAATAAAATTCACTAGACTTGGCTTTTACATAAGAACATGTAGTTTTACAGTACAGTACTTAATTTTTTTGTGTAGCAAATGTACATACTTGAAAACAGCTTTAATGCTCATTTGAGCTGTTTATTCTAACCAAAGGAAGTTCTGGAACAATACTGGAAAGTCACCAAATATCCTAGAATTTATCATGTCAAAACTCCAGCAAGATCAGTGCAGATTTGATTGGATTAAAGCAAAAGTAACACTTTGTGTATGAATACAATTTTAAAGCTTAGGGCTGAGGCGTCCTCAGATGCAAACTTTTTTAAAATTGCTAATTTTGCCTTGAAATTTGGTGGGGGAGATGGATTTGCTCAAGGGGAGAAAAAAATTGGTCTGAATGTTTTACATCAGGCTCAGCTTTGTTGATGCGCAGACTTGTTGCTGATGAATTTGCCAGGGCTGCTCTTTATGCTAGACAGTCAAATTAAGCTCATCTATTTATGTGTACACTGTGGTGCATCAGCTAGAAGATTATTAGCTGTTCTGCTCCAGTAAAAAAAATGTGGTGGCGACACTTTAGCATGACAGCCAATTGTCAGTATCATGGCTACCAGAACAGCAACCTCCCACCACCAGTTTGTAAAGATTCACAGATGGACTGAACTGCCAATAATCGGACCACAGCATAAAATGTAAAAACTATATTCTAAACTATTCCACATTTAACATCACTGGCAAAAATGGATGTTTTGGCCTCCTTGTGGTTAATAGAGCTGCAGTTACACATGGAGTAGGTTTAGCTGAGAAACCTTTTCTATTAAGTGTTTGTTACATAAGACTAATACAATCCTGCATTTTATCAAATAAAAATATAAAAAAATAAATGTTTGATAATCAGGGAATATTTTTGCAATAGAAAGCTGAAAAAACTGCTGCATAAGAAATTATATCTTCATGCAACATGCCACATTGACCCTGTGCTGCTTTTACTGATGCTATCTTAAAAGGCAAAAATATCACTTATAAAAGAAGCAGAGGTCATTAACCACCAAGTCCTCCTGTTACAGTGCAGAGGTTATATATCAGAGGCCAGTGGTGGAAGGTTCACTTTAGTAGCCTTTCATGGCAATGGATGCTCCTCCTGCGTTGTCATGTCGTTTGACCTGATGGATCATCAGGATGGAGATCAGCAGGCCTAGCAGCTAGACAGATGGACAGGTAGACAGACAGGTGGTCAGTCAGAGAGGCAGGCTTGTGAAATTTGTCCAACATGCTTGAACCTGAAGTTTACCAGTGGGCTAAAATCAATTTATATATAAATTAGTGCTTTGTTGGGTTAAATCAACACAGACGTTTATTTTGTATCTCTGATTGCTGCATTTAGTAGTTAACTTGCAAATATGAAGACAACAAATCCTTGGCATAATCAGTGTGCTAACTGAATCTTTTCTTTTTTTACTTTTATTCTCTCTTGGACGTGTGTTGCTCTGCTTAAGAGTCCCCTTTTGGTTTGCCGTTATTATGTTTTTGTTTGTTTTTAGAAGCAGCTGCTGGCCCACATTCTCACTCCCGCTGTTCAGCCTTTGTTTATTTTCTGTTCTGTCTAGCAAAACCGATCATCCCAATAAATGTCCTTTAAAACGTTTACATAAGGGCTGAATTAGGTTGCCTCCCTAACCCACACAAGCCGGGCTTTTTACAATCAGCAATCTGTCAGCATTCTGTAATGAGTGATTATAAGATAGTATAAGATTTTTACATTTCTATGTATATAATTTTAACTTTTTCCTTTAACATGATAATCTCTAATAAAGTTGCACATCATTATCTGACATCTGATTTTTTTATATAGCTCTGGCTGCCATATCCCTAAAAATTCACAAAGAACCAAAAGGAGGAACAAAAGCCACATTCCAGCCCCCCCCTACCAGCATCATTCATTCAGAGAAGAGAACAGGAAGTTGTTTCGTTCTGTCCAACATTTGACATACAGTATACTATACATTTCGAAAGTGTGGTAATGTTCATTACAATACTATTTTTACTGGCTGTTTGTAAATTCATTTTACCCTTTGTAGAATTGAGAGACAACCAAATGAGGGTAAAAGGACAGCTCTTTCCTCCACAACAAGCACTCACTATTGACATGGTTCATCCAAATAATGCCATCCTAGACATCAACTCCCCCACTTAATAAAGCTTTATACAGCCATAGTGAAAGTGGTTATGTCTTAATATATCTTTATTATATCTTAATAAATTTAATGAACTTACTGCAGTGACAGCAAAGGCAAAGAAAAAGCCCATGACAACCTTAAAAAGTAGGTCTAACATTCCAAGGATAGGTTCCCTGCAGGGCTGAAGAAGAGAAAATTCAGAAATGGTCATTATGTGTGAAGATCACAGATTGGTAGAGTGGATAGTGTTGTAATTGGCTGCTTGTCTCTTTAATTAAATACCTTTTTATAGATTTTTGCTGGACCTGTGGCTCCCTGCAGGAAAAAGCATAATATATTCATAATAAATAATAAATCTTTAGTCAAATAATAGAAAGCTAAAAGTACCACATATATATGTTTATATAAATAAAAAATATATATAAATGAAATTGAAAAATTAAAATTATCTGAAACCTTGAGATTAGCATTGGCAGTTGTGCATTACAGTTTTTCAAAGTTGCTAAAACACCAATCTACATTCTTTGAATAAAATTCTAATTTATTTAATTTTTTTCTCTTTTGGCCAAACCTTCAACACTGTTCAAGTAGACACTTTGCAAAACTCATTGAACACATTTCACACTATAATAAACGTGTGTTGCTAAATTGTAAACACCGACAGCAAAATGTGAACACAACTCAAAACAAAAGGACTCACAACTGAACACACACAAAACCCAATTTGAGCAGATTCTCTGTGGCCAGCATCATTCATTCAGAGAAGAGAACAGGAAGTTGTTTCGTTCTGTCCAACATTTGACATACAGTATACTATACATTTCGAAAGTGTGGTAATGTTCATTACAATACTATTTTTACTGGCTGTTTGTAAATTCATTTTACCCTTTGTAGAATTGAGAGACAACCAAATGAGGGTAAAAGGACAGCTCTTTCCTCCACAACAAGCACTCACTATTGACATGGTTCATCCAAATAATGCCATCCTAGACATAAACTTTGATGGAAACAACAGTGTCTCTGTTACCTGTTGGTTTTAGTGTGTTTTTACCTTAAAAGACATCTCAACATGTAACTTCCCGAGGCTAAGAATTGAACTCGGCACCCTTGGGTTTGAAGGCGAGGGGTCTACCCATTGAGCTATAATCTACCCACTGAGCTATCATGCCACCCCACAGAGAGACAAAACATGATTGGCCAGTGTGCCATTGTAGAAGTCTGGTCAGACCCCACACAAAGTCCTGATGTTGGAGAATAATCTCAGAAACTTTGATTGTTCAGTAATGTGGTTTTCAAAAATATTTTTTGTACTGATTCTACAAAAGATTGACTTGACTTTTTCATTAGATTAAACGTATTTTGACAAAGTTTACCTTTTTTAAGTTGAAAAAAAACCTTGATAATCACAATATATCGTATTGCAATACTTAGCATATCGCAGAACATTTAACATCAAAATAATACTGTATCGTGAGTTAAGTTTTGTGATAATATCGTATCGTGGGGTCTCTTTATCGTGAGGTGATTCCCACTTCTACTGTGTAGTGTCTAATAAATGCTCTGTGTTGCATATAATTTTTACTTGCTGTGTTTATGATGTGAACACAGTGTTTGCTTTTGTATATAGGATAAACTGATTTTGAGATGATAGTTTGACTTTGATGGAAAGTCTGAGGTTTTGTGAATGTAGTTTAAATTTTTGGATTTGTGTTTAAGGTATTGAGAAAATGGCTGGAGGTTTAAAAAAAATGTGTTTTAGAAATTGTGAAAAAGTGTAAAAATTATGAGATGGCTGCCATCTTGTATAATCACGCAAAAATGGCCATTATTTTCACCCTAAACTCTAAATAACAGTTGTCAGGGTTAGACACTCACATGGTAAGATGTGAAATTTGTACCCTAAAAATGTTAGCTACCTTAATTTCACACGAGAACAGTATCTTTTATGTCTAAACCTGATATTCCAATAGTTCAAAACCAACCTGAGGTCTGTCTCTACATTCACTCCCTGATCCTCCATACGAAGTGTTGCACTCACAGGATTCTGGAATCTGATTACCCCAGTCCTCAGCCTTTACTACTCCACAGCACTGGCCCTGCAAGCACACGACAGAGTTTCAACAGTCTAAAGTGACGTGAGTTAGGAAATGAAGGAGAGAACCAAACATAAATCAAGAAATAATTATAATTAACCATTGTATTAATAATGATAACTTAAATACTTGAAGTACTAATAATTATCACTTGGTCTTAATTGTCTAGGTTGTATAGATTATTAAGAGGGTATTAATTTTATAGTTACCTTAGTTCATAACCTCTTAAATTTAACTTTAATTTTTTGGAATTTTTGGAATTTTTATTAATATTATATTATCTAAACATAGAGGCTATTACTGGGATTTTAACAGGATCATCAATCAAATTCAGGTGTAAGAAATGTTATTAATGAAGCATATGTGCATGCTAGAGGAAGTTACTTTCGTAACGTTGACTGGAAACATTCAGCCAAGAAGAGCCTACAATAAGCAGTTTGTCTACGCTACATTTGTAAGAGTTAATAGTACACAGGGAACATTACAGTTGTCTGGAGTATTTCAACCATTGGTTTCATATCGTCGTCTTCTCTAAAGTTCTTTGCCACTTCAGCTGCGATGCTGTCAAAGTTGTCTTTGATCTGCATGAAGAGAGCCAACAATAGTATCATCAAGATAGATAGACGAAGCAGCACAATGTATCACCAACAAGACAGGAATAGAAGAATAGGAGAACATTAGCACGAAGACATAGAGAAATATTATCAATTTGAACATATTTTTTGTCTGAGTCACTTTTTTCACTCATTGATTCCTTGAATAAATGAATAATTACGCTGATTAGTAAAATGAGATTTGTGATACTTAGGATGTACTGTATGCAGATAGCAGTAGCATAAGACCTTAATAACAGTAACGTCAAGATATAAAGTGAATATGAGCTTCAAAATTCTAAAAGTATAGAGGAAGAACAACAAGCTCAAAGTAATGAGTTTTACCATCAGAATAGATCAACAGATAAATAGCTAGACTGGTAGGTTACCTTATTTCTCGTGACAACAACGATGATGCCAAAGATCAGCATGATGATCATTCCAATTCCCATAAAACCTGCAAACTGTACATGGAACAATTTGAACAATACTAAGATATCCTGGTTATTATTTGTCTTATTTAAGGGACTTAATTGCCTCAAATTGACTGTAGAGAAGCTGATTTGTATTAGTTTTTTTGTATTAATTTGAAATGCGCTTTTGTACGTACTATTTTGAGGGCGAGGGGTTTTTCAGAGCAGCCTGCATAGATTCCCAGACAGGAGATGCTGAGGACGCCAATGGCGATCACCCAGCTCCAGCCCAGGCTTGGGCCCCCAAATGCAGACATCTGCTCAAAACAACGCAAACTGAATTAGTGCAGAGCTACAAATGGTGAAATTAGTGAAAATGCTGCCATTACTCTACATTTCTACTGGTGTAATCAAATCCCATGAAAATTCAATAATACACAATTCTGTGCCTCCTTCTAACATACTTTTTTCTTGCCACTGTACAGTATTATGACATCAGATTAAGTGTCAGTTTGCAAATGTAATTACCTGACAAAAATGGTTAATCTGGGCCAATACTTTATGAGGGAACATACAGATCTCACATTTCAGCCCAAGTTTACCTTGTTCATGTTAGAAAATGGGCGTTGGAAAGCAGGAAATCTCTGTTGTGTAGCCGTCAGTAATTCTGATCTGATAATATTGTCTTGCCATCCTGTTTTCTTGATGCTGAGAAAGTCAGCTGTAAAAATGAAAGGCTGCATCCGTTCTGTGAAACAAAGGACATCTGATCCCCTACTATCTGAGTGTCCCTTCATATACACTCAGAATCCTTCACTTACCATTTAATTTACCTTCAGATCTATACTGTATACATATTTATATATGTGATTTCCTGACTAAACCAATTCAGCTTTGATTTTAGCGAAAAACTGCTACTTTAGTTTAATTAATGGCACAGTTCTCTGAGGATATCACTACATGTTAAAACCATTTATGGCTTTTAAACTGTTGGCTATAAGTAATTATACAATCAATTATATGATCTTAGAAAGCTCGCATAATTTTTTTTTTCTTTTTTAAAATAAACTCCTGTGTTTTATTTTTTGTCCATGATGTGGGACACATCAGTCAATCCACTCAGTCTGCTAAGAGACATCTGGTTTAACAGAAGCTGTTTGGCTGCGACCGACGAAGACAATGAGCACAGCACAGATTTATCCTTTCCCAGAAACGTCCCTGTTTCTGCTTTAGCTCCTGTTGATGTTTATAGTCAGTTCTGATGCTAAATTTTGGGACGGGTGTGGCTCAGGAGGTAAAGCAGTCGTCTGCCAATCGTGAGATCAGAGGTTCCTGTTGTGTCAGGTCAGCTGCAGCTCTGCCATTGGTGTGTGTGTGTGTGTGTGTCTGTGTGTGTCTGTGTGTGTGTGTGTGTGTGTGTGTGTGTCTGTGTGTGTGTCTGTGTGTGTGTGTGTGTGTGTGTGT